>QLOH01000328.1:0-600000 GCA_026901365.1 Sesbania bispinosa
GATCTGAACACAAATTATCTTGTTATAATTATAATATATTATATATTATTGTATATATTAGTTAATTAGTTAATTTATTTAACTGTTTTGTCACTCAAGTTAAAAACGACGACTGCTGTCTATGGAAAAATTTAAGAAGCACCGTCAAGCGCAAGCACGGGGAAGAAACAAAATACTGCACGTTGGTGTCTGCCCTGTGATGGATTCAACGGACACGTGGGCCTCCTACAATCGCAACCCTGGAGAGATGTCGGTTACACTCACTACTACGTACCGTCCATCAGAATCACCATCATCCTTACCCAATAGGGTCAATATACAAGAAAAGAAAACTTTCTATTAAAAAATAAAAAAATCGGCCCCTCTCCCTTTTGCCAAACCGGTAAGATAGGGTTCAACTCAACGCAATGAGCTCTAAGCTAGTTGCTTCCAATCGTTATTGGGAGGTTCACTACCAAGGCCCAGATTGATAGTGCTGTTAGTGTTGACCTTACGGTTTGGCAGGTGGACAAGTTGTGTCCTCTTTATGAATGGTAAAGGAATGTAATCAACCTCAAGGAAAGATTCAATGGACACAGCACTAATATATTCATTAATTATTCTTCACTTGTAAATTTGATGCCGTGATATTGGATGTGGCGTCGGATTGGTCAACTAGTCATTTGTAGAATGGTTTTGGAAATCTAAGTAGGCAATAGGATGAAACATGTTCACACATGGTTATGTATAATGTGATACATGTAATTTGTTATTCAAGTAACATTGCAAATTCATTACTACCTCAGGATCTATATATAAGGAATAAAAATGATTTTTTTGTCCAACGTAAAGTAACATAATATTATTTTTAATTGCATTAATTGTTTAATATCTATAAATCTTTAATTTATTGTGAGTAATTAAAGGGGTATCCACTCATTTACTCATTTAATATTAAGGGTATTTTTTAGAAAATATTAAATTCATGACACTATTAATTACCACTAATAGATTCTAATGCATTTTCTTGGTCGACTTGATGATTTTAGTCTAATGTTCTTATATATAGGACCAAAAGTATTTCTTAGTAAAATAAGATGGAGGAGCAGGAGCCACAGTGGGATAGTAGAGAGCAGTAGAGGAGTACCACGGGTTCCCCAATGGATCATCCCAAAAGTTACCAGCAAGAGAGTTTAGAAAACTCATATAGTATTTGATTAAAAGATACCAACTTCCCTCAAATAAAAAAAAAGATACCAACTGAATACAAGGGACTCCTATTTATAAGACTAATCTAACTAAATGTAAAACTAACCATTGTAATATTTCACCTCAAAACTAACTATAGTAAAACAGAAAAATAACAACACAAAAACAAAATAACAAAAACTAAGTACAAAATTTATATTCCTAATACTCTCCCCAAGTTGGTATTTGGTATTAACCAATACCAACTTGAAACCAAGAAAGAACACCAGAACCAACTTCTATTGCTAATTTTGCCAGCATCACAGCTGCGCCGAGTTCTCCAACACAGAGTTCCATATTTCCTGGCACCAAACGATCCGTAACACAACCCAAACCGGCAACTCCCGGTGCCATGTGCTTCATAGCAGAAGCAGCTGTTTGCCTATGAACCAAATCCCTGTCCATAAGAGCATCCTCCGGCAAAGGAGTCATAGCATAGATGTAATTTTTTCCCATTTCACCAATGTACTCAAGAGGAAAGAGAGGGAGAGACAAGGTTAGCCCCACCGCGTTAAGTTCTAGCACACCATTTTGCACGTTAAGTTCTGGCACACGATACTCATTCATCAACGCTGGCAAAACTGTAAGTGGTGAGCATGTTTCCGCCACTATTGTAATGGACACAGTTCTACAGACACGGTTCTGCCTCTCCTGCACCTTGAGATTATTTAATAGAGTTGCCAAGACATCTTGTGGTCCAATGGCTTTCGCATATATCCAAAGGTGTTCATCGTAGCTCTCTGAATTCCCTTATTGTGTGCCTTAAGCATTTCAAGAAGCTCAAAACAGATCCTCATCCATTCTCTTGCAGGTACAAACTCAGACCCATGATCAGTAATTCTGCCTACAAGGCAAATACCAACTTGATTGGTGCTAAGTGCACTAGCAGCATTGCCAGCATTGTTTTCCTCAATAAAACTGATTGTGGAGTTAATCACCAACAGAGCAATGATGCCCATTCCAGATCCAGAACCAACAATAACATCATTGAAAACCAAGAATCCTTGCAGACCAGTGCAATTGTTCACTAATTTTCGGATACGGTCCAGGAATAGATCAACAGTTTCTTTTCCAATAGTATATTGTCCTCTTGCAAAATTATTAGCAACAGTTCCTCGTAAAGGCCTTTCATCAAACAAGTTCTGAGTAGAATTCATATCACTACTTCTGACATAAACAACAGTTAATTCTACCAAAGAATAACATCTTGTTTAGTCATTTTGTCGAACACCTCCTGAGCATCTAAAATTTTCATGCAATAACCATAAGAATTAATCAAAACATTCAACTCGGCATCCAATCCAACCTTAATAGCATGGGTATGCACTTGGTGACCTTCCATCACCGAACCATTTCCAGCACACACAATAAGAATGGTTGACAACATGAAATAATCCAAGCTAAATGCATCGGTTACCTCTAATTCAATATGTTGCAGAAGCTCTTCACCATCAACCTGGTAAGCAAAAATCCTGAGCAGCGCTCGTCGCACACGACCAGAGCCTGGGCACTTCTTGGAACCTGAGCAAGGAGATTTCGAGTTGAAAGTCTGCTTGACCTTGCTGGCAGCGATGAAGGTATGGGATCGTTGTACATTGTGACTCTGTGAGTTAGAGTGGTTGTTGGAGGACGACTTGAGAACGGGCCTCAGAGGATTCCCAGAGGAGGTACAACGTGTAGTGGTGGTTGATTTGAGAGAACTCTGAAGTTTTCTTTGATTAGAATCTAAATTGGCCGAAAATGAAAGGATCTGAAGATGATTTCCACTCCAGTTTTGCAGTGGAGTCTTTACCAATATCATGCATCAAGAACAATGAAGGGGATTCAACAGAAGGAGCAAAAATCTCCGAAGAAGACGAGCTTGGAATCGAAGCTGCAGAATATGCAGAAGATGCATATGTGATAGTTGCAGCAGCAGAAGAGGAACCAAATGCAGAGGATGCGGATGAGAATGAAGTGATGGTAGTTGCAGCAATAGAAGAAGAAGACACCTCTGCAGCAATCAACGATAGCTTCTTCGCGCAACATCATTTCTCCTTCTTCTTCTTGAAGCGAGGTGAGCTCCATGGATGGAGCTTTGATACCATCTTAGTAAAATAAGATCGAGGAGCAGGAGCCACAGTGGGATAGTAGAGAGCAATAGAGGAGTACCATGGGTTCCCCATGGATCATCCCAAAAGTTACCAGCAAGAGAGTTTAGAAAACTCATAGTATTTGATTAAAATATAGCAACTGAATACAAGGGACTCATATTTATAAGACTAATCTAACTAAATATACAACTAACCATGGTAAGATTTCACCACCTCAAAACTAACTATAGTAAAACAGACAAATAACAACCACAAAACAAAGTAACCAAAAACTAAGCACAAAATTATATTCCTAATACTCTCCCGCAAGTTAGTATTTGGTATTTAACCCAATACCAACTATGGAAACCGAGAAAGAACACCAGAACACAGCTTCTATTGCTAATATTCTGCCATCATCATAGTTTGCCCAGGCTTCTCCAACACAACAATTCCATCTTCCCTGGTCACCAAACGATCCGTAACACAAACCCAAACCAGCGCCTACAAGGGGGCCATGTGCTTCATAGCAAGAAGTAGCTGTCCTGCATATGAAACCAAATCCCTGTCCATAAGGCATCCTCCAGAAAGGAATACATAGCATAGATGTAAATCCTTTCCCATTTCACCAATGGTACTCAAGAGGAAGAGAGGGAGAGAGATAAGGTCAGCCCCACCGTGTTAAGATCTGGAACACCATTTTGCACGGTTAAGTTCTGGCACACGATACTCATTCATCACGCTGGCAAAACTGTAAAGGGTGAGCATGTTTCCGCCACTATTGTAATGGCCAAAGTTGTACAGACCGGTCTGCCTCTCCTGCACCTTGAGATTATTTAATAGAGTTGCCAAGACATCTTGTGGTCCAATGGTTTTCACAATATATCCAAAGGTGTTCACCGTAGCTCTCTGAATTCCCTTCTTGTGTGCCTTAAGCATCTCAAGAAGCTCAAAACAGATCCTCATCCATTCTCTTGCAGGTACAAACTCAGACCCTGATCAGCAATTCTACCTACAAGACAAATACCAACTTGATTGGTGCTAAGTGCAGTAGCAACATTGCCAACATTGTTTTCCCTCAATAAAACTGATTGTGGACTTAATCACCAACAGAGAAATGATGCCCATTCCAGATCCAGAACCAACAATAACCATCATTGAAAACCAAGAATCCTTGCAGACCAGTGCAATTGTTCACTAATTTTCGGATACGGTCCAGGAATAGATCAACAATTTCTTTTCCAACAGTATAGTGTCCTCTTGCAAAATTATTAGCAACAGTTCCTCGTAAGGCACTTTCATCAAACAAGTTCTGAGTAGAATTCATATCACCACTTCTGGCATAAACATAGTTAATTCTACCAAAGAAATAACATCTTGTTTAGTCATTTGTCGAACACCTCTTGAGCATCTAAAATTTTCATTGCAATAACCATAAGAATTAATCAAAACATTCAACTCCAACGCGGCATCCAATCCAACCTTAATAGCATGGGTATGGCCACTTGGTGACCTTCCATCACCGAACCATTTCCAGCACACACAATAAGAATGGTTGACAACATGAACTAATCCAAGCTAAATGCAATCGGTTACCTCTAATTCAATATGTTGGCAGAAGCTCTTCACCATCAAACCTGGTAAGCAAAAATCCTGAAGCAGCGCTCGTCGCACACGACCAGAGCCTGGGCACTTCTTGAAACCTGAACAGGGAGATTTTTGAGTCGAAAGTCTGCTTGACCTTGTTGGCCGCGATGAAGGTAAGGGAGCATTGTACATTGTGACTACTCGGTGATTTAGAGTGGTTTGTTGGAGGACGACTTGAGAACAGAGCTCAAAGGATTCCAGAGGAAGGTACAACGTGCAGTGGTGGTTGATTTGAGAGAACTCTCTGAAGTTTTCTTGATTAGAATCTAAATTGGCCGAAAATGAAAGGATCTGAAGATGATTTCCACTCTAGTTTGCAATGGAGTCTTTACCAGTATCATGCATCAAGAACAGTGAAGGGGATTCAGCAGAAGCAGCGAAAATCTCCGAAGGAGACGAGCCTGGAATCGCAGCCGCAGAATGTGCAGAAGATACATATGTGATAGTTACAGTTGCAGAAGAGGAACGAAATGCAGAGGATGCGGATGAGAACAAAGTGATGGTAGTTGCAGCAATAGAAGAAGAAGACACCTCTGCAGCAATCACGATAGCTTCTTCGCGCAACATCATTTCTTCTTCTTCTTGAAGCGAGGTGAGCTCCATGGATGGAGCTCTGATACCATCTTAGTAAAATAAGATGAAGAGCAGGAGCCACAATGAGATAGTAGAGTGCAGTAGAGGAGTACCATGGGTTCCCCCATGGATCATCCCAAAAGTTACCAGCAAGAGAGTTTAGAAAACTCATATAGTATCTGATTAAAAGATAACAACTGAATACAAGGGACTCCTATTTATAGGACTAATCTAACTAAAGGTAAAACTAACCATGGTAATATTCACCTAAAAACTAACTATTGTAAAACAGAAAAATAATAAACACAAAAACAAAATAACAAAACTAAGCACGGAATTTATATTCCTAATAGTAGTATTTATTTTGTGGTCTTTTAAAGGTACATAAATTTTAAATTATGTATAATGTGAGACACGTAATTTGTTATTTAATAGTAACCCTTACGCAATTTATTATTTATTTTGTTGTTCTTTTAAGGTGCACAAATTTTAAATCCAGTAGGTTTAACCTTCTATTGCAAATATGTCCGGATCTCTCTCAAATGCTTATCATAGTTTTAGAAATTGTAAAATAAATCACTTAAATTTTCATTTTAATGAAGGAAGGGAGCAATCGAAAATCGGTTGCTTCAGAGAAATCTGGACCACCAAATAAAAATAATAATTATATCTTATGACTATTGTTCACTTGTGTACTAGTATATTAATTAGTTATTTATTTGTGTATATTAGAAAAACACTTTTATTTTGCATCTTGATTTTTGGAGGAATGGAAAAGTTTGTTTAATATTATAATTTACACTAGAATATTCAAATATGAAATTTGATCTGTGTCTTAAGTTCCTGTATATTATTAATTCATCGTGCATCTTAAATGCTGAGAGCAGTTGTAGGTAAGTAAGCAGCTGAAAATTTTCTATATCAAATGATGGAATTTATGACAATATTATATGGATCTTGATAACACAATATAAACTGATAAAACTTTTCTTGTGTATTTTGGTATGTCTTGAATCTTAATTTGGTGACTGAAATTGGGCGTTAATACGACTTCATGTTGTGTTCGTAACTTCTTTCAGCTATGGATTTTTTTTTTTCAAAATATAAACTTTGTTGTTCTTTGTTTTTGAAAGAGTGCTTTTTCAAAGGTTTGGCTACCATATTCTACACAAAGCATATTATTAGAGGACCCTTCTCTCTAAAAAGAAAGTTCCCATGATTAGGTATTTATTTGTCCTTGGTTGATATTCATCCCATGATAGGTAATAGTAATTTTATTAATATTAGTATGGATGTTCATAATATACTTGATAATTTCGATTATACCAATGCAATTAGGAAACATATTTAGTGTATCAAATGTAATGTGGGAAATTATCGAGCACGTGGATCAGCTGACACGAGAATGTTCTAGTTTAACCAATGGTTTCGAGTTAACTTGGTCTTGCACAGAGAGAGAGAGAGAAACTATATGTTTTGGACAAAAAGAAAGGGGAAAACATAATTTATTTTTATTAAAAAGTGAAAAAAATTGAGCTTTAAAGCAAGTTGAAATTCTAAATTTTGAAAACAAACTTCCTCTATACCAAACAATATTGCTATCTACCAAACAATGATTGGTCATAATAGAAGTGGATTGTGACCCCAAGCCGACTTTACCTAGAAAATCAGGGTTGAATCCTTTAGTCGCTACTCTTGAAAGGATTTTACCTAACCATTGAACCTAACTCGAAGGTTAAACTCATAACTACGTCGTGGAGGATTCCCAGTAAAAGACCAATGAACTTTCTTTTTCATTTTATTTTATTGATGTTTAACAAAACAATGCATTAATGTCATGTCGATTTGATCATTTAGTATTAGTTGAAAATATTTTTCACAAATCAATCCACTATACCAAAATCATTTTGAGTCTTAATAGATATTTTTATGTTACAAAATCACGTGATATTATGTGATATGTTTATAATTATCTTTTTCTTATAGATATAAAATACATGGACTTTTTATTAAAATTTATTAAAATCTATTAAGAGAGATATACATAAAGATTTCACATATTTTTACGTGATAGAATCTATTCCTCCTCACATTATAATGTTATTTGTGACAATGAAACTTTCTTTAAATATAAAGGAATTAAATATCACCCCAAATCTTTCACCTTTATCAATTGGTAGTTACAATATGATTGGTTCTTTCTGTCTAATTTTTTTGTAGTACCTATATTTTGATCCGATTTTTCTAACATTGTGCAATGTTGTATTGTTAATAAATTAAAATAGGAAAGATTTTATTGGATATTACAACTATCAAAATATTCAATGCATTGGTAATATGAAATTTTATATTTTTCAATAAAATATTTCCACTTTAATTTGTTAACCTGTGCAACACTGCACATGTTAAAAAACCATATTTTAAATCATCCTTTTTTTCCTAAGACTTTCATATTGGACATAACTCCTTTCATATGATGAGTTACCAATGTATTGGGCACTACTATAATATGCATTATTCATGGCTCTATCGTGGAAAATACCTTATTTGAAGTTTGTGGTGGCACAAATACATTTTGTGCTTTTAACCCAACCTAAGTTGAAGAAACTTATTCAATGGTCATCGTTAATCGCTTTTGCTTCCAAACTTTTAGGGTTGCTTTTTCTAATATTGTTGATTACATTTTTTATGTTATTTGTACCAATAATTTGTTTATGGATATTAAAGGGAGAACTTTACCCTACATAATATCGATAAAAAAGTAATCTTATTATTAAAAAAGGCCAACTGAATACATGTTAATCTTCATGCCAAAATGATTAATCCATTTCTATATAAGAGATTTGAATCTCCATTTTTATGAACAAGATAACCTCAATTAGTGATATCAATTCGGAAAACTTAGCTTGGCTTGATGCAGGTAGTAGACTTTTGTTGGTCGGCCTAAAAAATTTGAGAGTTATTCGGGCTTCTAAATAAAAGCTCGAGCCCTGCATTTTTATTGGTTTTTGCGGGTAGCAGGCTTTATCGGGCCTAACCAAAAAACTCGAGTTATTCGAGTTTCTAAAATAAAGGCTAAAACCCTACATTTTTATGGGCTTTTGCAGGCCGACCCATTTTGCTAGCTCTAACCTCAATGGCTATTTTCTTTATAAAAAATTATCGTCATCTCTTTAAATAAGTCATCTATCTTGCTTATGTTTTGACATGTATTTTGAGCTTTCATAGTAAATTAAATCATAACGGTATTATATTTCTTAAACAATTATTTAATCAAAGGAAAATTTTCACTTTATATTTTTGTTATTCAATTCTTAATTTTCTTCACTCAAGATTAAAGGATATTTATAAATAATAATTCATTTTTTTACCAATTAGATTATTTTTTTAGTTTTTCAAAAACTAAAGCTGTAAACATCTATATTTCTTATATTTAATTTAGTTTTATATTATTATTATAATATTTTTCATTATTCAAATAAATCTTTTTTAAAAGATTACATTAATTGGCTTTTTTAATACATCTGTTAGGTTATTTTTGTATGAATCTTTGCATGTCCACCTTCCCATCCTCTACTACTTCTTGAAAAAAGTGATATCGAATGCCTATGTTCTTTGTCATAAAATAAAAGTCTAGATTCCTCGCAATGTGCAAGATACTTTGATTGTCACAATATACAAAAATCTTCTGATGCTTGTCCCTGATATCCTCCATTAACCTTTGAATCTAAATAACTTCCTTAAATGCTTGGGTAGCTCTCATGCATTCAACTTCTATAGTAGATAGAACTACAACCATTTGTAATTTGGATAACCAACTTCATGCTCCTCCTACAAGTGTGAACACATAGAATGTAGTATATTTTCTTTAAACAAGATCACTTCTAAAATCATAATCAATATAGCCCCTAACAATGAGCTCTAATCCTGCAAAACATAATGCAACACTTGAGGTTCCTTGAATATATCTTAGGATCCTCTTGACAATATTACAATGCTCTCTACGAGTATTTGCCCTAAATCGACCAACCATCCCAATTGCTTGAGAATTATCTAGTTTTGTACAGATCATTGCATACTTATGACTTCCCACATTTGATGCATAAAGTACTTGAGAAATTTTCATCCTCTCCATTTCATTGTTAAGACATATATATGGGGATAAATTATAATTGACATGAAATAGGGTAAACGTTGGCTTACAATCTTGCATGTTGAAGCGCCCAAGACTTTCTGTAGATAATTCTTTTGAGAAATCCAAACCTCCCTAATTTTTTTTGTTTTGGAAAATTTTCATCCCTAAAATCTTGTTTGTTGGTCGCAAGTCCTTTATATCAAACTCCTTAGTCAATTGTGCCTTCAATTCTCAGACTCGATCTTTGTTGGGACCCTATCACCAACATGTCATCCACATACAATAGAAAAATGATGAAATCATTATCTCCAAACCTCATGTAGTAACTATATTAATTTTAACTCAGTATATTGTATCTGAGGCTAATAAGGAAGAAAAATAATCACTCTCTAATTAGTAAGGGATTATTCCTGCCCTATACATTAGAGGAATTTGCGAGGGAATTTTAAGAGAGGGGAGTGAATCCATAACTACAAGAGATGACATCATATTTCCTCTCTAATGAGAGTGGGTTTATTCCCTCTCTAAAATGTTACACCAATTAGTGAGGAAATTTGTGAGAGAGAATTTTATCTGTCACTGATAGCGATGAAAACAGTTTTCCTCTCTAATTCGTCGGGGATTATTCCCTCTCTAAATTATTAAATGAAATAGGGAAGGAATTTGTAGAGAGGGAATCAATCTGTCTTAAAGTTCCTTCGCTAAAATATTTAGTTAAGGGATTAGTGACGAAAAATCAAAGAAGGAATTTTTCCCTCTCTAATTTTGACACTTAATAACCAGAAATGTATATTTGTGATGCGTTCCTAAAGTTCGTCACAAAATCCCTCGTCATTAGAGAGGGATTCATTTCCCTTTCTAAATTACATAGCTAGATATAGTTTTTCTAGTAGTGCCACATGCTTACAAAGATTTGGTTAACTTGTAGACCAAGTTTTCTTTTTCTTGTTCTTCAAAGCCTTTTGGTTGGAGCATGTATATTTTCTTTTCAATTCCTTTATGAAGAAAAGCAATCTTCACATCCAATTGTTCAAGATGTAAATCAAACGTAGAAGATATAGCCAAAACTACTCCGATAGTGGTATGTTTGACAATAAAAAGAATATCTCATTAAAGTCAATACGTTTTTTTGAGTGTATCCTTTGACTACCAATGTTACATGATATCGTTCCACTTGATCATTATCATATTGTTTTATCTTGTAGACGTATTTGTTCACGATGGCTTTTTGACCTTCTAGAAGTGCAACAAGCTCCCATGTTTTGTTTCTATGTAAGGCTTCTATTCTATTTCCTTTTGCATTGTTGTTATTCACAAAGAAGCATTTGAACTACTTATAGTGTGTGTTTAGCAAGGCAAATTCACTAGATTATAGCGTATTTGACTAACTTATAAGATCATTTGATCAAATCTTAGATTTTTGGTAAAGAAGCTTATTTTGGTAGCTTTAGCGTATTTTCAAATGCTACTGAGCTTATAGCTTATTATTTTTCTTTCTATTTTTTTGCCATTAATATTTTATCAAAATCCTATTTTTATCTTTTTTTAGTTTTTTAAATATTGTCCTAAACCCTTCCAAATTAAATGCACGCTATTGAAAAAATTATATAATTGAAATGAAAAAATATCCTCATGCAATATTAATCTATAAAAAAAATTGAACCTAAAAAAATCATGTAATTAAAAGAATACCTTTTTAGAAAAAAAACTAAAATTATGATTACCCAAAAATACATTTTTATTTATTAAAAAAAAATTAGAATTTATATGAAAAATATCATATAAAAATGCATTTTTACAATTATCAGCTACTTCAACAATTGACTTTACCAAACACTTATAATTCGTTAAGCTTTTTTTTATCATTTTTCAGCTTTCAGTTGTAAGTTTTTAGCTAAAAGTTAACTTTTCAACTATTAACTTACTATTTAGCTTTAAGCTATTTTGCCAAACATAGCCATAGTCTCTTGAAAGGTCAATGGTTCTCCTTCTTTTGTTAGAAGATAACATGCATCATAAGATGCCTTAACATAATACAAATGTCATAACGGCTAGTTTGAACAATGACTTGTTTGAATAACATCAACTTGTTTTGTTTTTTCTTGACTCGTGCCTAGCAGTAGAAACCTTTTGTTCTTTTGCTAGCTCTTTCAAATGATGTGTTTGACCATTTAGGTTCATCTTTCAACAATAGTCATGCATAATCTAACTTTCATTTGCCAACATCTTGAATATAAATAGGGATGACAATAGGTACCCTATCGGAATGTTACTATAGTGCTAGTCCCCGTACCTAGGGGAGTTCAAGATCTGGTATGTCCATTTGACTTGTCCCAACCCGTCCTATTCAGGCCAGGTCTGTTCCTATCCTACAAGAAAGAATATAACTAAATCGGGTCTCACTCCACATCAGGTTGAGGACGCGTTAGGGTTAACCTTCGGGTTACCCGACCAGTCCTTTGTATATAAATATAATATTGATTACTTTATAATGTTATTATTGTTCTAGTGATATCCCAAACTTTTAAGAAATTAAAATCTATTGCACACATTAAAAGGAATTCTATTGTATGCAAGGTGACACACTAGGCCTAATGAACCCCTTAGACATACTAACTGGGCTTTAAGTTCACTAAGTTCTAATGGGGACATTCTGTATGGTGCTTTAGAGATAGGTCCTGTACCTGGTACTAAGTCTATGGTAAACTCAATCTCTCGGTCTAGAGGTAATGTGGTTACCTCACTAGGGAAAACATCTTGAAACTCTCTAACTGTAGTTATACTGCTTAAATCTATCTTGGACTCTAGAGTTGAGGAAAGTAATAAGACAAAACACTCACTCCCATCACTAAGGCATTCAGACAATTCAGTGACACTGGACAAAAGAATTGATGGTCTCTCCCTTAAAAGAAGAGGAAGGAGTGGAAAGACAACTTGTTTGTTAAAACAATCAAGCATGACTCTATTTGAAGACAACCAATTCATACCAAGAATAACATATATACCCCGTAAAGGCAAACAAACTAGGTCAGCCTCGAAGGCCTTCCCTTGTGTCACAATGGGGCACTGAATACACACAAGGGAAGTAGAAATGGCCTCCTTGGCGGGAGTTACAACACTCAGAACATAAGGTAAAGATACAACATGCAAATTCAACTGTTTTACACAATCAAGAGAAATAAAAGAATGAGTAGCTCCTGAATCAAACAATACAATTATGGTTCGATCTCCTAGGGTGTACATACCTCGCATCAGATTATCACCAGAAGCTGCCACTTTCCCGCTCAGAGTGAAAAATCTTCCAGTGGTTTGGGGTTTTGGTAGATCCTTCCTCTTGGGACACTCATTCCTCATGTGACCAGGTTGCTTGCAAAAGAAACACACGTTCTTCCCCGTCAAGCATTCTCCAGAATGTTCCTTTTCGCACTTGGGGCAAATGGGTACCCCTTGGCGTTGGGCCGGTCTAGTGGTCAAAGCTGAGGTACCTTGCCACTTAGGCCTCGGGCCCTTAAACTGATTAGATCCCTCTATCTTCCGCTTTCCTTTATTATCAGTAGGTGGTGCTGAACTGGTGGTTCCTCTGATGTTCTTTTCCGCAGTATAGCACTTGTTGATTAAAGTGGGAAAATCCTTGATTTCAAGAGTTCCAACCCGATCCAACAATTCAGGTCGGAGGCCTCCTTCAAACTGATTACACCTCCACTCCTCATCAGCCACTGTCTGTAGATATCTGGAATACTTAGCTAACTCCTCAAACTTGGCCACATATTGGCCCACTGACATACTCTCTTGCTTTAGTTGTAAAAACTCTGCTTCTTTTTGCCTTCTGACCGTAGCAGGAAAATACTTATCCAAGAACAAAGTTTGAAAGACACCTCAAGTAATAGGAGCCTCTATCACATTAGTCCTAGTACTAGCAGTCTTCCACCAATCCTCAGCTTCGCCCCTCAACATATAAATAGCAAAACCCACCTTAGACTCATCCGCATATCTCATCACATCAAAGATCCTATTAAGATCCCTCAGCCAATTAGATGCCACATCTGGGTCGTATACTCCATTGAACTGAGGAGGGTTGTGCTTCCGAAACTCCGCCAGCCCTTGAACAAACGGATCCACCACAGGTGCATGAGGTGCCCTCGTAGTCCTTCAGGCCAACTCCTGAAATATTGCAGCATTAGCAGCCGCCTGCTCTCCCATCATGTGTGTGAATGCCTAAAGAGCTGCTGCCACTGGGTCAGGTGGTAGATTCTGAGAAGAGGTATTGGTTCTGGGGCGACCCCTCCTGCCACTTGCCATAATTATCTACACATCATTAATTAAACATCGAGGTGATCAATCTCTCAATTCGCAAAACAATGCATAAATTAGAATAACAATTCACAAGAACATTCTACTACCACAGTCCAATTGGATTGAACTGCTCTGATACCAAAATGTAACGCCCTAATTTCTAAATTCAAAACTTAGTCCGTTGGAACTAAATTCTGAAAATTCGAAACTAAAACATACAACTCTGGTTATCAAACCTCACACTTACATAAATATCCAACAAAGCTCATATAAATGTGAATAACTTAAACCTTATTTTCATAATCAGAGTCCATATATACATCTGGTCCAAAGATTATAAACTAACATCAACAAAACTAATTACATATACCAGCTCTCTAATATATATATATATATGCATCAAGCCCGAAGGCTACAAATTGAACAAACTTAAACAAAATGCAAGGAGATACAACTTGCATATACAATCCAAAAAGAGAAATATCTAGATCCAACATTTCCATCTCTAAATCACTTATTATCTTCTGGAGGTACCTGCACACCTAGATTATATCCACAAAACGCGTGGTGAGACTAATGCCTCAGTGAAATATAACTAAGCATACTAAGTGTACAGGAAATAAATACCAATCAATGTATTTCAAACTAATAAACATTCAACATCATTATGTATTCATATTTCATAACATAACTAACTTAATCATAAACAATAAAATGCAACTCACTGCTTTACTTAGCAGGCATGATGTTTTCACTTAAACTGGAGTTAGAAATGAGCTCAGACTACGGGAAACGTCTTTCCCGGGGACGTATCCCACCCATTACTGGACCGAAGTCAAGTTTTCACATAATCATTTAGTTTTATTAACTCACAGCGCAAAGGCCGGCTTGAATTAACTCACGGTCTAAACCGGAAATCATGATTCGATAATTAAAACTAGAATTTCGAACATTTCGAGTGTTTCGAGACTTTCGTAAGTTTCCTAACTTTCGTAACTTCGAAATTCAATAGTTTTACAATCTATTCAAGCATAACATAATCAATTCTAATACAATCAACATAATTCCATGCAATTTAACTATATAGAAAGGGATTCAAGGGGGTAGGGTTCATACATTGAGCATTTCGACAATTTCGCTATTTCGTAAATCTCGCTACCCTAAGGTTTTTCAACGAAAAGCACCGATTAAACTAATCAATCTTACACAACTATCAACAATCTAACTACAATATGCATATAGAAAGGAAATCAAGAGAGTAGGGTTCATACAATGAGGAGAAATCAAAATCAAGGAAAAGTGGGAGTGTGTGAGTTATACTCACTAATTTCTTGAAATTCTCAAGAGGAATTGATGAATTGAGTGTCCCTTTGTTGAATCCTAGCTTCAAATCCCTTCCAAAGCCTTCAATTTAATGTTTCTCTCTCTAAATTCCTCACTCTCTCTCTAGGGTTCGCGAAAGGGGAAGAAGAGAATTAGAAAATCTGATTTTTTGCATGTCTTGGTATATATACTGGATTGCTGGTAATCGATTACAGTAATGCTGTAATCGATTACCGGAGGTAAAAATTACACTAAAAACGTTTTTGGAAACTGGTAATCGATTACAACATTTGGTAATTGATTACCTAAAAACCGGCTCTCTGGTAATCGATTACAGTAATCGATTACCCTAAAAACCAGCTCTCTGGTAATCAATTACAGTAATCGATTACCCTACAACCAGCTCTCTGGTAATCGATTACACCCTGTGAGTAATCGATTACCAGAACCCTAAATTGCTCGAATTCACTAAGTTAAAGCATAAAACTTCATTTTTAACCTATAATTTCACAATTTACTTTTCTTGATTTATCACTACATAATTCTCTTGTTTGCGACCTAATAAATTATTAAATTTCCCAATATGTGGGATGTTACATACGACGTGCGTTGCTGCGTGAGGTCCGCCGTGAAACCCATCCCACCCACCGCACCACCGTGAGGTCCTGCGTGAGCTTCGTCGCTGGGGGAGCATTTCGGCGTGTTGAGAGCTCAATTAAGGCAATCGGGAACACTGCGCGAGTGAACTCAAAATGTTGTTTCGGAGATTGAGTCCACCGCCAGGTTCGTGTATGCTTGAAGAGCCACCGGTTCAAGCGATGGAAGAGGTTGTCGATGTGGACAAGGTTTGTGCTGAGGAAAGAGGCGGTCGAGGTTCAACCGATTGAAGAATCACCAGTTCAAGCAATTGTAAAGGTTGTCGATGTGGACAAGGTTTGTGTGAAGAAAGAAGCGGCTAGGGATGAAGTGGAGGTGGTGAAGGTGGTGAAGAAGGAGGCGGTTGAAGAGAAGATCCCGAACCTTGAGGATGGTGAGTTTCCAAAAGAACGTGTTAAGCTTGAAATTGCTTAAGTTAGACTGCATTGTGACATTATTTAGGAATCAGTGCTTTTTGAGAAAGGAATTCATGGTGCTTTGTTATTCTGTGGTTGAATTTAACTTTTCAGGTTGGGAGGATGCCGATGGAATAAGCAAAAACTGTCATTCCGCTCATGCAATATGGAAAAGTTAAGGTTCGAGGCCGATGCATTGCCACACCATATAAACTCCAAATGATGCAAGAAATAATGTTGCTTATGAGGTATTACTTTTTGGCTCTCTTTGTTAGTTCAGATGATGTTGATGAAAACTTTTTATTCGTTTATTTGTATTCGTTTGGATTGGATATTTAATTTGAAATTGTTATGTATTGAATCTGAAGGATGACTTGTATGCTTTTATGTGCAGCTTTTATGTTCACCACTCTATATTCACAGAGTGTGTTGATACATCTTGAGCACAAAGAAGCTGAGGAAAAACTAGGTTGTAGGTCTTAATACTCTCTCTAGGTACCACATAATCTAAGTTGCATACTATCATTGATACTATAAAACATGGTTGACTTGCTCTTTGACTGATATAACCTTTTAAAATTCTCTATGCATTGCATGATGTGACTTTCTTATTATTATGTTGAATGAATTATTTTGGGAAATTTCTTCCAGGACTGCATTCCAATTAAGTTTCTCATGGAGTGGGGAACCTTCACTAGCTACTTTCTCATGGTGTGCGATGAATTTGTGTAGTGAAATTGTTTGATTCCAAAGTCAACAGTAATAGCTAGTGGTAAGCAACATAGAGTTGTTTTAACTGCAGTTAAAGATTTAACTGCAATTTATCTGGAATTTAATATAAGAATTTATCTGGAATTTGTTTTTATTTAGTTGTATAAACTAATACTATATTGGAGAAGTTTGTATTGTCATTACCTACTTGATCTTGGAAACTTGATCTCTCTGTGATATTGATATGCTATTGATTTGCTAATGCAAGTTAATTAAGAGAGAGGTAAGCCACCAGAGGATGTGTAATTTTGCTCTCAATTGCATGCAAAAAATACTTACCTCCAATAAAATTGGAAACTTACCAGATAACTTTGTTCACAGGATTACAAGGTGGATTGATGAAGAGAAAGATAAAAGCAAAGCTACAGGGAAAACCAGTTTGCAGTATGTTATAATGGATATGACTGGTAAGTTATTAATTTAAGAAATGAAATAAATAACAATCTGGTTGGTAACTTGGTGAGATTTCTAGTCTAAGTTACAGTATAATTTCATTGGCAGCTGTTGGGAACATTGATACAAGTGGAATAAGCATGCTTGAAGAGTTTAAGAAGAGTATTGATAAAAGAGGGCTACAAGTAATTATTTCTCTCTTGTGCTAGTTATGTAGTTTGACTTCAAATATGTGTAGTTTTTGCAAGATAATTCAACCATTAACAGAACTGGGTTTTCCCATGAATTAGTATGTTCATTCCACACCAATGGAATAGTGTGCAGAGCTGGGTTTTAACTACCTTGCCTGCACCTATATACCTTTTCCAGCAGTGTTCAAACCATATATAGAGCATGAAATTGATGTGTATCTACACATTAAATATTATTGTTAATGATTTTCCAAGCCTTGTAAGACTGGATTATGAAAGTAGTAGTGTTTGGTCTTTTCATTCACGTTCTTTCAGCAACCAAAAAATGCAGTGTATAATTGGTAGAAAATGTGCAATGCTGCTTATTCAATTGTTTAGTTACGTGTAAGATTCTTAGTAGGTTTGAACTTTGAATCCTATACTTAAAGGGGAAAACCTGGTGCCATAACATCATTCTGTGTTGCCTGGCATGGTATATAAACTTCGCTTTGTGTGAAGACGACGAATTAAGTCATTTACTTCTTGTTTCAGAATATGGTATTGTAAGGTCCAAGAATCCCTTAAAATGTGTTTTAATAATGACAACCAATCAAGGATTACTTGGAATAATTCTGAACTTTAAGGACTAATGATTTTGTTCAAGTAAATGTTCAAAAGATACAGGAAAACATCTACAGAAGTAAAAGAATAGCCCATGAGGGAACAGACCAAGTAAAAGAATAAAAAATTAACATATTCATTCATCAATATAAAATGTTCAACATGGCTGAACATGAATCTATTGATGAAATGTTCAGTAGATTCACTGTCATTATAAATGACTTAAAGTCTCTTGGAAAAAGTTGCTCAAACCAAGAACAAGTTAGAAAAATTCTTAGGAGTCTTCCAAGAATATGGAGACCTAAGGTAACAACAATCCAAGAAGTTAAGGATCTTGTTGTTTTAAAGCTAGATGAATTACTTGGTTCATTAAAAGTTCATGAGCAAGAGCTCATGGATGAACTACCAAGGAAGGGAAAGTCTATTGCTCTAAAAGCTAGCACTTCCAGAAGGAGCAGTTTAACTCCAACAGAAGCAGATGACTCTGAAGAAGAAGAGACATCATCAGAGAAGGATGATGAACTTGCCTTCATTTCAAAAAGAATCCAGAGACTGATAAGAAGAAAAGGCAGAGGAAGGATAAGCTTCAACTTCAAGAAGGATGGACAGAAAGCTGAAAATTCCAAAGCACAAGTAATTTGCTTTGAATGTAACAAGCCAGGACACTTTAAATCAGAATGTCCATAGCTGAAAAGAGACTCAAAAACCTTCCAGAAGAAGAAAGCTATGATGAAAACTTGGAATGATTCAGTCAGCTCATCAGAAGAAGAAGATTATGGAGAAGAAGCAGCAAACATATGTCTCATGGCTGGAAGTGATGATGAAAATGAGGTAATTACCTATACTCCCACTGCATATAAAGAACTAGAAGATGCATTTGAAAACCTATTATCTGATTCACACACTCTAGCTAAAAAATGTGCACTTCTCAAGGAACAACTCATTAAATCCAAAGAAGAAAATGAAAAAGTAAAAGAAGACAATGATAGACTAGCTAAAAACTAATCATTTCCTGCAGCAATCACACTTTAAACTATCTGAACAGATTAAGAAAAAATCTGCAGAAGATACAGAATCTGCATCACTGCAGAAAGAAAACTATCTTCCACAGAAAAGAATTAGTGAACTGCAAACTGATTTAGGCAAATTTGTTAGTAGCACACACAACCTAAACAAATTAATAGGAAATGGTAGAGAAATATCAGATAAAAGAGGTCTAGGTTTTAATGAAATAGGAACATCAAAAATCAAGAAAATAATTTTTTGTTCCTGCTAAAAGGCAACCTCCTAAATGTTCTTGGTGTAACAAATTTGGACACATTGCTCATAATTGTTACAAAAGAAAAGGGATCTTTAAAAGAAAGGTATCTAACCCTTCAAGACCCAAAAAGATTTGGGTACCTAAATCATTACTTTATTCTGATGTAGGAAAAAGGAAATTCCCTCAAGAAGAAAGAGCTATGGTTCTTGGACAATGGCTGCTCAAGACATATGACTGGAGACAAGAGCAAATTCATACTTCTCCACAGAATGGAAGGTGGAACAGTTATCTTTGGAGACAACAACAAAGCTCACATCATAGGTATTGGAAAGATAGGTATAAAAAATTCTACTCAAATTAATAATGTGTATTATGTGAAAGGGTTAAAACATAATCTTCTTAGCATAAGTCAGCTATGTGACAGTGGCTATGAAGTTATGTTTCAACCAACATTGTGTGAAATTAGAGAAGCATCTACAAAGAAGGTCCTATTTTCTGGTATTAGAAGCAAAAACTTATACAACATATGCTTAGAAGAACTATCTGATCATACATGTTTTGCTTCTTTTGAAAATGACAAATGGACATGGCATAGGAAAGTAGGTCATCTAAACATGAAAAACATTTCCAAACTGTCTAAGCTAGATCTAGTTAGAGGTTTACCAAAAATCAAATTTGAAAAGGATATGATGTGTGATGCATGTGTAAAAGGAAAACATACACAATCAAGTTTTCATCCTAAGAATGTAATTACTACTAAAAGAATATTGGAATTGCTGCATATAGATTTGTTTGGACCTACTAAAACACCAAGTCTAGGAGGAAAGAAATATAGACTTGTTATTGTAGATGACTACTCTAGATTCACATGGGTTTTATTTCTTACAACTAAGGATGAATCCTTTGATGCCTTCAAGATCTTCTCCAAGAAGACACAAAATGAAAGTAGCCAATCGATAGCTTCTGTAAGAAGTGATCATGGAGGGGAATTTGAAAATCACTCTTTTAAGAACTTCTTTGATGAAAATGGAATTTCACACAACTTTTCTTGTCCTATAACTCCACAACAAAATGGAGTTGTAGAAAGAAAAAATAGAATCCTCCAAGAAATGGCTAGAACCATGTTAAGTGATAGCGGCATTCAAAAATACTTTTGGGCTGAAGCTGTATCAACTGCTTGTTATATACTTAACAGGGTTTCCATCAAAAGCATCCTAAATAAAACTCCATATGAAATATGGAGAGGAAGTAAACCCAACATTGTATATTTTCATGTATTTGGATGTAATTGTTTCATCTTGAACAACAAGGAAAATCTTGAAAAGTTTGATGCAAAATCTGAAAAAAGGAATTTTTCTTGGATATTCTACTACTTCAAAAGCATATAGAATCTATAATATCAAGAATCAAACCATAGAAGAAAGCATGCATGTAGTTTTCAATGACACTAATCCCTCTTGTCAAGAAAAACATAGAAAAGAATCAGATGATGAAGGTGAGCTACTGCAGAAGCAATCTTCTGACAGAAAAGGCTCACCAGAAGATACGCAGAACATGAAATTCCTGCAGAAGGTTCTGCAGAAGATACTGGTGTAGCTAAAGAGAGCCTTCCTAAGAGCTGGAAGCTTATCACTAATCATCCTCATGAACAAATCATTGGAAGCACTGCAGAAGGAGTTAGAACCAGATCACAACTCAGAAATAATGAGAACAGTTCAGCATTCTTGTCTCAAATTGAACCAAAGAATGTAAATGAAGCCCTAGAAGATGAATCTTGGGTAGAAGCAATGAAAGAAGAACTGGATCAATTTGAGAAGAATAAGGCGTGGACACTAGTACCTTCTCTAGAAGATCACCCCATTATTGGCACTAAATGGGTTTTCAGAAACAAAATGGATGAAGAAGGTAATGTAATCAGAAACAAAGCAAGGTTAGTGGCTCAAGGGTATAACCAACAAAAAGGTATTGATTTTGATGAAACTTTTGCATCTGTAGCTAGATTAGAAGCTATTAGAATCCTACTTGCTTTTGCTGCTTACAAAAACTTTAAGCTTTACTAAATGGATGTTAAAAGTGCATTTTTAAATGGTTACATAAATGAGGAGGTGTTTGTGCACTAGCCCCCTGGTTTTGAAAATCAAAAACATCTAAATCATGTTTTCAAACTCACTAAAGCTTTATATGGTTTGAAACAAGCTCCTAGAGCTTGGTATGGAAGATTAAGTAGTTTCCTTCTTAACAATGAATTTTCTAGAGGAAAAATTGACACTACTTTGTTTAAGAAAACTATTAAGAAGTATCTACTAATTGTGCAAATTTATGTGGATGACATCATTTTTGGATCAACAAATATAAAAATGTGTCAAGATTTTTCTAATTTAATGAAAGGAGAATTTGAAATGAGTCTTATGGGAGAACTCAAATACTTTCATGGATTACAAATAAAGCAAGAAGAATCTGGAATTTTTATTTACTAAGAAAGTACATTAAGGATCTTCTCAGAAGATACAAAATGGAAGGATCAAAATCAATGGGAACTCCCATGCATCCTTCTATAGTTCTAGGTCTGGATGAAATTGGAAAATCTGTATCTGAGAAGGAGTATAGGGGAATGATAGGATCCCTATTATATTTAACTGCTAGTAGACCAGACATTCTATTTTCTGTAGGACTATGTGCTAGATTTCATCTTCTCCAAAAGAATCACATGTTGCTGCTGTGAAAAGAATACTTAGATATCTTGTTGGAACCATTGATCTTGGTCTTTGGTACGAGAAAGGTACAAAATTTGACTTAATAGGATATTGTGATTATGCTGGAAATAGACTAGATAGAAAGAGCACAAGTGGTGGATGTCAATTTCTTGGAGAAGCATTGATATCATGGTTCTGCAAGAAGCAACCTACCATAGCTTTATCAACTGCAGAAGCAGAATATGTATCTGTTGCAAGCTGCTACTCTCAAATGTTATGGATAAAGCATCAAATGGAGGACTATTGCTTAAGGTACACAAAAATTCCCATATTTTGTGACAATACAAGTGCTATAAACTTGTCTAAGAATCCTATACAACATTCTAGGTCTAAACACATTGATATAAAGCATCATTTCATTAGGATCATGTTCAGAAAAGTGAGATTGAACTTAAATTCATAGAAACCAAGCTTCAAGTTGCTGACAGTTTCACTAAACCCCTTGTAGAAGATAAGTTTGTGTTTATTAGAGAGAAATTAAACATGTGCAGATTATTAAATTAAATGCTCTTGAATGCAATAATTGATTGTGTTATCCTTGTTTGAATTTTTAGTTCTGTTATGTACACAGAAGGTATTTATACCTTCTGCAGAAAATATAGTCTTAGGATAAAGTTGTTCCTTCTGCAACAATGTACAGAACATCTTCCTTCTGCTACAAGAAGAAGAATGTTCTTCTCCAAGGTCTGAACCTTATCTGACCTACCATCATGGCCTTTCTAAATAGCCCTGAAAATTTGTACTAGGAAAAGTCACTGTCAATCTCTTATAATTCTCTCTCTCCTAGGTCAACCTTGAAAGGGACATGACACGGGTTGCAGGGTGCTTGGCTAGCTAAGTGCAAGTTAATCTGAAGAAACCTTTTGTCTCTCTATTTTAAAATAAAGTTAGTTGCACTAATAAGGTAATTGAAAGCAATGTTACCGTTTGCAACAACCAAGCTTCAAAAAACGCGCTATTCTCTCTCCTTCTCTCCCATGATCTCTCTCCTATCAAACGACTAGTTAGATACTCTATTTCTTAACTAAGGAACTCAACCCTTCATCTTCATACCCTCTCTGTGTTCCTAAAACTTGCTGCAACCTTGTTCTCACATACTCTATTTTTCCGCTCAAGAGACAAAATGAGGATGAAAGCAATTGCCTACAAAAATGCCTCCACCTCTTCTCCCCTCTCAGATAATGGAAGCTAAGAGGAATACGAAAATACCGGAATGGAAATAGTTCCATTTTCAGAACCCCTACTAGTTCAACCTCTATCAACTGAACCTCCCATGGCAGAATCAACTCTAGCAGAACCATTAGTTGAAGAAACTATTTCAGCACCAGCTGAACCAACACCAGTTGAACCTTCTTCAGCCTCTACTGAACCCCAGTCTGTCTCAGCACTCCTATTCTCAAATGCTCCTCCTACTGATACCCCTGTTTTTAGAGTTAGAAGATCTTATAGGCTTAAAACCTTTTTCCACACAATTGGAAATGATCCAAACAATCCCATTGGGATTGACTCTCTACCTGAACCTGCGTCTCCCATTGCCACTCAAGCTTGTCCAGAAGATGAGAAAAATGCTTCAGAAGAAGATAACAGAGAGGAAAGTGATCCTTCTGAGGATCCAGAAGATAGTGATCTTGATCTATTTGAAGATTCAAAGATGCTCAAGGCATTCTCTGAAAAGTGGAAATGGAAAAATATCATTCCTGGCAGAGTCTTCATGTTAAGGGAGATAAGAAGAGGAGGAAGGGATATTAATTACTTTCTTCAGAAGCAAGGATGGGGAGACTTTCTTGTCTTTAGAGAACTTGTCTATCCAAGGTTGATCAAAGCCTTCTATGCTTCTGCAAGTAACTATAAGAGTGACGGGAACTCACTTGTTGCTGACATCAAAGGATCAACCATCATACTCACTCCAAGCATCATTGAGGAAGTTCTTAATCTTTCTGCCTGTGAAAATCATCTGTATGAAGATACTTGGTATGCTTCTGCAAGCATAACCAAAGAAGAAGTAATCAGAAAAGTCCTTAGCCAACCTGGCCTACCTCTTGTCTCTAGTAACCTAATCCCCATTTGTAGGCTATTCCATAAAATGTGTTGTTACTCCATTCTTCCTAGAGCTGGAACCCTTGAGAAGGTTACAGACCAAGACTTACTGGTTCTGTATCATTTGCTGATTGGAAAAACCACTTTCTCTATCCTATCTTCTTCTTAGAAGCATGATTTACTCAGCCAATCCACAGAGAGCTTATGCCAGCCTACCATACGACATGCTGTTGACCAAAATCTTCATATTGTATAATGTGTCTCTTGAGGATGAGGAATGTGAAGATAACTGCTCCTTCTTTAATAGAAAGAACATTAAGAAAATGAAGATGGTACACCCCACACCTTATGAGCTATTCTCCAGTAGTAGCAGTGAAGCAGAAGGAACTTCAAAAGAAGAAAAGACTCCAAGAACCAAGAAGAAGAAAGAAGAGCTAAAGACCTTCTCCAGAAAAAGGAAAGGTTTGACTGCATCATCTGGAGAAGGAGAGCCTAACAAAGTACAAAAGACATCTTCTTCAGAAGTTAAGAAGGTTGTTCAAGAATGGGGAGATTGTAAGGTCCAAGAATCCCTTAAAAAGTGTTTTAATAATGACAACCAATCAAGGATTACTTGGAATAATTCTGAACTTTAAGGACTAATGATTTTGTTCAAGTGAATGTTCAGAAGGTACAGGAAAACATCTGTAGAAGGTACAATTGAGCAGCAAAAGAAAGGAATGAATACCACTCATTTAATAAGATGAATCTAAGATTTGACAACAATGACAAATCTGTGAAAAATAGATATAATGCATACTGAGAAATCATGAGAAGGATATTGCTATCCTCCAGAAGATAAGAACAGCCCTCTAGAAGAAGAAATCATAATAAAATTCCTTTAGAAGGAAGATTCATTTTGTAAAAGAAAGAGAAAAACTCATCTCAGGCTGTCAAGCATCAAGATATATTTAAAACATCTTCTATGAGGATTATCAGAAGATAGATGGCAGTCCTAAAGAAAAACCTTAGATCATTAAGTCTGCAGAAGGAGCAAATCATGTCAGGAACCAAAGGACAGATTGGATTCTCTATCTTCTAAGGTTACAACTGCATAACAGACCTAAAAATACTCTCAATCAAGCAAATGATGAATTTCAAAAAGATCTGCAAGAAGAATGCAATTCCAGATATCCTGCAGAAAGAAAGAATTGCTGCAGAAGGTGCAAATAAGGCAAAATTCAAATTAATCTTCTTCTTCTCATCTTCTCATAATTCTAGTGGACCAGTTGACTCTAAAATAAGTGAAAATACTATACTGGAAGAGTTTATCATGTCTGCAGAAGAAAAGCTTTGAGAAATAGCCCAAAAATAGCCTGTAGAAGATACTCTATAGAAGGAAGAGCTGGTCAAACTTGACAGTTGTAAAGTTGCACATGCTGCAGCTTAGAAAGGGACATGACTTTGAAGCCAGCTGGGTGTTCAACGGCTATTTCCACTCCAGCCTTCTATAAAAGAAGAGTTCCTCCACACTTGAAAGGCACCTCACTCTTGAAGATACATATATTTCTGCTATTTTACTTCTCCTATCTTCTTGAAATTTTCTCTCTCCTTCATTTCTGTGATTTCTGGTCTGAAAAGCCTTGGAGAGAGTCTTGGCTCATCATTTTGCTTCTGCTGTGCAAGAATTGTATTGATTTGAGCCTTGTATGTTTTTATTCTTTCTCTTTTTCATTGTAAAAGTCTCAAGAAAGGTGTGCAGGTGCATTTCCTTCTTCTAAGTATCAAGGGAAAGTATTTTCAGTGAGGTTTACTGAGATTTGGTGATCTCAGTTGGTTTATAGAATCTGCAGAAGGTACTTGCAGTATTCTGGGTACTGAATCTTCTGCAAAAGGTTCTGCAGTAGGTATTTAGTGGAAAATTTGAGTTGGTTAGGTTGTTGTTAGCTTGAAGAGGCAGGTAAAGAATACTAGTGGTAAGGTTACCCAAGAAGATTGTAATTTGATTAAAAGAGTGAGAAAATCCTACAAGTGTAGGGACTGGACGTAGCCTTAGGTTGGAAGAGGTGAACCAGTATAAAATCTCTGTGTGTCATCTTCTTTACTCTCTCTTTACTATTATTTATCACTTCCATAACACATACCTAAATATACATCTTCTGTGAAATTAAAATCAGCTAACCATTACCTTCTGTGAGTTTATTTCTTTGTACTAAGCCAAGGCAAAACCTTGAGCAGAAAAAGTGTACAAAGAAATTGCAGAAATTTTATTCAATCACAATTCAACCCCCCTTCTTGTGATTGAAGCCACAACTTCAGGTATTGTAGGACAGGAATAAGCTTCATTCTGGATATATGATTTACTGATTCAGGGACCCTAGCCTGGCCCTTGATGTTTATTGAGTATATAAGAATATTGTAAGAAGACATCAGTTGAATTGATTGGAATATGACACATTCCAAAAATAAGACTTGTAACTTAGGAACTGGAAAGCTCTGTCTTTGTACTATATTGATAATTATATATCTCAATATAATATTTGTAGTTTTGTTGATGTTTTCTTTTCTCCAAATTTGCAGATGGATGATCCTATCCACCTTGAGAGGTTTAATTATGATTGCTCCAAGGAGCTTCAAGTGAATATTGTTGAGTTAAACAAAATACACTCACAAATGTAGACTTTTTCCTTGTGCTTGATTTAGAGGGTAAGGTTGAGATTCTTGAGTTTCCAGTTCTAATGATTAGTGCAAAAACATTACAAGTTGAAGACATTTTCCACAGGTTTTGATCTGCCACTTTATAGCATGTCTAGTAGGAATGTTGTTTTGTGATTGCTTTAGATATTCTGTTTTTCTTCTACTTTTTTTTCATCCTTTAGTAATTCTCTATTACATTTTATCATGTTCTATAGTTCTATAAAGAATGTTTAAAAAGGGAAGGAATGTTTAAAAGATATCATGTTGAAAATACTCTTCTCAGAATATAGTTCTTATCAAAAGATCAACTTCTAATTATACATAGGCATTATTTGGGTATTAAAAAATCTTTTTGAAATGGTTTATTTTATCCATTAAATGGAATAGGAGGCTCTTAAGTTTTGAACCCTTCATTGCAAGTTGCAACAGCTGGCTTTTGAGTCTTGCAATATATTTGAGATTAATGTGTTGATTTCTTAAGTTAGTTTCTTATGAATTTAAAAATACAATGTACATATGAGGACCATCAATTTCTGCTTATCTTACAATTTTACTTTTTCAGTGTTCCTTTAACTGTTAAATAGGTTCGTGAAGGCCTCAAAGATGAGTGAACAAAGAATAAATGAATACATTGAGGGAAAGTACGAAAAACTTGGAGTTGATAGGTATGTAGCTTAATTTGCTTTAACTAACCTTACTTGATTAATGCTTGTGATCTGTATACAGTCTATGTTTTCATTTTTACTGCTGAAAACAACCTAACAAGCAGGTAGAACTCATCTTCAATTCTCTTTCTTCAAGTAGTGCTTTGATGGTAATATTTGTAATTTAAGATTTCATGTAGTAAAGTAATATTTACTACGATTTGATGTATGATGAATAATGGGTGAGACTGAAATAAATTTGGTTAGTTGTAATTTAAGGTTAATGATAGCAATAAATAGCTGGTACACCAGAAGTCATATTATAGTGGTTCCAAGGGAATAGGGATTATCACCTGCTTAGGTTGTGAAAAGCAAGCTTCTTGTCTTGAGCTGTTAGCACTTTGGAAAATGGAAAGTGGGCATTTTTCTTTTTATTTTAAAATCTGTTTCCCCTGTTAGCTACGGATTAGCTACAGAAATTTAGTAGCTAACCCACATTTAACAACGGTTATGGTTATAACCATCGTGGAAAGTAGACTTTCTACGACGGTTCCTCAAGCAACCGTCGTTGTTTCTTACGTTCTACGACGGTTGCTTGAGGAACCGTCGTAGAAAGTCACCTTCACAACTCCAAATTGAAGGAACAACGAAAATTGTTTTTTTAACCGTCGTGGTATGTCTAAGAAACCACGTCTGTTGTTAAAACTACCGTCGTGGATTCTAACTTATGACGACGGTTGACAAACATCGTTAAAAACCACTTTTTAACGACGCTTGGATCAACGACGGTTATGGAACTGTCGTTTAAAAGCCTTTTTAAAACCATCGTTAAAAGTCCATTTTGCAGTAGTGCCAAAACCTCTTAAAACTCGACTCTCTTAGTTTATTTACCTAATTCTTGTTTAGGTCTACATTCTAACCCCCAAGTTTCATGACATTTCCAAATTCCTTTTTCTTGGCTGGATCCATAGCCTAAAATCCCCACTATAGTTTCTAGACCCAAATTTCGGGATGTTACAGTAGGTCTGGTTTCCGGTCAAATGGTTCAAACTGGTTGGTCAAGTCCGGTTTTAATAACAATGGGTTTCCTCGAACCCGACGGGGACCTGCGAGCGTGAGGTTGGTTTTCATAATTTCATACCCACTCTCTTAAACCTGAATCCACCTGACCGGGTGAGCGAAACCCGCCCCGACCGTGTTGCCATGCCTACCTGACAACTTAAATTGTTACCATTGAGATTAACAGTCATAATTAGAGTTTTCAATTTGGGCTACTCGACTTGATTTGATTCGGGGTAACGGGTTTTTACGGGACGAGCTAAAAAGCTCGAGAGTTATTTTAATTGAATTGATTTGAGGTAACAGGCTTTTACGGGACGAGCTAAAAAGCTCGAGAGTTATTTGAGCTTCTAAAATAAAGGTCTGAGCCCTTCATTTTTGCAAGATTTTTGTGGGTAGCCCAGGTTGTTTGCGGGCTTTTGTGAGTTTTTGCGAGTTTTTACGGATAATGGGCCTTTATCGATCGACAAACTAAAAATTCAGAAACTATTCAGACTACTAAAATAAAGACTCAAGGCCAACATTTTTACATATTTTTATAGCCTGATAGTTTTTTATAGCTGTAGGCATATTTCACCTTACTTCATCTTCTTTTTTTAATGTAAAACCTATAGCGATGATTTTACCACAATTTCAAAATTATTGCCACAGTTGTGGGAATAAAGCACAAGTTCTAAAATAAGAACCGATGCTTATTTTGAGCTCCTAAAGCATCATTCTCCATGAGCCTCCTCTCTAATCCGCATAGATCTTACATGAAAATCTATGTCAACATCCACATATTGAGATGACCTAAACCTAGCATCATAGTTTGCTTTACACTTAGTTTGGTTGAGGTGAAATTAGGGGAAAGGAGAGAGTGATAGAGGGAGGAGAAATAAGTTTGTGTGTTTGGTATGGTAGAAATTAGAGAAGAGAGAATATAAAATGTACGCCCCATATCTGTTTATTTCCTCGCAAGAAATGGTGAGAAATCAATGAAGAAACAATGACATGTTGGAGAGATAATGTTGCAAAATGTTTTCAGACCAATATGCCATGCTTTTCTTCTGCACTCTGCAGCCGCTTCATGCAAAGGTAAACAAGGCTTTTTTTCTCAGACATACTTACATTGGTTTTTTTTTTACAAGATTCCACAAGTAATATTTTAATATTAGTTATATATAATTATTTATATATATAAATATATATTTTAAAATTTTACATAAATTAATTATATATATTAATTATGAAGTTTAAATATTTTTAAACTTTTATAAACTTTACTTAAAAGAATATTTATTTCAGGGTCATTTTAGTTTTTATTAAATATTTTAATTTTTTTTATAAATTTTACTTATAAATACTTAATTAGAGGCATTTTGGTCTTTATATATTATAATCCAATTTATTTCATTTATATTTCTCTTCTAACAAACAAAAATACCATTTCTCTCCACCCTGTTTCATCTATATTTCTCCCTTGTTTCTCTCCACCTCATTTTTGTTTTTCTTATTTCTCTCTACTATATTTCTTTCCCTCCTACCAAACAAAGACTTAGCCTTTTTATACACAGAATTCATGGCTTTCTTTCTTCTTATTTCGTCCTTGAAATACATGTATTTACCTTGATTTTTATGTAACTTTTGAAAACTATCCTTCTTTGGCAATAATGTTGGCAATTAAAATAAATTGCCTTGATAAATTGTATGTGCCAAAAAAATATGAACACTCAAGAACTAATTTCACTCACACACTATTTTTAATTTTGTTGATGAATAATACATTCATAAACTTAGCATTTGTTAATAAGCAACTTACACACTCAAGATGACACAAAAAACTTGTTGAAGTTTTTCTCTCAATTTATAACACTTACCTTGCTTCTTAAACTAACTAATACTACACCTATTTATACTAAAACATAAACTCTAAAACCAAAAAAACAAGCCACCTTTTGTGACCTTTAAAACCAAGCATGGATTGTTGTTAAATCAACATAATGACAAGTTGTAAATCTTGACTTTCAATAGCATGATAATCTAGTTTTCATGCCATATAGAACCAAAACATAGATTATAGCATGTAGTTGAAATTTTTGACCTTTAAGAAGCTTGTTAATATAGCTTTCATGCCATATAGAAACAAAAGATAGATTATAGCATGCATCTTTATCTTGTTGCCAAGTTTTAATTTCCAACATCCTCCCTAAAACTTGGCCTGATCATCCCAACCTTATTCTTCAACTTCAAGAAAGAATTGACTTTGAGTGGCTTTGTAAAGATATCTGCTATTTGATCTTCCGAAGAACAATATTCCACCAAAATTTTTTTATCTCTTACCAAATCTCGTATATAGTGATACTCGATTTCAATGTGTTTGTTGCGACCATGAAAAACATGATTCTTTGTTAAAGCAATTGTTGATTTATTGTCACAGAATATTTTTGTAGGACAATCTTGTTGATGTTGTAGCCCACTCAACATTCTTCGCAACAAAACTTCTTGAGTAGCACAATTTGTTGCTGCTATATACTTGCCTCAGCTGTTGGAAGGACAACAACTTGTTGTTTCTTGGAGGACCAAGAAAATACAGCTGAACCAAGATGAAAAGCATAACCTGAAGTGCTTTTTCGTGTTGCAGTATCAGCACCCCAATCACTGTCTGTGTATCCAACCAATTCTGGCTTGCAGAAACTTGAATAAAATATGCCCTCAATAATTGTACGTTTAACATACCTTAGAATTCGTTCTGCAGCTTGCTAATGAAATTGTCTTGGTGAATCCATGAATCTGCTTATGAGCCCAACTCGATAAACTATGTCAGGTCTTGTTGCTGTGAAGTACGTTAGACTTCCCACCAATCTTCTAAAATTAGTTGAATTAACCAGATCACCACCACTTTCCTTTTCTAGCTTCAATCTTTCTTCTACTGGTGTCAACATTGGTTTGCAGGCTTCCATCTTAAACTTCTTTAAGACATTTGTTGCATATTTCTTTTGAGAGATAAATATTCCTTCATTTGTTTACTTCACTTCAATTCCTAAGAAATATGACATAAGACCCATATCTGTCATTTCAAAATGTGTCGTCATATTTTCTCGAAATTCAGCTAACAATTTGGAATTCTTGCCGGTGAAGATTAAATCATCCATCTATAGACAAACAATAATGATATCTCCAGCTTGATTGGTTTTGACATACATAGCATGCTCATATGGACTCATGTGAAAGCCATGGTCAATGAAGTATGTGTCGATATGTGTATACCATGCTCTCGGTGCCTGCTTTAGTCCATATAGTACTTTCTTCAATCTGTAGACTTTATCTTCCTCTCCTTGTTTAAGATAACCTGGAGGTTGCTCTATGTAAACCTCTTCTTCAAGGACACCATTCAAGAAAGCAGATTTGACATCTATTTGAAATATTTTTCACTGATTTTGGGCAGCAATAGAAAGAATCATGCGTACCGTGTCCAATCTAGCAACTGGAGCAAATACTTCAAATTAGTCAATTCCAAGTTTCACTTTGTACCGTTTTGCCACTAATCGTGCCTTGAAACGTTCAATTTTTCTAGTTGGCTTGAACTTTGGCTTATACACCCATTTAACACCAATTGGCTTCTTTCCTTCTAGAAGAGTTGCGAACTCTCATGTATTATTCTTCTCAATGGCTTTAATTTCTTCATCCATTGCTTTTATCCAATGATCATCACTGGTTGCTTCCTCATATGTTACAGGATCACAATCAGCAAATAGAGCATAATAAGTAACTTCTTTCTCCCCATCATCAGAGTCATCATCCCTTCCAACTTCATAATCTTGTAGTTGGTGGATGATTATCCTGTTCTTCTTCTGCATTTATAGTTACTGGTACAGGAAATAACTCATTTTCCTTTTCTAACCAATCCCACGCTCCATTTTCATCAAAGGTAACATCTCGACTGATGATTACCTTTTGGGTTTCTGGATTGTACAACTTGTAGCCCTTAGTTTCTTCACTATACCCAACAAAGATACATTCTTCTGCTTTGTTACCGAGCTTCTTCCTCAATTATCTGGAACATGTGCATAAGCAATGCAACCAAAGAATTTCAAGTGACTTAGATTGGGCTTTTCCCCACACTAAGCTTCTTGTGGAGTTTTATCACGTACACTTTTAACAGGACACCTATTTAATAGGTATACTGCACAAGCTACTGCTTCTGCCCAAAAACTTTTTGGAACTTTCTTGCAATCTAACATGCTTCTCACCATATCCATGATAGTTCTGTTCTTCCTTTCTGCCACTCCATTTTGTTGAGGAGTATACCTTGCAGTTACTTGGTGTCTAACTCCTCGCTTTTTCAAGAAATCATCACAAACAATATACTCTGTTCCCCTATCAGTTCTCAAGATTTTCAAAGTATAACCACTTCGCCTTTCAACATATGTCATAAAACTCTTGAGCGTATCACAAGCATCAGATTTATTTTTCAGAAAATAAACCCATGTCTTTCTGCTGATGTCTTCAATGAAAGTAATAAAGTATTTATTACCTCCGTTAGATTGAACATCCACATAGCATAAATCAGAGTGCACAAGCTCAAGTGGTTTTGTGTCTCTCCATGCACGTCCTTTTGGAAAAGGATCTCGATGTTTTTTACCAACCACACAGTTCTCGCATAGTTGTTCGGGAACTTGGATAACAGGTAAGCCGGTAACCCAATTTTTGTTTCCAAGAAACTTGATACTTTCAAAGTTGAAGTGTCTAAGCCGCATATGCCAAAGCCAATTATCATAAGCAACGGTGGCGTTACAACATAAAGCAACATCATACTTGATATTCATCGGAAATAGTTGATTTCTTGACATGCCCGTCATTGCTGTCAGTCCCATCTCCACATCATTTATGGTGCAACCTCTTTTGTTGAATCGCAAATCATAGCCTTTCTCAGCTAGTTGTCCCACACTCAAAAGATTCTGATACATGCCAGGTGCATAGAATACATCAGAAATATAATTTAAAGATCCATCTTTCAATCTGATGGCAATCTTTCCTTTTCCCAATACTTCAAGTTTGGAATTATCACTAAGCTTGACAGTGGTTTTGAAATTTCATCTAAGTGAGAAAACAGTTCTTTTTTCCCACTTACATGATTGCTGCAGCCTGTATATAACAACCATTGATCGTCAATTTTATCATCTACTGTATGACTTGTTATAAGCACCGTCTTCATATCATCTTCATTTTCTGCAACTTGAGCATGGTTCTCTCTAATATTCAATGCTTTGGCACGACAATCTAGACTATAGTGACCATACTTACTGCAGTTATGACACTAAATATGAGATTTGCATTTGGACTGGAAATGTTCGAACTTCTTGCATTTATGACATTTAATATTAGATTTGTTTTGAAAAGAACCATTGCCCCTTGTACCTTGGCTTGAGTCAGTTTGAAAATTCCTCCCCCTTCCTTTGAAATTTTTACCCCTTTGATTTTGATTGGCCCTTCTTTGTAAGGGTCTCTCTGTTCTAACATTTGTTTGTGCTTTCAATGCTAGTTCAATTGTGCCACTTGATCTCTCGTTCATTCACATCTCACGTGACTCTAAAGACGCTTGTAAATTATTCAAAATCATTTTGCTGAGATCTTTCAACTATTCAATAGCTGCTACCACATAATCAAATCGAGGTGTGAGTGTGCGCATGATTTTCTCCACGAATTCTTTTTCTGATATATCATCACCATTGTTCTTCATATTGTTGACCAGCTTATCCATTCGTGAAAAATAATCACGAATATTTTCATCCTTGCCTTGTTCCATTAGCTCGAACTGTCACCTTAGGCCTTACAATCTCATCCGTTTGACTGAATCAACACCTTCATATGTTTTGAGCAAAATTTCCCAAGCTTCTTTTGCTGTTTTAGCATGGAAAATTTACGGGCGTCTCCATGGATTGACAGATAAAAAACAAAGCTCGTTGATTAAGTAGACGATCATTTTCTACTTGTTGTTGCTCTGTTTTTTCTTTTCCTTCTCTGGTTGGTTCAACAAAACCTTTTTTGACAATTTGTTCATAGCCGCTCATCAAATTTTTCCACATGGAAAAATTTGATCTACCATCGTACTTGTAGATAACGGTTTGCACTTGTTGAACTTGATTTGCTCCTGTGCTTGAACTTGCTGCCATCTTGGTACAACAAGCTCTGATGCCAAATGTTGGCAATTAAAATAAATTGCCTTGATAAATTGTATATGCTAAAAAATATGAACACTCAAGAATTAATTTCACTCATTTTTTTTTAATTTTGTTGATGAATAATACACTCACAAACTTGGCATTTGTTAATAGCCAACTTACACACTCAAGATAACACAAAAACCTTGTTGAAGTTTTTCTCTCAATTTCTAACACTTACCTTCCTTCTTAAACTAACTAATATTACACCTATTTATACTAAAACATAAACTCTAAAACCAACAAAATAAGCCACCTTTTGTGACCTTTAATATCAAGCATGCATTATTGTTAATTAAATGAACATAATGACAAGTTGTAAATCTCGACTTTCAATAGCATGATAATCTAGTTTTCAAGTCATATAGAACCAAAACATAGATTGTAGCATGTAGTTGAAAATCTTGACCTTTAAGAAGCCTGTTAATCTAGCTTTCATGCCATATAAAAACAAAAGATAGATTATAATATGCAATATTTATCAGGCACAAATACAATGGTACATGCATAGTGAGTTGGTAACTGTTTCTGAAATGCATTGTTGCGTCTTATACGGCGATTTTAATATACTTTAACAGCCGAATCGAGGTTGTAAAGTAAAATAAAGCCCATTGGGTATTGGGTAAAGTGGTGTTGCCACTGCCAACATGATTTGTTAAACCTTGAGCCCAAGCCTAGGGAGCCATTTTTTTTAAAATGCATCCAAATTAAGTGAGAAGTGTGGGTGGCGAAAACGCCCTGACAAAGGCGTTATACAATCATGTGGCTTTATCACTCCAGTGATGGTTCAGGCCCATCAGCATCAGATTGGAACTTGAGTATGACCTGTTTTTTTGAGTACTTCAGAAGCAGAGCAGTGCAGTGCAAATTTTCCACGCCACAGGGATGGGGCAACTTCAAAACGGTGTTACTGATATTTACAGCACAAAAATACTCCAAGTAAAAGGAATCAGAATCCCTTTATCTTCTTCATGTGGTCCCTCAGCTTTTCAGTTGAGTGAGTCTGTCTTGACCTTTGCACCAACATTCTCTTTTATCTTTTTCATTCTAGGAAGAAACGATAGATAAAATAGCATAATATTTTCATATGGGGGCCTCCCATTTCTTCACACCCTCACGTGACTGCTTCTGCCATCCATTGTACTCTCTTATTCTTCTTCCCCTTGGTTTGATCTAAACTTAGTGACCATTCATTATGGTTAACGCAACTCAAAGATGACAGAGAATAGCTTGTTTCCATCTGCATCCACTTTTAATGTAAAGGTTCTGTTCTTTCTGTAGTCATTTTGCTCTGCTGCACCACATCATTTCATTATATATTAATGTCTCTCCTAAATTCCTAGTTTGTAATCATCATTTAATTTTCAGATAGAAATTTTTAATGATTTTGATCATGAATCATGATGCTTACTATATTCCTTTGTCAATTGTTAACCAGTATTTATTTTATTCTAAAATCACGTTTCACAATATAGATTAGGGAAAACGCTATTGAAAATATATAGCTTCTGCTTGGATCCAATGTAAATCAAACACGCTATTAGTCTTTTATTAGTCTTTCATATGGTGTGGTCCTTAGGTTTGTGACATCAAAGATAAAAAATTCGACAAATACCGAATTACATTTACCATGTAGGAATATTTTAGGAAATGCACATTCAAGTATATGCTGTAATAAATTTAGCTTCTTTCAAGTTACCCGTGTATCTCAATCAAATTAACCAGACCTATTTATAGATACAGAAAAATAGCATTGATCTGAATTGATGTTTGTTTTGCCTTATTAATGAATTATCTCACAGAAAAGAACCAAGCTATGCACATGGGATTCTAATTTACTTCATGACAAATGGATTTTTCAATAGCAATACTGTTGCAGCTCATATTCGTGCAAAAAAACAAAACATGTCTGAACAAATCATTTAATCCTTATATCAACTCACAGAATAGAATCGACTAATGTAAGGGATACTCATAAATTGAATTTTCTTCTTACTAAAATCAAGGTTAAAAAATAAAATTTAAGCAAAATCAAGTCTGTTCTTTTTCTTCCTGGTCCATAGCAAAATTAAGTTTATAAAGTATGATCCACATTACATCTCTGTGAGGTCGTGTCCATCACTGACGTGCTCTATGTCACTCTGATGTCTGAAATCATGGATAATTAACCCTCGTGAGGGTGTCAAAATGGGATCAACCTTGATAACTTCAAAAAATTGATTAAACTGAGCAAAAAAATAAAAGAAAAAATAGCCAAATTTGGCTTAACTCAGGTTGGTTCCCAAGTTAAAAAAATGTTCGAATTAATTATTACATTAATTTTATTTTTTTATGTAAATATTATCCTAAAATAAATATTAGACTATTTTAAGTAATATGTAATTTTAAATATTTTAATATATAAATTAATTAAATAAATTATTCAAAATTAATATTTTTAAACCATTTTATTTTATACTATATAATAAAAGTAAAGGAAATACCTACAGGTTAATAAATTAACTCAAACGACTCAACACACAAATAACCAAACTGAATCAACACTTTATCAGATTAATTACTAATTATACTTCCGTTATAGGCAGGAATGTAATGAACTGACCGAAATTGACTGGACAAGATCGAATTGACACATGTTAAACTAGGACTTTTTTTTTTTAAATGGAAAAAAACAGATTTCGTACATGAGCATTGTAAACTACCCTTGTTAAGTCATGTCTGCAGAAAATAAATAATGAATCTTTGATTCGGTATGGTAAGATGTAAGAACCAGGAAAGACAGGACGATGTAGCATAGCATTCGATCTACTTTTTATATATCATTTTTATTCATTTTCTTTCACTTTAAAGTCAAATGTTTCTACTAATAAAGGAGCCCATTCTCTTGCATTGTTTCAATTCCAAAAACGTGAAATGGAAACCTGTGAACTTTACCTTACTCAAATATAGCAATTCATCTCCTGTCTTCTTACAATTGATGCACCAATCAACGGCATGCAAGATGGCAACTTTGTTACATCATGTGACTCTTATCGTCAGGTCATTTTGAGTGGTAGAAATCAAGAACTTTGGTTTAGTTCCAATAATGATCATCATTAATAATGTGTTTGATTTCATACAAAAATGTAGCGTGATCAATTTCAATTTTGGTTATTTGGTTATAATACGGTAAACTCACGATTTTAACATTAAATATAGTTAGAAATTTAAATTTTAGTTTGATTAATTTCAACATCAAATCAGATCTATTTATAATAAAATTTTGATATAACGCTCACAAAAGTTTACTAGCATATTGGAAAAAAAATGCATGTAATTTCTAGTGTTATTAGAAAATTTTAGCAGTGAATATTACTTATCTTAGGTTGTTTTGAGGAGGGGATCCTCTGCTTCCCCTCAGTGACTAGTGATACGGTATCTTATGTATGCCTATAAGCCTATATATATGCCTTTGCTTGTGTAACATGTTATACTAGAGTTAAATTGGTGGCATTGCATTGGTAAAGCATTTATAACATAACATTTTCTACCAACCAAAATTGTTAAGGAAAATGGGACTTTGAAGATAATGTATGTATATATATAGTCATGTGACAGAGTAGATGAATAATCTAAATGAAAGCAACTCGATACTCGGTCACGACAACTAGTAACAAGTAAGTAAGTAATCAATCTCTTTCAAGTTTTGGAGGGATTATAAAAAGACGAAAATCAAGAGTACAATCAAAGGTTAGCAAGCATGTTAAATTTTTTTGTTGCTTCCTCTGATTGCATATTGCAGGGGGTGGCTGCAATCAGAAAGTACTGACTACAAAATTTCTCAATCAAAAGCACAAAACTAAAAACAAGAGAATACTGCATGACTTCCCATTGGATTTTCAAAATTTATGTGTACTTTTTTAGACTTTAACCTCATGGTCATTACATGCGTTAAGGCTGGCTGGGACATGTTAGGTGAAAATGAAATCCTTTTATAACAAAATCTTGTACTCAATTATTATTATTTTTTTTCTTCTTGAGATGAAAGTTAGTAACAGACTTTTCATCATTTCTCTCTGCTGGCAGATTCTAAAGATGCTACTGGCATTAATTAAAATTTGTGTTCATACATTTTGTATTTTAGACAAAGAAAAAAAAATGAGAGAAATTGTTACTTGTCTCTGTTTGCATTTTTAAATCAGGCAAAATGTTAGAAATGATGAACAGAATAAAGCTCTTTGCTGGTGGATAACTTGATTAATTACTGAAAACTACCCTGAGAGTTGAAGCAGCCATCAATCTGTTGATTGTTTAGAACAACAGAAGTATAATGTTGGATAAGTACTTGCAATTTTGAGTGAGATAGAAGCTATGAAAGATAGCATTTGGGGACAATAGATAAAAGCTTGTTAAGAACAAAAGAGGCTCAAAAAAATAAAGAAAGGAAAGAAGTGTATATTCATGTACAGAATTGACAAATTGGTATCCTTGATTTGATTATATAAAAGTAACTAAAATTGTGGTACAAATGGATGGATTCAAGGGTTGAAAATGAGGTTCCCACATTTGCATTTCCAACTCATGGGCTTGTAGTTGGAATTGTCACCTCCCCTGGCATAAGCAATTCTAGAGAACTTTGAAGAGTTTATCTTTCCATTCTTCACTTGGGGGTTTGTAGGTACCTGAATAGCCTCACAGTGTCCACATGAACTGCACCTTCTCTCACATTTTGGTGGTCTTGACCCTATTTGTGCCCTCAATATTGTCTTATCCTCACTAATTGTCTGCAAAAAAACACATCATGATTCCAGGTAAAAATTCTGTTTTTTTTTTTCTCCCTCAAGCCAATCAGCATAGGCAGAAGCCAAATTTTACCTGGTGAAAACCACTTTGTTTGTGAGTCTTTCTACCTGTTAGAACATAGAGAATATATCACTGTTAGTTCAAGCTTGTTCTACTTAGCAACTTTAAAAATTTCTCATTTACCTTCAGTAACTAACCCCTGTTGGATCCAGCTTGAAATTATCAGAAAGCAAAGAGAAATGCAAATGAAGCCAAGTCTTTGACCACAAAAGACATGATGATCAAGCCTCATTTTAAGGAGAGAAGTATGAAACTTTTTCGCAAGAGTGGGAAGGCAATAGAATGAGAGAGAACTCAAGCAAAAGAATATGAATTTTAGTTCCAATTATTATAGGAAGAAAAAGAGAGAGAGAGAAAGGAGGAGGAAGAGACTAGATATAAGACAAAGAGGATTTAGGAAGTGAAGGGGAGGAAATGGGATGTAGCAAACATGAGTAACTGAATGAGACCATAGAAACTAGGAAGCAAGATATTGGTAAGATTTGTTTAAGTTGAAGTGATGGAACATGGAAAGACAAATGAGAAAAATGCAGAGGTGCAAGAAAAGGAGGAACCCCGAAAAGGGAAATACTTGTCCTTCGGTTGACGAGCCCTTAACTCAAACAACAAACCAAACCAAGATTATATAATAATTGCTTGAAAGAAGAACCCTGAGGACCGCAAGAAGATGAAATGAAAGACAAAGAGGACCAGAAACAGCAAAACGCCACAAATTTCACCAGGAGTTCCCACTATAAGACATGCATTTACAGCTGTGGATTTTGGGTTCTTCATATATAACATTTCATCATTTATTATTTTTCCCTTTGGGTTTTAATATATAGTGGGAATAGGGTGTTGTACCCTTTTTTGGGTTTCTTGTAGTATGCGATCCGTGCAGTCCCACCTTATCACGGCACATCCTTCACTCTCTTTCTCTGTCTCAGAAAGAGAAAGATCCAAACATAATCTCTAGCTTAATATTATGGTGGTAATTATCTTTTCAATCTATTTCAGGTGGGTGTCTGGTAAATCTGATCTGATAGTGTGATTTAAGGTTCAAATTTCAGAAATATATATATATTCAGGTACCTACAAGCCCCTAAATTGAATTTTTTTGCCGTCAAATATATATATAACATATAGTCATACTGTTAGGCCTAAATAATATGGCACAGTCGCATACCGATGTCTACATAATACCTTTTTCCTCACTTGTATTTTCTTTTGTAATTTTGTCTAGGTGAATGAAAAATAATTGACAAAAAATTATATATATGGATATGAAGCTCGCATTCTTCACATTTTTGTTTTCGAAAGACATCAACAAATGAGGAGTTGTGATGAATGGTATTGAATTAAAGTGCCACTAATCCACTAATAACGGATATGAGTGTTATAAGATCGGGTCGGGTTTAACGAGAATTAAAGTCCAAACCAATTAAATATTAAGGGTCTGTTTTGGGTATTTTTGGAACGAAAAACAACATGAAAATATGTTTGGTGGTTTTTTTAAAATATTTTGTTAGAAAACATTTTCTGAATATAGGCAAAAATTGAAAACAAAAAAAGACGTTTTCTGTATTTTCACTTGAATCCTTAAAATGAAAGATGAGAAGAATGAAAACGTGGTGGCACAATGGTAATATTAATCATATCCATTCGTTTTCCTATTTTCATTACTGTAATGTTTTTTCACGCATTGTATACCCTCTCTTTCGCATACTGTTCATTCTCATTTTTCTGTCTGCAACAATTTTTTTAACACTTTACCATCACCCACAATGCAAAGAGAAGAACAGAATACCAACAACATGAACCAAGGATTTCATACCCAAAATAATAATAATGAGAAAAAACAGAACCAGAAAATGCAAAAAAAGAAAGAAGAAAGGAGAGGGAGGATGGGAGGTGAGATAGAAAGAGAGGGAGGCCTCCAAGCCATGGCAAGTCCTATACTAAAATCTAGAAGAAAGATGACAAATGTCATTTCTGTGGGAAGTCTGAACATTTCCAGAAGAACTGTCCAAAGCGTAAAGCTTGGTTCGAAAAGAAAGGTGAGCATAATGCTTATGTATGTTTCGAATCAAATTTAACTGAAGTTCCCCATAATACTTGGTGGATTGATTCTGGATGTACAACTCCTGTTTCTAATATGATGCAGGGATTCCTTACAACCTGAACCATAAACCTAAATGAGAAGTTTGTTTTCATGGGCAATAGAGTGAAGGTTTCAGTGGAAGGAGTCGGGACTTTTCGTTTAATCTTGACACTGGATTTCATTTAGAATTGTTTGAAACTTTTCATGTACCTAGTATTTCTAGGAATTTAGTTTCTTTGTCTAAACTTGATGTTGTTGGATACTCTTTTTGGTTTGGGAATGGTTTCAGTTTGTATGAGCGTACTTGTATGATTGGATCTGCTACACTTTGTGATGGTTTATATAAATTGAATCTTGATAATTTATATGTTGAAACTCTTATGACCTTGCATAATAATGTTGGCACTAAATGTAGTTTAGTGAATGAATGTTCTGCTTATACTTGTGGCATAAACGTTTGGGACACATTTCCAAAGAAAGGATGCAAAGATTAGTAAAGAATGAAATCCTTGCATATTTAGATTTTACTAATCTGAATGTATGACTGGATTGTATTAAAGGCAAATAAACAAAAAACACATAAAGTAGCAAATTGGTCCCTGACTTTTTCAGGGTCATGCAGTTTAGTCCCTAAGAAATAAAAAAAAAAACTCAATATAGTCCCTGACTTCTTTTTTCTTTCACTATAGTCTAACTATGTGTTTCCCGTTAATTTTTTAATGAATTGTCACGTTTCGTGACACTGTGTCACACTATTTGCCATCAGGGCAATAAAATAACATCACTGGAGTTGAGACCTTCCAATAAAAAAGGGGAAGAAGAGAGAAAAGAGGAAAATAAGAAAGCACACAACGGTTGGAGTTGAAGCCTTTCAAGCTATAAATTTGACAAAACCACATCATTTTTGTGTCATAGTGGACACTATAATGACAAACAGTGAGACAGAGTGTCACTAAACATGACACGTCGTAAAAAAATTAACGTGAAACACACAGTTGGACTATAGTGAAAGAAAAAACAAAAAGTCAGGGATTATATTGGAGTTTTCTATTTCTTAGGGACTAAATTGCATGACCCTGAAAAAGTCAGGGACCAATTTGCTAGTTTACTCATATATATATATATATATGGGCCTTTTTGAAGGGAATCAAGCATGTGGTCAGGGTGCAACGGAAATATATGGATTCCCTCCCTTGTTATAATCGTTTTGCGAAAACACGAATCAAGGCATAAAAGGTATTAAAACGAAAGGTCGTACCTTATTAGGATTATGAACTAGGCAATAGCAACCACGCCTCTAGTGGTGTCCACGCCAACAGCCGAACTAGGAAACCTTCCTCAACTCTGCTAGTAGCCTTAGAGAGTAAAAGGCGATTGCTCATGTGTCTATGGGGTAATGCATCTTATGCTCTATTTATAGAGTGGTGGCTAGGGTTTGACCCCTTCACTCACTTAACCCTTACACTTATTGGCCTAACCCATTACGTTATAATTCTAATTAAATTAAATTAGAATTATTATCCTTTCCTAGTGGCTTGTTGTATGCCTGTGACCCAATAGGCTTTTAATATTTGGTTATAATATTAAAATAAAACCCTTTTATATTTAATATCATAAATAGTGAGCGGTATCTAGCAACACATCACTATCCAAATATTGAGATTATCAATAACTTTGATAAATCCTATTTTATGATAATAAATTATATGATCTGTCCTTTTGTCCAAATATCTAATTGAACACAAGGGCATGGATTGTGTCAACCTTGTATAGTTCAATTTATATTTTCTTGATCCCCAAGTAGACTGTACAGAAAATAAATATCTCATATTTATCCTCCTGAGCACGACCATGCATTTTGCAGTCTCACTTTATCAAGAGGCCTACAGATATAACTCCCATTACATAGGAGGGACAAATCTCATCTAGGGCACTCACATTCCTCCACATAATTTATTATATGTCCAAATACCAACTTTATGATCACCCTGTTACAGGCAACGTTTGATGATATTCAAAACACATAATTCCTTATGTAGGAATCGTAGTGATTTCAGGTCAAAGGACTTTATATAACATTTATCAATTTAAGAAACGTTCATGACACTTATGTAACAATCCATGCAACGTTCTTAAGGTGAGTCTGTCCAGTACACCATTACTCTTAATGTGTACCTATGTGAGAACATGATATCTCATATCCATGATCTGTGAGATGTGATCATCGATGAACTCACATACTAGTCTAAATGCATCTTTGTCCTAAGATGATACTTGACTAGGGACTATTTAAGAATAATTCTTCATAAGATCTCACGATCAAGTCATCTACTTGATTTCTTATGAAGTTTAAGCTTACCATTCTAAGGACAATAATTATATTCTAAAAGAATAAGTTTACCTTTATAAAATAACATGATACAAGTGATGGATGTTCATAAATATATAAGTCTCTAGTGCATATTCCTAACAATCTCCCACTTGTACTAGAGACATTTAGACATAACCATTATGCCTAATGATCTAGTGTGCCCTTCATGCTTCTGCTGCACAAGGGGTTTAATGGGTTTGTAACAGCGACTGTTTCTTGCTTCGAACTTTTCTAGCTCACAGCGCCACCATTCAAACAAAACACATAACCTGATTGCGATCTTCAATCATCTTTGTCGGTTTGGAAGCTAGCATCAGTGTAACCCTTTACAAGTAGCTCTTCCTCACCTCCATATATCAAGAATGAATCCTTAGTTCTTCTCAAGTACTTAAGGATGTTCTTTTTCTGGTCGAGTACATAACATGGTAAACATGATAGACCCTATAGCGGATGCATAAGGAATCTTACTCATGCGACCTCTCTCATCTTCACTGGAAGGAGAATGAGCCTTAGATAGGCTTATACCATGTGACATAGGTAAAGATCCTTTCTTAGAATCTTGCATGTTAAACCGTTTTAACACTTTGTCTATGTATGTACTTTGACTTAGGCCTAGTAATCTTCGAGATCTATCTCTATAGATCCTGATACCTAACACATAGGTCGCTTTGCCCAAATCTTTCATAGAAAAACCATTTCCTAACCAAGTCTTTACAAACTGAAGGGTAGGAATGTCATTTCCTATGAGGAGTATGTCATCTACATACAAAACTAGAAAAATCACAAATGTTGTCACTAACCATTTTGTAGACACAAGGTTCATCTTCATTTTAATGAAACCAAACTGCTTTACAGCTTCGTCAAAAATGAAGATTCCAGCTTCTAGAGGCTTGCTTTAATCCATTAATGGATCGTTGCAACTTATATACCTTTAGGTATAACAAAACCTTCAGGTTGTATCACATACATATATTCAAGAAGGCTTCCATTTAGGAAGGCTGTCTTGACATCCACTTGCCAGATTTCATAATCATGGTAAGTTGCAACAGCAAGCAAGATCCGAACAGATTTAAGCATGGCAACTGGGTAGAAGGTTTCATCATAGTCTACACTATGAATTTGCATGAAACCCTTTAGCCTCCAACCATGCTTTAAAGGTACTTACATTACCATCCATGTCAGTTTCCTTTTGAAAACCCACTTGCACCCTATGGGTCTTATCTCTTCGGGTGGCTCAATCAAGGTCCATACCTTGTTAGTGTACATGGAATCTATTTCAGATCTCATGGCATCATGCCATTTCTCATATTCTGGACTTAAAAGAGCTTCTTGGTAGATCACTGGTTCACCTTGATCCATTAGCAATACATCCCCTTCCTGAGATACGAGGAAACCATATCTCTCAGGTTGGTGACGTACTCTATCTAATCTACGCAAGTCTTGCGCTACTTGAGCAGGTGGCTCCACAACACTTTGTGATATCTGCTCTTGCTCCATCATTGGCTCATTGCTACCTTATGGTACTTGAATTTCTTCAAGTTCTACTTTCCTCCCACTTATTTTCTTAGAGACAGATTCCTTCTCTTAAGAATACAGCAGTCCTAGCGATAACCACTCTTCCTTTGCTAGGATTATGGAAGTAGTAACCCTCAGTTTCTTTTTGGGTATTCCACAAATAAGCACTTATTTGATTTGGGTCCTAGCTTATCTGAAACTTGGAGTTTCACATAAGCTTCACAACCCCAAATCTTCATAAAAGACATACTAGGTCGTTTCCCAGTCCATATCTCATATGGTGTCTTTTATGACATCCTTAGATGAAAAATGGTTTAGTGTGAAGACTACTGTTAACAAAACATGACCCCAAAAGGAGTCGGGGAGATCAGTATGACTCATCATAGATTGAACCATATATAATAGAGTTCGATTTCTCCTTTCTGAAACTCCATTCCATTGAGGTGTTCCAGGAGGAGTGAGTTGAGATGTTATCCCACTCTCTTATAGTCATCAAATTGTTGGCTTGAGTATTCTCCACCTCGATCTCATTGAAGTGTTTTAATAGTCTTGCCAAGTTGGTTTTATACTTCATTCTTAAATCCCTTGAACTCTTCAAAGGATTCAGATTTGTGTTCCATCAGATACACAAATCCATATGTACTGAAATCATCAGTAAAAGTGATGAAGTATTGAAAACCTCCTCTAGCCATTGTGCCCATGGACCCACATACATCACTATGTATGAGACCAAGAAGATCACCAGCCCTTTCACCGTTTCCAGTGAATGGGGTTTTGGTCATCTTCCTTAATAGACAAGATTCATATGTCTCAATTGATTCAAAATCAAAAGATTCCAAATAGCCATCTTGATGGAGTTTGGATATGCGTTTCTCATCTATGTAGCCCAAGTGACAATGCCAAAGATAAGTTGGGTTCAAATCATTTGTTTTGACCCTCTTAGAACTTATGTTATAGATAGGCACTTCCATGTCAAGAACATATTGTTCAACTTTTCACAACCATGTCATTCAAATAAATCGAATTATTCTTTATAAAAACACTTTTCTAAACAAGAAACGGAATTTAAAATTCCCACTAATGGTAGGCACAAAATAACAATTATTTAGTTCAATAACTAGTCCAGTTGGCAAAGTTAAATAATAGGTTCCTACGGCTAAGGCAGCAACTCTTGCTCCATTTCCACACGTAGGTAGACTTTTCCTTTAGCCAATTGACATATTCCTTTTAGATCCTACACATTCACACAAATGTGAGATCCACATCCGGTATCCAATACCCAAGGTGCAGTATTAGGTAAATTGACTTCTACAACATAAATACTTGAAGCGGAAGTCTCACTTCCCTTCTTGATCTCCTCCAGGTACTTTATACAGTTTCCAATGTCCTGATTTGGCCACAGTGGAAACATTTTCCTTCCTTAGCTATCCCGCCATAGGCTTCAAATCAGAGGTACTAGGCTTATTCTTGCCTTTGTCCTTTGGTTTGAAATAGGGCTTCTTGAACTTCTTCTTGCCCTTTCCCTTTCTAGGTTGGACCATCAATATGGCCTTCCCTTTACCTTTATTAATATTTTGCTCAGTTGTTCTTAACATGCTTAGCTATTCTGGCAGTGGTTTTTCAAATTCATTCATGTTGTAGTTTATGACGAATTGACTACAGCTGTCCGACAATGATTGCAGGACAAGATCAGTGGCCAACTCTTGGCCTAATGGGAATCCAAGCCTTTCTAGGTTTTCAATGTACCCAATTGCTTTGAGTACATAAGCATCAATAGGGGTTCCCTTTGCCAGTCTACATTGATAAAGTGCTTTTGAGACTTCAAATCGTTCAAGCCTAGCTTGTCCTTGATAAAGTCTTTTAAGTGTACAATCATATTGTACGCCTCCATATTCTCATGTTGTTTTCAGCATTCATGGTAGTAAGCATAAGACAACCTACATCGAGAGTAACATCCTGATGCTTTCTAAAAGCATCATTGTCAGCTTTCGAAGTATTTGCAGCGGGTGTTTCAGGAATAGGCCCTTCCAGGACATACAACCTTTCTTACGGACAATCCTTAGGTCTTATATCAGTCTAGAAAGTTAATTCCAAACAGTTTGTCCTTCTCAAGGACAGATCGCAATAAAAGTTACTTGTTGTGCTCGTTGCTATGCACGTAAGTATCATATAACAAACATATTTAATAAGGTCTTTAAATATGTCTCCCACTATTTTGATTCAAAACAAGTACCCTCAATATAAAGAATCAGAAAATCCCATCACCAGATTTTCCAGTGGGCCAAGATCCATATTTCACCTAATTTTAAGTCAACTTTAGCTGATCGCTTAAGAAAAGGTTATTTAGGTAGGAACATGCTTTCCAATTGTATCTCATACAACTCTTGGATAGTTAGGTGAATAACTCTTATTCTAATTCATCTTATGAATTAATGGCTAACTTAGTGCCTCTAGGTTTTTCAATCCTATTGAATGTACCTAGTTAAGTCAAAACCCAATGGCTGACAGTTGGATATTACTTTTATCCCATCGCGCCTCACTAAAGTAGATAAATGCACCCTGTTTTAGAAGACCCACATTTAATCGATTCTAGCCTTGACGAGTGCCATACATTGGAAGGCAAAACATGACTTAATATTAGTGCCTTTAGGTTTTTCAATTCTATTGAATATACCCAATGGTTGACAATCGGATATTACTTTTAGCCTATCATGCCTCACTAAAATAGATAAAGGTACCCTGCTTTAGCAGACCCACTCTTCATCGATTCTAGCCATGACGAGCGTCATTCATTGGAAGGCATAATAAGCATTGAGGGATTTGATCGCTTTAATTTTATTCGTTGTTAAACCATTTAACATACAAGCATGCATCTCATACAAACACACATGATATGGTTATGGCCTCCTAAAACCAAATACAAAATTACATCAATTATATAATCTTGTACATAATATTGAGCTCTCTAAATCTCCCACCGAATCCATGTTCCATGTCCTCCCAGTTACATTACATAATAAGAAGAAACCTCGTTTTAACATACGAGGGGATAGAGATGAGAAGAGAATTAGAAGAGGAATGTTTAGAGGTAAGGCACGACACGCAGGTCGTATTTAAATTAAAACAACTAACTCGACCAAAAAAAATTAAAACAACTAAGGCCATAACCAACCATCATGCAAACTAAGCATCCATTGATTGTAAAAGCACTGATATAGTGAGATGTATATTATTAAGCGAGGTTTGATTATGCGCATACAAAATAAAACATTACGCAGTGTCTCAAAACAAAAACTGGATTTGATAAACACTAAACTAATTATCAATAAGTGTCTCGCATCAAACGAATACTTTACGAACCGATAAACGAGTAAGTCCCTCGTATCATTTGAATACGCTCTTGTCAGCAAATTGATAAGTGGCATGTTTATCGCAGCAAATATTTGAGTCAAGACAAGGTTTCAACAATTGAACCCTTTGATGCCCAAGACATGAACTCTTTCATGTTCCTTGGGACCGTCCAACATTATAACATATAAATATATATACATCGCACATGAAACAATCAATAAAGGGAACAAAATAAACTGATTCTGAAATCTGCGCTTCGCTTGCGCTTTACCTGCGCTTCACCTACGCTACAGCGTAGGTGAAGCACAAGTATCAGAATCGAAAATACGTAAACTGCGCTCCAGTCTGCGCTGCAGCCTAGACTGCAGCGCAGATCTGCGCTGCAGCGCAGGTTGCAGCCCAGATATCAGCGCTACATTTTTTTAGCAGAACAACGACAAAAAAACATAATCTTCACAAGATTAAAAGCCTAAAACGTGTTTCTCGCAAACCAAAGCTCTGATACCAATTGAAGGGGATTGCATGTGGTCAGGGTGCAGCGGAAATAAATGGATTCCCTCCCTTGTTATAATCGTTTTGCGAAAACACGAATCAAGGCATAAAAGGTATTAAAACGAAAAGTCGTACCTTATTAGGATTATGAACGAGGCAATAGCAACCACGTCTCTAGTGGTGTCCACGCCAACAGCCGAACTAGGAAACCCTCCTCAACTCTGCTAGTAGCCTTAGAGAGTAAAAGGCGATTACTCATGTGTCTATGGGGTAGTGCATCTTATGCTCTATTTATAGAGTGGTGGCTAGGGTTTTACCCCTTCACTCACTTAACCCTTACACTTATGGGCCTAGTCCATTACATTATAATTCTAATTAAATTAAATTAAAATTATTATCTTTTCCTAGTGGCTTGTTGTATGCGTGTGACCCAATAGGCTTTTAATATTTGGTTATAATATTAAAATAAAACCCTTTTATATTTAATATCATAAATAGTGAGCGGTATCTAGCAACACGTCACTATCCAAATATTGAGATTATCAACAACTTTGATAAATCCAATTTTATGATAATAATTTATATGATCTGTCCCTTTGTCCAAATATCTAATTGAACACAAGGGCATGGATTGTGTCAACCTTGTATAGTTCAATTTATATTTTCTTGATCCCCAAGTAGACTGTACAGAAAATAAACATCTCATATTTATCCTCCTGAGCATGGCCATGCATTTTGTAGTCTAACTATATCAAGAGGCCTACAGATATAACTCCTGTTACATATGAGGGACAAATCCCGTCTAGGTCACACACATTCCACCACATAATTTATTATATGTCCAAATACCAACTTTATGATCACCTTGTTACAGGCAACGTTTGATGATATTTAAAACATATAATTCCTTATGTAGGAATCGTAGTGATTTCAGGTCAAATGACTTCATACAATATTTATCAATTTAAGAAACGTTCATGACACTTATGTAACAACCATGCAACGTTCTTAAGGTGGGTCAGCCCAATACATCATTACTCTTCATATGTACTTATGTAAGCACATGATATCTCATATCCATGAGATGTGATCATCAATGAACTCACATACTAGTCTAAATGCATCTTTTATCCTAAGAAGATACTCAACCAGGCACCCTTTTAAGAATAGTTCTTCATAAGATCTCACGATCAAGTCATCTACTTGATTTCTTATGAAGTTCAAGTTTACTATTCTAAGGACATTTAATATATTCTAAAAGAATAAATTGCCTTTATAAAATAATATGATGCAAGTGATGGATGTTCAAAATAAAACATATAAGGCTCTAGTGCATATACTAACAATCTTCCACTTGCACTAGAGCCATTCAGACATAACTCTTATGCCTAATGATCTAGTGTGCCCTTCATGCTTCTGCTGCACTAGGGGTTTTGTTAATGTGGTAGAATCAACAACTGTTTCTGCTTCGAACTTTTTCAGCTCACAGCGCCACCAAACAAATAAAACACATAACCTGATTGCGATCTTGAATCATCTTTGTCTGTTTCCAAGCTAGCATCAGTGTAACCCTTTACAAGTAGCTCTTCCTCACTCCATATATCAAGAATGAATCCTCAATTCTTCTCAAGTACTTAAGGATGTTCTTGATTGCTGCCCAGTGACCTTCAACAGAATCAGATTGGTATCTGCAAGTCATGCTTAAAGCATATGATATGTCTGGTCGAGTACATAACATGGCATACATGATAGACCCTATAGCAGATGCATAAGGAATCTTACTCATGCGATGTCTCTATTCTTTACTGGAAGGAGATTGAGCCTTAGATAAGTTTATACCATGTGACATAGGCAAAATCCCTTCTTAAAATCTTGCATGTTAAATCGTTTTAACACTTTGTCTATGTATGTACTTTGACTTAGGCCAAGTAATCTTCGAGATCTATCTCTATAGATCCTGATACCTAACATATAGGTTGTTTCGCTCAAATCTTTCATAGAAAAACAGTTTCCTAACCAAGTCTTTACAAACTGAAGTGTAGGAATGTCATTTCCTATGAGGAGTGTGTCATCTACATACAAAACCAGAAAAACTATTATGTTGTCACTAACCATTTTGTAGACACAAGGTTCGTCTTCATTTTAATGAAACCAAACTACTTTATAGCTTCATCAAAATGAAGATTCCAGCTTCTAGAGGCTTGCTTTAATCCATAAATGGATCATTGCAACTTACATACATTTCCAGCATTTTCAGGTGTAACAAAACCTTTAGGTTGTATCATATACACATCTTCAAGAAGGCTTCCATTTAGGAAAACTGTCTTGACATCCATTTTCCAGATTTCATGATCATGGCAAGCTGCAAAAGCAAGCAAGATCATAACAGATTTAAGCATGGCAACTGGGGAAAAGGTTTCATCATAGTCTACACTATGAAGTTGCTTGAAACCCTTAGCCACCAATTGTGCTTTTAAGGTATTTGCATTACCATCCATGTAAGTTTTCCTTTTGAAAACCCACTTGCACCTTATGGGTTTTATCCCTTCGGGTGGCTCAATCAAGGTCCATACCTTGTTAGTGTACATGGAATCCATATTAGATCTCATGGCATCAAGCCATTTCTCAGATTCTGGACTCAAAAGAGCTTCTTGGTAAGTCACTGGCTCATCTTGATCCATTAGCAATACATCCCCTTCCTGAGACACAAGGAAACAGTATCTCTCAGGTTGGTGACGTATCCTATCTTACCTACGCAAGTCTTGCGCTACTTGAGCAGGTGGCTCCACAACACTTTGTGGTATCTGCTCTTGTTCCAGTATTGGCTCATTGTTACTCTGTGGTACTTGAATTTCTTCAAGTTCTACTTTCCTCCAACTTATTTTCTTAGAGACAAATTTTTTCTCTAAGAATACAGCAGTCCTAGCGACAAACACTTTGTCTTTGCTAGGATTATAGAAGTAGTAACCCTTAGTTTCCTTTGGGTATCCCACAAATAAGCACTTATCGAATTTGTGTTCTAGTTTATGTGAAACTTAGCATTTCACATAAGCTTCACAACCCCAAATCTTCATAAAAGACATACTAGGTCGTTTCCCAATCCATATCTCATATGGTGTCTTTATAACAATCTTAGATAGAACACGGTTTAGTGTGAAAGCTGCTGTCAACAATGCATGACCCCAAAAGGAGTCGGTGAGATCAATATGACTCATCATAGATTGAACCATATCTAATAGAGTTCGATTTCTCCTTTCTGAAACTCTATTCCATTGAGGTGTTCCAAGAGGAGTGAGTTGAGATGTTATCCCACATTCTCTTACATAGTCATCAAATTGTTGGCTTAAGTATTCTCCACCTCGATCTTATCGAAGTGTTTTAATAGTCTTTCCAAGTTGGTTTTATACTTCATTCTTAAATTCCATGAACTCTTAAAAGGACTCAAATTTGCATTTCATCAGATACACAAATCCATATCTACTGAAATCATCAGTAGAAGTGATGAAGTATTGAAAACCTCCTCTAGCCATCGGGCCCATGGGCCCACATACATCACTATGTATGAGACCAAGAAGATCATCGGTCCATTCACCTTTTCCGGTGAATGGGGTTTTGGTCATATTCCCCAATAAACAAGATTCACATGCCTCAATTGATTCAAAATCGAATGAGTCCAAATAACCATCTTGGTGGAGTTTGGATCTGCGTTTCTCATTTATGTGGCCTAAGCGACAATGCCAAAGATAAGTCGGGTTCAAATCATTTATTTTGACTCTCTTAGCACTTATGTTATAGATAGGCACTTCCAAGTCAAGAACATATAGTCCATCGTTCAACTTTGCACAACCATAAAACATATCATTCAAATAAATTGAACAACTACTGTTCTTTATTATGAATGAAAAACCACTCTTGTCTAAACAAGAAATGGAAATAACATTCCTACTAATGGCAGGCACAAAATAACAATTATTCAGTACAATAACCAGCCCAGCTGGAAAAGTAAAATAATGGGTTCCTACGGCTAAGGCAGCAACTCTTGCTACATTTCCCATACGCAGGTCGATTTCGCCTTTAGCCAATGGCCTACTCCTCTGCACATTCACACAAATGTGAGATCCACACCCGGTATCCAATACCCAAGATGCAGAAGTAGACAAATTGACTTCTATAACATAAATACCTGAAGCGGAAGTCTCACTTCCCTTCTTCTTGATCTCCTCCAGGTACTTTGTGCAGTTTCTCTTCCAATATCCTGACTGGCCACAGTGGAAACATTTTCCTTCCTTAGCTATCCCGCCCATAGGCTTCAAAGCAGAGGTGCTAGGCTTATCCTCGCCTTTGTCCTTTAGTTTGAAATAGGGGTTCTTAAATTTCTTCTTGCCCTTGCCTTTTCCAGGTTGGACCATCAATATGGTCTTCCCTTTACCTGTATTAAAGTTTTACTCAGAGGTTCTTAACATGCTTAGCAATTCTGGCAGTGGTTTGTCAAATTCATTCATGTTGTAGTTCATGACAAATTGACAATAGCTGTTCGACAATGATTGCAAGACAAGATCAGTGGCCAACTCTTGGCCTAATGGGAATCCAAGCCTTTCTAGGTTTTCAATGTACCCAATCATCTTGAGTACATGAGAACCTACAGGACTTTCCTCTGCCAGTCTACATTGATAAAGTGCCTTTGAGACTTCGAATCGTTCATGTCTAGCTTGGCCTTTATAAAGTCTCTTTAAATGTACGATCATATCGTACGCCTCCATGTTCTCATGTTGTTCAGCATTCATGGTAGCAAGCATAAGGCAACCTACATCGAGAGCATCATCCAGATGCTTCTTATAAGCATCCTTGTCAGCTTTCAAAGCATTTGCAACGGGTGTTTCAAGAACAGGCTCTTCCAGGACATACAACATTTTCTTATGCTTAAGGACAATCCTTAGGTTTCTATACCAGTCTAGAAAGTTAGTTCGAGACAATTTGTCCTTCTCAAGGATGGATCGCAATGAAACGTTATTCGTTGCCACAGAAAATTATGCACGTAAGTATCATATAACAGACATATCTAATAAGGTCTTGAATTAAATATGCCTCCCACTATTTTGATTCAAAATAAGTACCCTCAATATAAAGAATCAGAAAATCCCATCACTTGATTTTCTAGTGGGCCAAGATCCATATTTCACATAATTTTAAGTCATCTTTGGCTGATCGCTTAAGAAAAGGTTATTTAGGTAGAAACATAATTTCCAATTGCATCTCATACAACTCTTGGATAGTTAGGTGAATAACTCTTATTCTAATTCATCTTATGAATTAATGCCTAACTTAGTGCCTCTAGGTTTTTCAATCCTATTGAATATACCTAGTTAAGTCAAAAACCCAATGATTGACAATTGGATATTACTTTTATCCCATCGCGCCTCACTAGAATAGATAAAGATACCCTGCTTTGGCAGACCCACACTTAATCGATTCTAGCCTTGACGAGTGTCATTCATTGGAAGGCAAAACATGACTTAATATTTTCTTTGAGGGATTTGATCGCTTTAATGCCTCTAGGTTTTCAATCCTATTGAATATACCTAGTTAAGTCAAAACCCAATGATTAACAGTCGGATATTATTTTTATCCTATTGCGCCTCACTAGAATAGATAAAGGTACCCTGCTTTGGCTGACCCACACTTAATCGATTCTAGCCTTGACGAGTGTCATTCATTGGAAGGCAAAACATGACTTAATATTTTATTTGTTAAACTATTTAACAAAACATACAAGCATGCATCTCATACAAATAAATGATATGGTTATGGCCTCCTAAAATTCCAATACAAAATTACATCACGTATATAATCTTGAAGCCTCCACCCACATGTCTCCACATGCCCATTGAATCCATGTCCTCCCGGTTACATTACATACCAAGAAGAAACCTCGTTTAACATACGAGGGGATAGAGATAAGAAAAGAATTACAAATGGAATATAAATAGGTAAGGCACGATATGCAGGTCGTATTTAAATAAAACAACTAAGGCCATAACCAATCATCATGCGATACCAACATCCATTTTGATTGTAAAACGAGTGATATATTTAGATGTATATATAGAGCGAGGTTTGATTACACGCATACGAAATAATAAACTACGCAGTGTCAGCACGGGTGTCTCGCATCAAACGAATACTTCATGAACCTGTAAACAGGTAAGTCCTTCGTATCATTCGAATAAGTTCTTGTCAGCAAATTGATAAGTGACATGTTTATCACAGCCAATATTTGAGTCGAGGTAAGGTTTCAACAATTGAACCCTTTGACGCCCAAAACATGAATTCTTCATGTTCCACAGAACCCTCTAACACCAGAACATATAAATATATATACATCGCACACAAAATAATCAATAATGGAAGCAATATAAACTGCAGCGCGCACCTGCGCTTCACCTGCGCCCAGCGTGGGTGAAGAACAGGTTCCAGTTTTAAATTCTGTAAGTTGCGCTTCACTTGCGCTCAGCGTGAGTGAAGCGCAGGTGTCAGAATCAAAACCCTGTGTGTTGCTCTTCACTTGCGCCTAGCGCAAGTGAAGCGCAGGTTCCAGTTTTGAGATCATGTTTGCTGCGCTTCACTTGCGCTCAGCGCTGGTGAAGCGCAGATAACAACTATCAACTGGTATTCTGCGCCTTAAACAGAAAAAACAGAATATCAACATATTCAAAACGATTAAAGGCCTAAAACGTGTTTATCGCAAACCAGGCTCTGATACCAATTGAAGGGAATCAAGCATGTGATCAGGGTGCGACGGAATAAATGGATTCTCTCCCTTGTTATGATCGTTAATGCAAAAACACGAATTAAGGCATAAAAGGCATAAACATAATGACATACCTTTTGTGGATTGTGAACGAGGCAATAGCAGCCACGTCTCTAGAGGTGTCCACGCCAATAGCCTAACTAGGCAACCCTCCTCAACTCTGCTAGTAGTGTTTAGAGAGTAAGAGCGACTGCTCATGTGTGTAGGGTAATGCATCTTATGCTATATTTATAGAGTGGTGGCTAGGGTTTTACCCCCTCACTCTATTAACCCTAACATATATAGACTTGGCTCATTATGTTATAATTCTAATCAAATTAGAATTACTATCTTTCCTAGCGACTTGTTGTATGCGTGTGACCCAATAGGCTTTTAATATTTGGTTATGATATTAAGATAAAACCATTTTTATATTTAATATCATAAATAGTGAGCGGTATCTAGCAATACATCACTACTACCCAAATATTGAGATTATCAACAACTTTGACGAATCCTATTTTATGATAATAATTTATATGATCTGTCCCTTTGTCCAAATATCAAATTGAACACAAGGACATGGAATGTGTCAACCTTGTATAGTTCAATTTATGTTTTCTTGATCCCCAAACTATACAGAAAATAAACATCTCATGTTTATCCTCTTGAGCATGGCCATGCATTTTGTAGTCTAACTCTATCAAGAGGCCTACAGATATAACACATGTTACATAGGAGGGACAAATCTCATCTAGGTCACTCACATTCCACCACATAATTTATTATATGTCCAAATACCAACTTTATGTTCACCTTGTTACAAGCAACGTTTGATGATATTTAAAACATATAATTCCTTATGTAGGAATCGTAGTGATTTCAGGTCAAAGGACTTCATACAATATTTATCAATTTAAGAAACGTTCATGACACTTATGTAACAACCATGCAACGTTCTTAAGGTGGGTCAGTCCAATACATCATTACTCTTAATATGTACTTATGTAAGCACATGATATATCATATCCATGATCCGTGAGATGTGATCATCAATGAACTCACATACTAGTCTAAATGCATCTTTTGTCCTAAGAAGATGCTCGACCAGGGACCCTTTTAAGAATAGTTCTTCATAAGATCTCACGGTCAAGTCATCTACTTGATTTCTTATGAAGTTCAAGTTTACTATTCTAAGGACATTTAATATATTCTAAAAGAATAAATTGCCTTTATAAAATATTATGATACAAGTGGTGGATGTTCAAAATAAAACATATAAGGCTCTAGTGCATATACTAATAGCTCATCATACTAGGACATGGCATGCTCGAAAGAGGATTGCTTTAGTCATATCACTACCAACGTGGAATACCAGTGGTTGAGCAAAATAAAAGACAAGGTATTTCGATCTCTACCTTCTGCCTTTCTACATTTCAACATTTATTTTTGTGATTTACCTTGCTTTACTGTTTCTGATAGCCACTAAAGATGTTGGAGGAGCTTCGATAACCAAAGTATCTTGAGGTAGCAAAGTGTATGGGGAAGTTAAGGTATGTTCCGTTCAATCCTGTGATTTTTCTTTCTCCATTTTAATCTTCTCAACTCTTTTTGCACTTCTGGTTACCTTTAGAAACCTCAAGCCAAAAAGAAAGGGATACCTAGACCACTTGCCTCGAAAGATTCAACTGTCTCAAAGAAAAGGAAGAAGGCTCCTGTTGCTGCTTCAGCTCGAGAAGAGAATCCTTCTCTTCAGACTTCTCCAACCCCTACTCCTGATTAGGCTAAAGTTTGCTCTGACCTCTCGAAAGGTGACCCTTCAGCAACTTCTGGCTCGAAGGAACCTGAGTGTACAAGGCCTCCTTCTTCTAATTCTGAGGCAACTCCCTCCCAAATAGACAAAGTTACCACAGGTGAGAGAGACCCCATTGAGACTGGACCTTTGACTGCCCCCAAGGCTTCAGCTGCTGAGGTTCATTTCTATTCGAATCCTTTACCCTTTTTTCTATTGAGGTTTTCTTAACCTCATGTATTTTCATGCAGGGTTCTACTAGGAGATTGAGGCTCAAGCATATTGCACTAGAAATTCGACACTCTTGGACAGCAAATCGAGTGGTGAGTTTACTTGTCTCTTTCCTCTTCTTTATTTCAGTTAATTGAGGTTGTCATCTGATATGAATTCCTCTTTTTGTAGATAATTTCTTCTGATGACACTCACCAAGAAAGCACCACAGGTTCTAATTCTTCCAGTATTAATTCTCTTTTAGATCCTCTTCCTCTTGTTATTCAATATCCTAGATCGAACTGGATCATAAGACTTCGACGTACAGGAGATCGAAATACCGTTGTTGATGAACCAGAAGTTAATTCTCCTGATCGATCAGCTGTGCAATTTGCTGACGCGGTGCTAAAAGAGGCTGGAGGTGCTTCTAAGAAACCTCAGGATGCTGACCCTTGCCCGATTCGACCCTTGGACCAATCTATTCCCTTGGCAGAAGAAGGTTCCCCAATAAAAGTCCAAGTTTTGGCCGATCCAATTCCAACTTCTTCGCCAAACAACCATTCTCTGATCCAAAAAGATGGCGATCAATCCTTGCTTGGTGGAGATTTACTCACCGCCCCTTCCTTCACTACTCAAGACAAAGATTTAGAAGGTTTGATCAAACTCCGCCTCGAAGCTCAGAGCAAAAGAAAAATAAAGGCGAAGAAACTATCTCAGAGCCAACTCTCCTTCATACTGAACAATAAGATGCTCCTCGAAATAAGTCTCCTTCTCAAGCTCCTGAGCCTGCATTAGACCTTGATGCCCTGAGTAAGCAACTCGAAGAAGACCCTTTTTCCATTATCAACAGTCCTCTAGCAGGTACTCTCCCTTCTGCCAAGTTAAGTTTGAGCACCAAGACCTTGGAGTCAAGCACTCACAATCGAGTTCAGGCCCTGGTTGGCAAACTTCGCCACTTGGTCTTTTCTCAAGACTTGATGACCACTCTAAATGATGATACTAACCGCCAGATTCGAGAGGTGCTTACTGAGACTAAAAAGTTACCTTAGGGGCTTCCTCTTGAGTTGGATGAGGCTCTGGGCGTGTTTTGCTCTTGGAACGATTCTTTCACCCTAACGTTGAATCGAATCAACGAAAATGAGGTTCTCCAAGAAACTGTTCAGAAGGATGAGGAGGCTTTAAGGGTTCAGCTTTTGGAAAAGAATTCCATGTTAGTGTATGCACTAGAGACCTATATGTTTTTGAACATCCATCACTTGTATCATATTATTGTTTTATAAAGGCATTTCATTTTATTAATTCTTTTAGAATATAATTATTGTCCTTAGAATAGTAAGTTTAAACTTCATAAGAAATCAAGTAGATGACTTGATCGTGAGATCTTATGAAGAACTATTCTTAAATAGTCCCTAGTCAAGTATCATCTTAGGACAAAGATGCATTTAGCCTAGTATGTGAGTTCATTGATGATCACATCTCACAGATCATGGATATGAGATATCATGTGCTCACATAGGTACACATTAAGAGTAATGGTGTACTGGACAGACCCACCTTAAGAACGTTGCATGAGTTGTTACATAAGTGTTATGAACGTTTCTTAAATTGATAGATGTTATATGAAGTCCTTCGATCTGAAATCACTACGATTCCTACATAAGGAATTATATGTTTTAATTATCATCAAACGTTACCTGTAACAGGGTAATCATAAAGTTGGTTTTTGGACATGTAATAAATTATGTGGCGGAATGTGAGTGCCCTAGATGGGATTTGTCCCTCCTATGTAACAAGAATTATATCTGTAGGCCTCTTGATAAAGTGAGACTGCAAAATGCATGGCCATGCTCAGGAGGATAAATATGAGATATTTATTTTTTGTACAGTCTACTTGGGGATCAAGAAAATATAAATTGAACTATACAAGGTTGACACAATCCATGCCCTTGTGTTCAATTAGATATTTGGGCAAAGGGACAGATCATATAAATTATTATCATAAAATAGGATTTATCAAAGTTATTGATAATCTCAATATTTGGATAGTGATGTGTTGCTAGATACCGCTCACTATATATGATATTAAATATAAAAGGGTTTTATTTTAATATCATAACCAAATATTAAAATCTTATTGGGTCACACGCATACAACAAGCCACTAGGAAAAGAATAATAATTCTAATTTAATTTAATTAGAATTATTATAACATAATGGGCCAGACCCATAAGTATGAGGGTTAAGTGAGTGAGGGGGTAAAACCCTAGCCACCACTCTATAAATTGAGCATGAGATGCACTACCCTGATACACATGAGCAATCGCTTTTTACTCTCTAAGGCTACTAGCCGAGTTAAGGAGGGTTTCCTAGTACGGCTGTTGGCGTGGATACCAATAGAGACGCGGCTACTCTTGCCTCGTTTGTAATCCTAATAAGGTACGACCTTTTGTTTCAATACCTTTTATGCCTTGATTCGTGTTTTCGCAAAACGATCATAACAAGGGAGAGAATCCATTTATTTTCGCTGCACCCTGACCATATGCTTGATTCCCTTCATTCCAAGTTTCAGTCTTCTTCTGAATATCTTTTGAAGGGTGAGTCTCGAGATTAGACTTTAGGCAAGGAAATCAAAGACTTGAAACGACAATTAGCCTCTAAAACTGAGGAGTATACTCTGCTTACTTAAGCACTTCCCAAATGTAGGGAGCAGCAGGAGAAGTTGAAAGTATTGTTAAAGGATGAATCTTCCAAGCTTCTTGGTTACCTGAGGTATCTGGATAAGGCTCGAAGCCAACACGTCACATTCGAAGCTACTTTGGGAAGATTAGAGAGGAATACCTTGACTTCAAAGCCAAATCTCTTTTTTAGGCTTATTCCTTTCTACTTTATGTTTTCTTTTTCTCTTGTAATGTTACTTGTAAGTTTCTGTTAGCCAATACTTATGACACTAAGTTTTTTGGCCACTGTTTGGCCTTTAATTTTAACTTAGAGGAATTTTTCCTTCATGCATTGTTGGCTTATATTCTTTTAAGTGCTTCCCGTTTATCGATCTGATTAGGGAATTAGACGTGACGTCTTGAATAGCATAGGCATTGTTCGAAAGAATCTTCTCAATTTTGAATGGCCCTTCCCAATTTGGGGTCCATTCCCCATATTTAGGGGACTTTTTACCCAAAGGTAAAAGATCCTTCCACACTAAATCCCCTTCTAGAAACGTTTTGCTACTAACCCTTCGATTATAGAAACGAGAGACTCTTTCTTTTTGTTTAATCAAATTCTTTAACGTTATGACTCTCTCTTCGTCCAAGTTATCAAGTTCATCGAACATTGAATTAAGATAATCTTGGGTAGGCAATTCGTTTTGCCTCTGAATTCGAAGAGACTGGAGATTTATTTCTATTGGGAGAACTGCCTCATGCCTATATACTAATCAACATGGGGACGCGGTAATAGCCTCTTTTGGTGAGGTTCGATAAGCCCATAGCTCTTGACTAAGTGTCTCGTGCCAGTTATGAGGCTTTTGCCTAATATGCTTTTTGATTAAATTTATATTTTATTTCTGGCCTCCACTTGGCCATTAGCTTGAGCATAGTAAGGAGTTGATGTAAGCAACTTCATTCTCCTTGATTCAGCATATTGTGCCACCTTCCTTCCCGTAAACATAGTCCCATGATTTGTTGTTATGGTTTCTGGGATCCCATGTCTGTTGACTATGTGGTCTTCTATAAAATCGATGACCTCTTTCTGGCCTACGTCTTTTAAAGGTATAGCTTCGACCCAATTAGTAAAATAATCCACTCCCACGAAAATGAACTTGTGACTTTTAGAAGATGGTGGGTGTATTATCCCTATGAGGTCGAGAGCCCACCCTCGAAACGGCCATGGCTTCACAATCGAATGTAGCTCTACTGCTAGCACATGTTGTTAATGGCCATGTTTTTGGCACTCCCCACAACTTTTTGCATATTCATAACAATCTTTCAGCAAAGTTGGCCAATAATAGCAATATCTAAGTAGAGTCCACCTCATTTTCTCTCCTGCTTGGTGTGCTCCACAAACCCCTTCATGTACCTCGGCTTGGGCTATGTAGGCTTCGACCTCTCCCAGACATCTTAACAAGTTGCCACCACTGGACTTCTTGTAAAGTTCATCTCTTATGATGGTATAATTCAAAGCCCTATATTTACTTTTTTTATTAGTGGGCTTCGTAGGGTCTCGTAAGAATTCCACAGAGGTTTCCTCCAATCTGCTAAGCTCAAGGCGTCAATACTTAAGACCATTTTTCCTTCTCTGAAAAGAGGTTGTTTGGTCTCGATTAAGCTTTCAAATTATTTTGGTTTAACTTTGTACCCTGATGCTACCTGGGCCAATTCGTTTGCAATTTCGTTTTCTAGCCTGGGTACGTGTTCCGGAATCAATCCATCAAAGCAATTCAAAAGGCTTTTGGCCCTGGCGAAATATTTTGCCAATTTAACACTGCAACACTTGTACAATCCCTTCAATTGGTTAATAACCAATTGAGAATCTCCTTTGATGTGCACATGTGTTGCGTTAAACTTAGTAACAATTCGAGCCCCGCAATGATAGGAGGAGTCATTATAGGTGGATTGGCCAAATACTTTTTGATTTCTTCGAAGGCCACTTGATGTTCTTCACACCATTTGAATTCTTGGTCTTTCTTTAATCTCAACGGAGGGGAGAAGACCTTCGTTTTCCTAGATAGGTTTGAGATGAACCTTCTCAGATAGTTGATTTTTCCTAAGAGACATTGCAGTTGCTTCTTGTTTGTTGGGGGTAAGGCCCTTATTATGGCTTAGGCCTTGTTTTTATCCACTTCGATCCCCTTTTCTCTGAACTAAGAATCCCAAGAAGTTTCCTGCAGATACTCCGAAAGCGCATTTCATGCGGTTTATTTTCAAACCATGTGCCATCATCCTTTCGAGTGAACATCTCAAGTGTTCCACGTGTTGCCATTTGGTCTTTGATTTGACCATGATGTCGTCTATGTACACTTGCATAAAATCACCAATAAAATCATGAAAAATTAAGTTCATTGCTCTCTAGTAAGTGGCCCCTGTGTTCTTTAGGCCGAAAGGCATTACTACCCATTCGAAGGTTCCCAATGCCCCAGGACAACGAAATGTCATTTTCGAAATATCATTTTCAGCTATGAAAATTTGGTTATAACCTGAATAACCATCCAAGAGGCTTAGCACTTCGTTCCCTGTTGCTGAATCTATCAACATATCAGCAATGGGCATTGGATACTCATCTTTAGGTGTGGCATCATTTTGGTCTCGAAAGTCTATACACACTCTCAATGAGCCATTCTTTTTTATCACAGGAACAATATTAGAAAGCCAATTTACAAACCTAGCAGTTCTAATGAACTTGGCTTTGAGAAGTCTTTCAATTTCTTCTTTTATCTTTGAGACCACTTCTGGAGCGAATCTTCGAGGAGATTGGTTTACTGGTCTCTTCCCAGGTATGATTGGGAGCCTATACTTGACCAAACTTCGATCTGACCCTAGCATTTCTTCATAATTCCAAGCAAAGTAATCCCTAAACTCCATGATTAACTTAGTCAATTCTTCTTTGGCCTCTGTATCCATTTGTGCACTAACAAACGTAAGCCTTCGATCCTCGGTTGTTACTAAGTTGACTTCCTCTAACTGATTTTGGGATTCGAACCTGGGTATCTTTTCATGACTATTCTTAAAGCCTATAGGCCCATCATCGTATATACAATCTAGGCTCTCGAAGTTTGAACCCTCTTTCGCCTCTTGCATTAGGCCAATTGACTCTTTATCTTTTCTTCTGTTCTCTTGTTATGTTAGCAAGGCCGCTTCAGCATTTCTTTCGGCCACGTAGGCCATTATTCTTTTCATCATGTGCTTTACGCTTGCCATGAGGCATTGAGCATTTCTTGGGCCTTTTCGAGGTCGGCCTCTCTCTTTAATACAAAATCCTTAATAGGGTCAAGCCTTAATGAATAAGTTTGGGGGTCGGCCTCTCTCTTTAATACAAAACCCTCAAGAGCGGTTCGTGTTGGATTTCTCTCCTGGGTATCTCTGATTATTCGAGACAGGGAGTCTCTTGCCCAGTTCCAAACACGTCAGCAAGCCTTCCCATTTGCCTTGCTAACAATTGGTAATTCTGGTTGGTGGTTGCTACTAAGGGAGTGATTACAGTGACCATTTGGTGGGTTAGCATATTAACCATATCATGGTTGCTTTCATCCATCTGTTGTCTCATGGATTGTACGTAAGGCCACATTCGTTAAAGCATTTGATCCTATTTCATTCGACCATGGATTCCCTATAGGGGAGGATGTCCTAACTTCCTTATTGAAGCTATTCGAGTTCCCTAGCATATCTGATGCATTCCCTATGTTTCTAGGGGAAAAGGAACTGCTAATGGGTTGGTATACACCATTTGAGGCATCCCTAGTGTCATCATCATACCCTGTGTGTTAAAACCAGGCGGTGGACCCTCGTTTTGGAAGAGATGAAGTAGAAATGGCACGAGAAGGGATGAACCAATATTGATTGAGATTTAAAAGAGTAAAACAAAGTATATTCACACTGAAACTGAACTATAAAAAGCAGAAAGATACAAGAAATTAAATGGTGGTGTGAACACCTAATTTTGTCCGGAAGTATTCACACAATTTCTTTCTTTTTATTTTACATTGTTTTGATTAATCCATTGATTATTTAACAGAAATTAATTGATTTAAATAATTAATTCAAACCAAAACAAAAAAATAAAAACAAAATAAGTGTAGTCTGAGCTGTGTTGCCCCGGTATGTTAGTCTCAATTCTCTCCCAACGTGTTCATATGTAATAAACCAAGCAAGGAGAAAAGGGGGAAAGAGCTGATCCAAATTTGAAAAAGCGTTGTTGGGAAATTATAGAAAAATGCTGAGAAAAGTGGTTAGATGATTAACTGTGATAGGGAGATTGGTGTTTTAATGATTAATCAAGGATCTATATAAACCAGAGAAAAAAATATGAGAAAACACACTGAGAGAAGGGAAGAATTCAAGGAACATAACGAAGCAAGGAGAAGAAAGTGCAGAGACTGGTATCTCCTATCTTTTTCAATTTTTATTGCTAAAATATATTTGGTTATCATTGCCTGTGTTATTTGGAATCGCTATGTGTGTGCCATTGGTGCCTCCAAACTCATCCTAAGGTAATGAATAGACATATCATCAAAGCAAATAGGAAAGGTACCCTTAACCAACACCGGGAATTATAAAGTTCATTATACACCGTTTTGTTAAAATAAGAAACAAATAACAAAAAAGCAAACAACAGCCACCACTCAAGATTTTTGTTAAAACAAAAAATAAAAAAAAAACAGATCGAAGAATCGGAGATCAGATCAGAACCAAATGAAATAGAGAAAGAAATAGAACCGATATCTCGGTCCGCCTAACTGTGGCCGCCGCCGCAGTGGCACCCAGGCGCACCGTTCATCCCTGCACGCGCCGCCACACCGCTGCGGCTGTTCAGCTGCTTCACCGTGCAGCCACATGGCTGCCGTCCTCCTACAGCCGCTTCCACCGCGTGACGGACCACCGTGCGAGCTCTGTCTCCATCTCCGTTCAACCCTTCTTCCCCATCGTGCACCGCCGCCGCCGCGAGCAGCATACTCGCAGTTGTTTCATCACCAACAGCCGTTGCGCGGCCTTCCTTCTCTCTGCTAGCAAGCCCATCCGTCACCACTGCGTGACCGTTCAGCTTCTCCCTCGCGCACCACCGCCTCTATTCGGATCTGCAGCTGTTGTGTTGCTGCCTCTCTTCTCTCCGCAGATCCAAACGCAGCCGCCTCCAAACCACCGTGCGTACAGTCCCACCGCAGCCATGGCCACTCAGTTTCTTCCCCATCGCGCGCAGAGTCACAAACTAGCGGCGCCACCCCGGTCTGGATCTACAGTCGCCTCCCTCTTCTCTCCCTTTTCTCTTTCCTTCTCTTTCTTAGGTTTGTGTTTTAAAAATGATATTCTTGTGTGTGTGGTTGAGAGAGGGACGTGACAGACTTACAGTAGTAGTGTAGAAAGTAGAATCAGAGAAGAGAGAAGTAGGGAAGAGAAAAATAGGGTTGAGATAGAAATTATTTATGAATTGTTTGGTGTGAGAGAAATAGGTAAAAAATAGAAGAGAAGTGTAAATTGGTGTTGTTTGATTTGATTGAAAAGATAGGAGAGAAATTGTATATTTTATTAATTTAGTTAATGGTTTCCGCTACCAAAAATCTCATTATCGATTTATTATTAAACGAAATCGATTATTTGTTTTTTTTTGTTGTGAGCAGGCTATGTATAATCGATTATTAGAATGGACAATTAATCGATTTTTTTTAAGTCAGCAACAGTAAGCTTCACATTGCAGGTCAGAAAATTGATTTATTCACAATGAAAATCGATTTACTGCACATCTCAGAATGCTATAAACTTCACATTGTAGGTGCATAATAATGATTCGAATAGAAATGAAATCGATATATTTTAAGTAAGATCATCACCTTCCTCATACAACATGCAGTACAGGAACCCAACATAGGCAAAAAAAGGATAGGCGACCAAACCAAAATTATAGAGCAAACTGAAATAAACAGAGAGGTTGAGGAGAGTTTCCATCTCATTGGTAGAAGGAGTAAGGGTGACCTGCAAGATTAAAATGTGCACTCAAAAGCGTTTGATATATATATATATATATATATATATATATATATATATATATATATATGGTGAGGGGAGGAATTAGTTGTTGCAAGGAGGAAGGAGCTGTTGTGCAAGGTTTCTGTTTTCCATTGGTGTGCTATGTTGCGCAAGGTAGGGGCGAATGCGCAAGGTAGGGGATGAAGCAACAGTGATTTTTTGGATTTCCTATGCTTGCGTCATTTCTCCGCTCAATCTCGCTTCAGAAGAGGAGAAATGTATAAAACATGGGTCCCACCTCTTTTTGATAATTCTCGGCTACTTCTTCTCAGTACCAAACTAGGGAAGTCATGCACTTCTCACCTACTCTATGTTGGACCTCCATTTCTTCTATACTTCGCAACAACCAAACGAAGTGTTAGAGTCTTGATCCCATCTTTATTTTTTTATTTAATTTATTTATAGTAGTTTTATGTTTATTTTGTTTCTTTTTATTGTGTATGATGGTATTTTGTCCATTTTAATGTGTATTTATGTGATTATTAATTGGATGGGCAAATAAATTTATAAATATTATACACTTTAATATTATGTTTTTATTTTACGTAATTATTTGTGGTTAGAATTTTCCTTCATTTGGTAAATAATCAATTTCAAATTTATTTAGGTGATAAATATATTTTTAAATTTGTAAATATTTTTTTGTGAAAAAAAATTTACGCAGCGACCAATAAGGTCAATTGAACAGTGGATATTGGCTTTAATATCATCTGGATCGTAAGGGTTTATTGAGCAAACCGAGTGTTTGACTTGAACCCCGTGCGAGTAAACTCAAGCTCGAAAAATAAAATCTTTTCATAAAAAAAAATCTTTCCAAAATAAAAACAAATAAAAATAATTTTCAATCTTATAAAAAAATAATCATTCTTTCAAAAATCTTTCAAAAATAAAAACAAGTCAAAATCCAAAAATCTTTCAAAAATAAAAAACAAGTAAAAATATTTTTCTTTCCAAAAATCTTTCAAAAATAAAAACAAGTCAAAATATTTTTCTTTTTAAAAAGCTTTCAAAAATAAAAACAAGTCAACATATTTTTTCTTTCCAAAAAGTCTTTCAAAAATAAAAATAAGCCAAGATATTTTTCAATCCTTCTTAATATCAATCATTCTTTCCAAAAGTCTTTCAAAATAAAAACAAAACAAATCTATCTATAATTATAACAAAGCTATAGGTTTTTTATTATTTAAATGTCACTGTTCATCTCAACTTTTGTGCTTTTGTTGTTTTTGAGAGTTTTTTTTATTAATTTTTTAATATTTTTTATTGTTTAAAAAGTTTTGGTTTTGTATTTGCCGCCAATTAGACATTGTATTGGGATTGTTATCATTTTTAAGTTTTTAAATTTCTTTTATTCCATAAAATTATCTGCTAATTGCACTACAACAAAAAATGGTTTTACCGGGGGTTTTTTTCTGGTTTTACCCGCGGTTTAAACTCCAGCTAACAGATTTTCCAGCGGTTGTCCAAACCGTGGGCAATGTAGGCGTGGGAAACATATTCCCCGCGGTTTTGAGCAACTGCCGGAGAAACCAAACTTTACCCGGGGTTTGACAACCGCAGGTAATTACCTGGGTTTTAGCTTAATTATTGGGATATTCAGACTATTGAGCTATTGACTTGTGCTCTTGAGACATCAATGACTATTGACTTGTGCTCTTGTCATGGACATGTGCTCTTCTTGTACGGCTATACTATAAGATTTCCATTAATGTTATTCTAGAAAAGTAAGACACAGAACGTAATCAGTAGGATGTATTATCTATATGTATCTAGTCAAAAAACATCCAAGTCTCACCTATACATTAATGCTAATGCCTAATACAAAGCACTTCAAATCAACTATAAAAAGTATGGCAGACAAATTACAGGAGCAGTGAATGTAAACCGACAGTTTCTTCTCCCAACGCTACCTAGAAAGCTAAGACTCACCAAATTACAGTGCTCTACCTCAGCCATATTCTCTCTATTAGCCATAGTCTCTAAGCTTATCAATGAGTCCTGGTTCACACAATCTAGATGTGTCACAGCTAGGCAGATCTCACCTTCTGGAACAGACTCAGTGGCTGTTGATTGCAAAAAGAGAGGAGCTGCTAAGTTGGGACAGAAGCAGTCTGTGCATAGGAAATCTATTGATACATTTGGGCAGAGAACTTCACAGTAGTTTCATGCGTCAGTTACCATCCCAACACGTGGTGATCACACCAAAGCCATGTGTGCAAGCAAAAAGCTCCCTCAATCATATCAATGCAAGGCTGCAAGACTGCAAGCTGCATGATATATACTACAATACATTACTGAAACCAGCCCTAATATATTTCCCTCTCCAATTCCTTATATCCCACCAACCAATAAGTCACCCCACCCTCCCTAATAATACAGAGACTAGCTCACTAGATCAGATTTATTACTTTAGATTCTCCATCCCACTAGATCAGTGCTATAACAGTATACTTGAGATCATTAACTACTAATCATTAACACTACTATATATAAACCTCTCTGCTTCATATCATGCAAGCTAATTAACACTACTTTAAAAAAGTGCATATATACACACAAAATAAATGCTATATAGGAACTCAAAGAGAATAAGGCATTAAAAACAGAGAATAAAGACACGCATTAGAAGAATGAATAAACCCGTTTCTCTCAAAACCTGACTTCATAAATAAGGCTTTATTAAAACATTCCAAATCTTTGATGCCTAATCCCCCTTCAATCTTGGGAAGTTTAAATTGATCCCAAGAAACTGTATGCAACTTCTAGTTTCATTTGAACAATCCCGGACAAATCCTCTAGCCATTTTTTCTAGCTTTTTACAAATTAACTTTAAAAACAAAACTGTGCATAGTATATGTTGGTAAGGCTGCAACAACAATTTGTACTAGATAAAATTTGGCATATTTTGTGAAATAATAATATATACAAAGGAACCAGGTGGTAAATTAAGCTCAAGCTTACCAATTTACCAGTATGGATAAAGTTGTACCTAGAAACTGTTGGTGCATTACTTATATAGGTCGATTGATAACAGGGGATAACCAAAAGCTAGGCACGGAGTGATTGTATTGGCTTAACTTTACCAAAATTAATGACAAATCAAACTCATGCTTGTTGAGGACAGATAAAGCAGGGAAAGCACTTACCATCGAGAGTGAGAGTAACCTAAAAGGGAAAACAAATTCTATAGCCAAAATAATCCCAAATTATGTGAATGTGACACTGTTACACTACTAAATTCTATAGCAACCTAAAAGAGCAACCTAAAAGGGCAAACAAATTCTATAGCCAAAATAATCCTAAATCAGAAATTGATTAAGAAGCTTGTATTAGGAAGAAGCTATTATTTTGAGATTCAAAAAACTAGACAGGAAGAAAAAAGTTCAGGCAAGGAAGCACGCAGATGCACACAAGGGAGTACATGCAAGAAAGATCATCATAGCATTTAATTGTATAAGGATCGAAAATAATACCAAAAAAACACCATATCTTGAGTACATATTGCCATTATGCCATTCCTTTGGCTGTAATAGACTCTTGTCACTCTTCACAACTGAACGCAAATGAACTAGATATCATACTACTACAGATTCTACTTCGATGCGTAATTAAGCAAGCGAAAAAAACAAGATCCGAAACAAAGAGATTCAAAGGAAGAAGGAAAATAACGAGCAATCGAAGAGAACAAATGAGGATTAGGACTAGGGTTTTCACCTTTGCGATTGGGTTTATGGCACCGCTTCACGAGCTTGACGTTGTCCTAAGGAGAATGCGACGAGCTCCAAAATTCTATGAGTGGATCGAAGACGGAACTGCGAAGCAAACACGAGCTTTTGAATCTCAACGAAGCACTTTGCGTTGCGTCTGAAGGAGGAGAGAAACGGTTGCGTTTGAAGGAGGAGAGAAACGGTGGAAAGAAAGTTTTAGAAAAAATTTAATATAATTTTGTAAGTTAATATATTTTTAAAATAAGAAAAATTTAAAGGGGGTTCAAACCCCAACTAAAAATAATAACAGTAGAGAATTTCACTCATTTACCATCATTTACAATCTACGGTAAACAGGTGCGGGAAATGTAAATTAGTCAATTTTACCGGGGGTTTCTCCAACCCCCGCTAAGAAACCGTAGGTAAGTCCACGTTTTTCTGTAGTGTTGTTACTCCCTCCATCTCTTATTATAAGATTCTTTCGATCGTTTTACACAACTTAAGAAAAAGTGGTTAATGTATTGATCTTTTAAAAAAAATTAATAGCATTTCAAATATATCCCTATTTAAAAGTCACTATATTTTAGAGACATTAACTGTGACATAGTGAAAGACTCCAAAAGTCACTTCCCAATGGTGTAGACGTGTAGTTGAACATGTGGGTAAAACTTCATTAATTATTCAAACTCATCAATATATGGGGAATAAAAAGAGTTGAATACTAATGAAGGGAAAATATGGAAAAAAAATTGATTTGCCTAAAAAACTGCAAAGGGTCTTATATCAAGGGACACTCAATTCTTCTAGAAGGGGTTTTATAAATAAAGACGAATGGAGTACACAGCTTTGCTACAGATTAGCTATGAGTTTTTATCGATAAGGACTAAATTAGTGTATTTTTAATTTTTGGAAAACCAAAACAACCAGTTTTAAATTAGAAGGATTAAAACCAAATCTCGACTATATTCCGGGTATTAAAAACATATTTAACCAAAAAATATTACTACATCTATTCTTATTTATTTATCCCATTATGAAAATATATAAAGTAAGAAATAGAATAAATGTGTTAAATTACATTAAATTTATTATGTTTTTTCTTAATATATTCTTTATCTCTTAATTTTATTTATTAACTTTTTTTCATTTGTTATTTTTTTTATAAAGGGTAAAAGTAAAAAATGTAATCAACATGCACATGGATTAAATAAGACTCATTTTATAGTTTTTAAATTTCTTTTATTCCATAAAATTATCTGCTAATTATTACTCCCTCGTCCCTTATCATAAGACCCTTTCACCGTTTCACGCAGTTTAAGAAAAATCGGTTAATGTATTGATCGTTTAAAAAAATTAATAGCATTCGAAATATACCCTTATTTAAAAGTTACTATATTTTAGAGATATTAACTGTGACATGGTGGAAGACTCCAAAAATCACTTTCTAATAGTGTAGTTGAGTATGTGGGTCAAATTTCCTTAATTATTCACACATCAATATATGGGGAATAAAAAGAGTTGAATACTAATGAAGGTCAAATATGAAAAAAAAATTTGATCTGCCTAAAAATTTGCAAAGGGTCTTATATTAAGAGACGCTCAATTCTTCTAGAAGGGGTCATATAAATAGGGACGGAGGGAGTACATAGCTTTGCTATAAATTAGCTATGAGTTTTTATCGATAAAGACTAAATTAGTGTATTTTTAATTTTTGGAGAACCAAAACAACCGGTTTTAAATTAGAGGGATTAAAACCAAATCTCGACTATATTCCGGGTATTAAAAACATATTTAACTAAAAGATATCACTACATCTATTCTTATTTATTTGTCCCATTATGTGAAAATATATAAAGTAAGAAATATAATAATTGTGTTGAATTACGTTAAATTTATTATGTTTTTTCTTAATATATACATTCTTTATCTCTTAATTTTATTTATTAACTTTTTTCATTTGTTATTTCTCTTATTAAGGGTAAAAGTAAAAAATGTAATCAACATGCACATGGATTAAATGAGACTCAACGCTAAAGAGTAGTGTGAAAATTTATTAAACAGGTCAGCAACTTGACAAAATTAATGAACGCCAGAGACTATGATTAAGGTGTTTTAAAAGTGTGAAGTTATAAAACAAGGATTTTAAAAGTCAGGGACTGAGATCAAAGTTGATAAAAAATATAGAGACGAAAAACATATTTTACTCATAAATAGATACACATTTAAGATAGAAAGAAAAGAAAAAAAATGAAGAAAAAGTAATAGATTTGAAATGAAAAAAAAGAGAGATATAGAAAGAATAGTAAGATAAGGAATTTTATAGGTGTATAAATATTATGGTTGCTATAAATATTACAAATATGTATCTGGGAATGGTTGGAACATGACCTGCACTATAGATTGTGTTCTTTTAATTTGTAATTGAGTAAAATTGATTTTAATAGAATTATAGAATCAATAACTTAAAATGAATGATGTATGATTTATAAAACATATTAGATGAAAGTGATTTAAAATCAATTCCAACAATATTAATTATTATTTTTTATTTTTTTAACGTTAATTATGTTTTTATCTATTAAAAACTAAGTGTTAATTTTTTTGTTGTAACACGTTAATTTTTTGGCTTAATGTTAATTATTTTATTGTAAGCATTAATTATTATCATTATCTGTTACAAAATAAAAACCACATATTGATGATGGATGTTTTTATCCTATTAGATTTCTATTTTATTATATAATTTTAATTGTAAAAATTATTCATTCGTAATATACATATTGAATAAAAAGACCCAATATTTACATTCAACTTACTTCGTTTACTTTTTGTTTAATAATTTGAATTCTTATATTGAATAAAAAGACCCAATATTTACATTCAACTTACTTCATTTACTTTTTGTTTAATAATTTGAATTCTTAATCCAAATTAAAAACAATATAGAGCACAAGATACGGTATTTTTATGTTATAGGAGTAATATTTATTTACATATTTTAGAGTTATTATTTTTTATAACGGATTTTGGTAGTTAAAATAATTAATTATGACAGGTTTGAATATGTAATACCAATAAATATCCATGTTAATGGTGTTTTAATCAGGAAATTAAAATGTGTATTCCTACGATGCACCTTCGCGTTTTGATTCATTTGAGACAATGCTCATAAGTATATTACTCCCTCCGTTCCTATTTATAAGACTCCTTCTAGAAAAATTGAGTGTCCTTTAATATAAGGCTCTTTGCAGATTTTTAGATAAATTAATTATTTTTTTCATATTTACCCCTTCATGTTTAACTTTTTTATTTCCCCATATATTGATGAGTGTAAATAATTAATTCAATTTTTTTGGGTAAAATAAAATTTAGGGTGAGGGGATGGTGCCCCAGTCCAAGACAGGGATAGCTTCCGAGCTCTTTGAGCACTTACAGAGGTACTTACATTTTACCTCACCCTAAGGAGACGAGTGAGGGTTCAAACCTGCAAACTATCAGATACGAGACCCTGTCTTGCTTCACTTGACCAACCCCTTGGGGTTATAAATAATTAAGTTTTACCCACATGCTCAATTACACCATTGGAAAGTGGCTCTTTGAGTCTTCCACCATGTGACAATTAATGTCTCTAAAATATAGTGACTTTTAAATACGAGTATATTTGGAATGCTATAAATTTTTTTAAAAAAATCAATATATTAACCAACTTTTCTTAAACTATGTAAAACAGTTGAAAGGGTCTTATAATAAGGGAGAGAAGAAGTAATTGATTAACATATAAAACAAGACTCTACACAATCCTATCCATATTCTCTATTTTATATAAAACTTTTTGTGATCCCCGTGCATTGCACGGGTGTCACGCTAGTTTTCTTCCAATCCTCTTTTCAAATCAAAAATCAATCTTTCAAAAAAAAAAAGCAACCAACCAACCAATGGATTTCAGAACTACGTGGCTTTGATTTCTCCATTGCAGTCGGGGATACGTAGGAGTGGGAACCGGACCCGTCAAGCCAAAATAAATTTTCAAAAATGTTTTTCTTTGTTAATAAAAAAACAATCATTTTCTTAAATAAGTTTTTTCTCAAATTATTATAAAAATAAATAAAATAAAAAATCTGAAAATATCAAAAAAGAATTTTTCAAAATGTCCTTCTCCTTTTCAATAATAAAAATCAACCATTTTTCTTAAATAAATCCTTTCATTTACTCAAAAAAATAAAAATAAAAATTACAAAAATAATTTAATTCCTTTTTCAATTTTAATGGGGTAAAATAGATATTTTCAAAGTTAACCAAATTTGCACAATTAATTAAAGGTAACCATCTTATGACGGATGTCGTAGGGTGCTAATACCTTCCCTACGCATAATCGACTCCTGAACCCAAATATGGTTCCAAAGACCATTTTCTTTTAAATAGGGTTTTCCTAAAATTTTCCCTTTAAAATAAATTTTGGTGGCGACTCCATTGAACCATAAATTTTTTCCTTATTCGGCTCGCCTCCCCCATTGTGATCCCGGTTTGCGACAGGTGGTCTGCAGTCCCTACTTGCTCGCTGCAACTGGGTGCCTTGATCTCAAGATGGATGCTCTGGCTTCAGGATGCTTGAGTCTTCAGTTTGCCGACGTTTTGCCACTCTCATGTCCTTCTATTTATAGGCTTCCTTTGGAACTGCATCTAAATGCCATGTACGTTATTTCTCATTCCCCACTTCCCAACGTTCTCCATGATCCAGGCAGCGATATTTTGTAACTGACGTTGTGACGTGGACCATGATTTGATGTCTCTTTGAATCAGGAATGTCCCATGACTTGTCCCTTGGCTTCGAATCATAAGTGGGAACTTCCTTAGGCGTTCATCCTCTCTCCTTTCGAGCTAAAGATGGTCTCTCGAAAGGTACCTTCTTTTTAGCTTCGAGCTTACATTCATACTTCCTCATTGAGCCTTCTTGAAATGTGCCACATGTAACATCCCAGAAATTGGAACCTAGGAAACAAAAGAAAAGCCTTAGGTGGTGAACTCATCCAAGAGAGAGAAGTTAGAAGTAGGGTGAGAATTCAACGGTTAAGTGTGATTTCAGACAAGAAATTAGGGGATTGATTTATCAAGAATTAGCGTGGGGAAGGGTTTGGATGAGAAGAACTAAGTTAGAATAAGGTTTTCATAGAGAGGAATTGGGTTTGAGAAGGAGGAAAATGAATTGGAACCAAGAGGGGCACAAACCGAGGTTATTGCTTAATTTTGGGAGTTAGGCCTAATGACCTTGGTACACTAATTCACAAATATCTAGAGCCAAGGGTGTCCAATTAAGGTGATTCCACTTCCATTAGAAAGCTTATTTCCGGGGCTTCAGTTTGATGTGGTATATGAGAGTATTCCGAGCTCGTTTTCACCTCCAAACAACAAGTTTACGCGCTACAGCGCGCAGAGTGCGTTGTTCTGCGCGCTGGAGCGCGCCCCAGCACACTAACAACGTACCCCAGTGCGCTCATTGCAGCAGCATTTTTAAAAACGTGTTTTCTCCCTTCGTCTTCCATTTTTCTTCATTCCTCCAAGTTCCTAGAGAGAGAGGGAGAGGGTTTTAGTGAGAGAAAGCTTAGGGAAGGAGGAAGGAAGCAAAACTTGAGGATTTCATCACCTTTGAAGGGCTTGGGATCATCTCCATCCTTCTCTTTCACCTCCATTTCTCCATTCCTCCTCCTCCTTGGTTCTCCATTGAGGTGAGTGCAGTTCTCACTCACTTGTTTGCTTGGTTGTTCTCCGATGTATGCTCCCTATTCTCTCTCCCCTTGCTATTATTGATGTTGAAATCTTGAAATGTTGTTCATTCATGCATATACTCTTGTTCATAGAACGTTTTTGGAAAAGGAGGAAATTGGGTCTTAGGACCTCATGTTTTATTGTAAAAAGGATTTTTGGGTCTTTTAGATCTCATGTTCAACTTAATGACTTTGAACCCATGGACTTCATGTTTTGAAAAGAATTAATTTGGGCCCTTGGATTTCATGTTTAAATTGATCATGTTTCACACTCAGACTTTTGGTCCCTGGACTCATGTTTCTGAGACTTTGTCTCCGGTCCTTGGACTCATGTTAAATAATCAGATTTTGGTCCCTGGACTCATGTTTCTGAGACCTTGTCTCCGGTCCTTTGACTCATGTTGAATAATGAGGTTTGATCCATGGACTTATGTTTCTGAGACTTTGTCTCCGGTCCTTGGATCCATAGTACAAGAGAGGTAATCACATTTGCTCCTAGGCCAAGGGGTAAATGGGATTCCTCCATTAAAAATGAATTTCATGCATAGCATCCTTGTTTGTCTAATTAAAACTTAATCATATAAGTGTCCCTGGAAGACGGTCCTTGGCCACGATGCAGAGTTCTCAAAACATGTAACAGTGAGAAGACACCTGGGTGTGGGTTGCACACTTGATTGCTCCTTGTGGGAGATTTTGATTGACTTACGTGGCATGACATATATGACTGATTATCTTTTGCATGATCATAGTTGCACTTATAATTATTATTGCATGATTAACGTTATATGTATTGGATTGCCATCGCGAATGTTCTCCTGAATTGATTTAGCTTGGTACATCACTGTGTATTCTATTTTGCCTCCCCATACTGCACACATTATTACCTCACTCACTGGGACATAGTCTTATCCCACGTTGTGGGAATTACTTTCAGTTGTGCAGGTTTTTGAACAGGCTGGTGGCGGAAGAGTAGCGAACTTAAGTTAAATAAATGTCAAGAATTGTATTTGTAGATTAGAAGATTTGTTATGTATTCATGTATTGATTTTGTTTTGGCCATGGAGGCCTTATCGTAGATTGATGCTATATGGTGATATTATAAACTGTACTGGTACTTTTCTGAGTTTCAGGTAAAGTTGCAAAATTGGGAAATGTCCAATTTTCAGGGGAAACTCTGCTGGATTTCCGGTAGGAGTTTTATGAGCCATACACTCAAAGTGTAGGTTCGTCCCATAGGTTCTTAATTAGGAATTAATATGGAAAATAATAATGTATGATTTTTGTGGAAGCCTAAGCAAACGTTGGATTGCTTAAGCGTTGCGTGATTTGTATGTTGATAAACGAAATGCGTGAAATAATTTCAGAAATTCGGAATAATGTTTCCAACGGATATTATTCTTGAATTGAGAAATTAGGACGTTACTTTTTGGTATCAGAGCAGTTCAATCCAATTGGACTGTGGTTAGGTTAGTTGCCCGTAACTTACTATAATTCCATCGTGCCTCATGCTCAGTTTAGGGACTGATCACCCCTCTACTGGGTACGTTGTACACGGAATTATGGTTAGTAACGTAAGCAGGATGCCTTGTTGAGGGAATTGGGACACTTCCCTAACAAGGTTAGTGCCACCTACATGATAGATAGAGGGAGAGTGGCATGGGTCTATTCCCAAGAATAGGACTTTCACCTTAGAAACCTTATGGGATGTCATTTTAGGCTTAGAGGGATTAAGGTACCCTTATAAGGAAAGGTAAGGAAGAGTGTGTAGTTGGTTAAAGAAGGTAAAAGTAAGAGGAAAGGTTAGAGGGAATAAAGAGTGAGCGCCATAGTAGGTTAGGGGAGTGTAAGCTTCGTGTGAGTAAACTCGGGCGATGTAATGTGATTGAACAATAATAATGTTTACCTGTACTTGAATGATTGTTTGACATGCATGTCGGTTGTGTTGCCTAAATGACTGCATGTTCTATGCCCTTGGTGGGGAATCATGATATGGTTGTGAGTAGGATGTTTGCATGACTTGTAGATTGTTTGACTTGCTTGGAAGGTCTTGAGGTAATGGGAAGTGGTAACATTTTAAGGAAAGGGTTGAAGGGTTTTAAAATTTGAGAATTTTGAATTTGGATTTCATGCTTAGTGGACTAGGGGTTATGGTAGGTAAAAGTTAGAATGAAAGTGTGGGACTCGTGGAAGTATGGGAAGTTGATGTCATTAGTGATAGAGGGTAATCCTAGCTCTTGGTTAATTTATTTTAAGGGTTAGGTGTAATCCTAAAGGCAAATAAAGGAAAGAAATTAAGATCTCTAAGCCCCGTCAGTGTATGTTCATGTTGATAGTTGTTGTTATCTCAACCTTAACCTCCTTAGTGATCGTTTTTGTCCTTCGATAGATCCGGTTAAACATTACACTAGGTGATACATGCTTTTAACCCAATGATGGTGAGATTGTACAAGTCTTTCATTCGGTTTTAGTGTGGAAGTGGTAAGCCAAATCCCTTGACTCCTAAGTTACTAGACCAATGCTCCTAGAACCCATAATTGGCTATTAGAGGTAACCCCGACCCTTGTAGACACATGTTAAGCCTCTAACCATTTAGTGCATGATTGTTACGTGACTGATTGGAAGGTTTCCTAGTTTAGGAACCAAGTGAGAATTGTGGTACCTTGTCAAACCACGACTCTATAGCTACCTTGTTCCACTTTAGAGCTTTATGGTCTTTTGGCCCTTTTGTGATTGCCACCATGTGGTTTACATTTGAGTTCCGGTTAGGCACTATCATCTAGTTAGAACCCCTTGATCAGTTTCAGTTGAGTTAGAGGACAAACACCAGAGTTTAAAGGGGAGTGAGTGGCTGTGGAGAATTGGATGGTTGAGGGTACCTTGTAGGAATCAATCACGGTCGATTCCTTTTAGCTTAGGCCTATATGGTTGTAGATATCCAAGGAATCAGGTTCTTTTGACTTTAGCCAAAGTGTTCTGGGGTTATGTTGTTAGGGCATGAATAGTGATCCCTTTTCTAAGTTATTGATGTCAAAACTAAATCTATAAATTAAGCCCCTTAGCCTCTTCTTTGTTGTGACCTTAGTGATAAAAATTACGCGGAATGTGAAATTGTACTCAGTGTATATCTCATAGAAGGATTAACGGTTCGTGTTTAGTTCGTGCTTTGATTAAGGAATAATGCTAAGCTTGGTGCATCGAGTCCATCACTAGGTATCGAACATTCTCATTCCTTTTCCCTCATTTCGAGGACCTACGTTTCCACCTAGGTTTGGTGTGTCCCCTGGCCACCGAGGCAATTGCATGCCCGTCAATTGTTGCGGTTGTCAGCTCTAGACAGTAGATGTTGATGTTGTAATATAGAGCTCGTGTTCGTACTCAACCCCTAGTTGGAATGTGAGACGATCATGTTTGTTGCGCTTGTGCACATGATGGAGTGATAGGTACAAGCAGGCCTATACATTGTCATGTATTGTATGTTTAGATTGGGATTGAGAAGAACTATGAGAGTTGTCCATTCTCTATCACTTGTGTACCAGAGGAGTACCACGTAGGTACAACTATGTGTTATGTTGTTGAAATCTATATGTTTTATTTTAAAACCCTAGAGTGAAATAAAGTCGATTAGAGGATCATGTTTCAGGCCAACTTGCTTTCAAGGGTTACTTGTAGTTTCATGTGATAGACTTAAACCTCGAGGGCAGTTAAGGAAGGGCCAAGCCCTTAAGGGGGTAGCCTGACGGAAGGAGACTTAGGGATCCGCAACTTGTTTGACCAAACAGTTGAGTTACCCTAGAATGGGGAGATCAAAGTTAGGCAGGGTATCGGTTGTAGGTAGGGCGTGGGGGTTAGGCCCAACCCGACCCCTTGAACCAGAGTGCGCAGCAGAAGCTTGCACACATCCATCTTTTGACATTAGGATACCCGGGCTAGATAAAGGACCAGGAAGGAGTGAATTTATTAAGGGGTGACCCGTAGTCGTCTGGAATATGTGCAAAGGTAGTCATGGGGTGGATTAGAATTCTTTTGAAACTCTACGGGTAGAGGTCAGGTTGTACGATGACACAAATTGTAGGTGTAGTAACTTAGGGTGGAGGGACCCTAATGTTTTACTTTTAGGTGACACGAACGCTGTGGGGGAAAATAAGGCTCAGGTTAGGAACTTGAATCCGGAGTTGAAAAACGAAGAGAGAGGTTAGGATAGTGATGTAGCGAGTCAGACTTGGAACGGGACTAAGGGGAGAAATGGGAGCCGAAATTGAAATAGAAGGCAGAAGAGGTAAGATTAGGAGATCCACCAACCCTTAGAGCCTTCGAGCCACCTTGAGGAATAGAGGTATTAGTGATCGAACGAAAAGTTGGGGAAAATTCCAAGTACACAAACATAGATAAGAATAGGAGTGTGACCCTGCGTTAGGATAATCAGAGCAAATTTTGAGGACAAAATTTATTTAAGGGGGGTAGAATTGTAACATCCCAGAAATTGGAACCTAGGAAACAAAAGAAAAACCTTAGGTGGTGAACTCAGCCAAGAGAGAGAAGTTAGAAGTAGGGTGAGAATTCAACGGTTAAGTGTGATTTCAGACAAGAAATTAGGGAATTGATTTATCAAGAATTAGAGTGGGGGAAGGGTTTGGATGAGAAGAACTAAGTTAGAATAAGGTTTTCATAGAGAGGAATTAGGTTTGAGAAGGAGGAAAATGAATTGGAACCAAGAGGGGCACAAACCGAGGTTATTGCTTAATTTTGGGAGTTAGGCCTAATGACCATGGTACACTAATTCACAAATATCTAGAGCCAAGGGTGTCCAATTAAGGTGATTCCACTTCCATTAGAAAGCTTATTTCCGGGACTTCAGTTTGATGTGGTATATGAGAGTATTCCGGGCTCGTTTACACCTCCAAACAACAAGTTTACACGCAACAGCGCGTAAAGTGCGCTGGAGCGCGCCCCAGCACACTAAAAACGCGCCCCAGCGCGCGCATTGCAGCAGCGTTTTTAAAAACGCGTTTTCTCCCTTCTTCTTCAATTTTTCTTCATTCCTCCAAGTTCCTAGAGAGAGGGAGAGGGTTTTAGTGAGAGAAATCTTAGGGAAGAAGGAAGGAAGCAAAACTTGAGGATTTCATCACCTTTGAAGAGCTTGGGATCATCTCCATCCTTCTCTTTCACCTCCATTTCTCCATTCCTCCTCCTCCTTGGTTCTCCATTGAGGTGAGTGTGGTTCTCACTCACTTGTTTGCTTGGTTGTTCTCCTATGTATGCTCTCTATTCTCTCTCCCCTTGCTATTATTGATTATTATGCTTGAGTTTATGCAAAGCTAGGGTTTGATTGTTAGATTGGTTGATTATATGATTTTGGCTCAAACCCTAGGTTAGAGGATTTGGGGATTTTGTGAAATTGTGGATTGTTGATGTTGAAATCTTGAAATGTTGTTCATTCATGCATATACTCTTGTTCATAGAATCATTGTCACCTTTCTCGCCCCATTCATGAACGTTTTTGGAAAAAGAGGAAATTGGGTCTTAGGACCTCATGTTTTATTGTAAAAATGATTTTTAGATCTTTTAGATCTCATGTTGAACTTAATGACTTTGAACCCATGGACTTCATGTTTTGAAAAGAATTATTTTGGGTCCTTGGATTTCATGTTTAAATTGATCATGTTTCACACTCAGACTTTTGGTCCCTGGACTCGTGTTTCTGAGACTTTGTCTCCGGTCCTTGGACTCATGTTACATAATCAGATTTTGGTCCCTGGACTCATGTTTCTGAGACCTTGTTTCCGGTCCTTGGACTCATGTTGAATAATGAAGTTTGATCCATGGACTCATGTTTCTGAAACTTTGTCTCTGGTCCTTGGATCCATAGTACAAGAGAGGTAATCACATTTGCTCCTAGGCCAAGGGTTAAATGGGATTCCTCCATTAAAAATGAATTTCATGCATAGCATCCTTGTTTGTCTAAATAAAACTTAATCATATAAGTGTCCCTGGACGACGGTACTTGGCCACGATGCAGAGTGCTCAAATCATGTAACGGTGAAAAGACACCTGGGTGTGGGTTACACACTTGATTGCTCCTTGTGGGAGATTTTGATTGACTTACGTGGCATGACATATATGACTGATTATCTTTTGCATGATCATAGTTGCACTTATAATTATTATTGCATGATTAACTTTATATGTATTGGATTGCCATCATGAATGTTCTCCTGAATTAATTTAGCTTGGTACATCACTGTGTATTCTATTTTGCCTCCCTACACTGCACACATTATTACCTCACTCACTGGGACGTAGTCTCATTCCACGTTGTGGGAATTACTTTCAGTTGTGCAGGTTTTTGAACAAGCTGGTGGCGAAAGAGTGGGGAACTCAATTGAAATAAATGTCAAGAATTGTATTTGTAGATTAGAAGATTTGTCATGTATTCATGTATTGATTTTGTTTTAGCCATGGAGGCCTTATTGTAGATTGATGCTATATGGTGATATTATAAACTGTACTGGTACTTTTTTGAGTTTCAGGTGAAGTTGCAAAATTAGGAAAATGTCCAATTTTCAGGGGAAACTCTGCTGGATTTCCGGTAGGAGTTTTATGAGCCATACACTCAAAGTGTAGGTTCGTCCCATAGGTTCTTAATTAGGAATTAATATGGAAAATAATGATGTATGTTTTTTGTGGAAGCCTAAGCAAACGTTAGATTGCTTAAGCGTTGCGTGATTTGTATGTCGATACACTAAATGCGCGAAATAATTTCAGAAATTCGGAATAATGTTTCCAACGGACATTATTCTTGAATTAAGAAATTAGGACGTTACACCACAATTCCACTTGCCATCCAAAGACTTTTCTTGACCATCGTCCATCTTGATGTGATAAATACATTCCTTTCCATTATTGGTCTGACGTGGTGGCAGTTTAATTCTGGGGCTTCTTCCCTCCTGATAAATAGTGACTAGCTTCATCTTCTACTCACTAACTCTTTTCTTATGGAGAGGTTTCTGATGTTGGATGCTTTGTTCGACTTGATCTTATATGGCTTTGTTGTTGACCAGGTCGATAGGGTGTCTGATAAATGCTAATTTTTAGTGAATTTGCATATAGAATCTTAGCACTTATGGTTTTTAATTGCATTTATTAGATACTAATTTCCCCTAATTTATGAATTACTGAATCCAATTGTATGTTTCCGAGTCTTGATCTAAATGAAGTCATTTAATCCCACTTTTTGTACAAATTTCAGGTAATTAAAGATGGAAGAAGGAAAGGGTTGGAAGAATTATGAAGAACCAAGAAAAAAAAAGAGCAAAATGGAGCTTCTGCCATTGTCTCGCTCAAGCAAGAATACCCTCGCTTGAGCGAGATTTGTCTAGAGAGGGGTGATTTTGAGTAACATTCTCGCTCAAGCGAGAATAGTCTCACTTGAGCGAGAAGACCTTTCTTCACGTTGAAGTTCTCTTCTCGCTTGAGCGAGAATTGGCTCGCACAAGCGAGAAATCACTTATTCAAGGACAAAACAGAATCAGAAATAGAGTTCGTCATTCTGAACTTCATCTTTCCATTTTTAGAAAGCTACGGGACGAGGATCGAAACGAACGAAAGGCTGCGAAAGCTGAATTTCTTCATTTCAGCTCCAAATCCTTCATGTGTAATGGCTACCATGAGTAGCTAATTTCCTTCTTGGAATTGAATGTAATCGATTCGAACTCGGATGTATTTTGGTGATATTTATATATAGTAATTTTGTTTCTATTCGATATTGGTATTTTTGTTCCGTTCTTTATGCTTGATTCTATCTGATCAATAGATTCTTGATTTCAATTTTTATATCTAACTGGAAAGTATTTCTGGAAATCCAATCTGAACGAAAATACTCGATGTGTTGTAATGCTAGGAATAGATTTCAATATGTCGATTGCTTATAACACTTGAACCTAAAGACTGGATAATCTGATGGGTATTTGAGGAATCAATATTCAGGGGATTAATCTTATGAATTTTATATCTAAGGAATCAAATATAAATGATTTTTGTGTGTTGCATCAATATTGTTAGTTTCGAATGCTATGTATCTTTATTTATCCAGAATACAAATGAGTGAGATAGATGAAATTCAATCCCAGTCTTTCCAACTAAATTTTCTCTAAACTTTTACATTGCTTTTTAGTACTTTATATGCAAATTTAGTTTAGTTTGTTACCAAAACAATCATGAACAAATTCATTTCTTATGTATATACACTTACTGAGTATTGAAACTTTAAATTTTAATTGAAACCGTCTCTTGTGGATTCGACACTCTTACTTTTAACTATTATACTACAGTTGACTTTGGTACGCTTGCCAGAGTTTCAACAGTGTCCAATACCACAAGCCCCTTCGTCTTCTTTTGACCCTTTTCTTAGCTCGAACATATCAACCAAAATAGGGAGTCATAAACCTTCGAGTGACTCTCCTTTATTTCCACCCTAGGCACGCGACTTTCCCTTCTGCCTCTAGCTTGGGAAAACATTTATGATTATCAGTCCAATTAAGCAAGTGACGAAGGCATTCGAAGGTGAGGAGCAGCAAACATCAACTCGAAGATGAAGAACACTTAGGGACCAACTCGAAGAGGGGGACCGGCAAAAAGCCAATTTATATTGTTTCTATTGTAAACATCTTATTAACACTACGCCAATTTTAGGATATTAGAGCACTGACTTTAGGGCGCTCCCGTGTTGGTTAGTGCCCAAAATGATCGTTTTAAATTCAGGGCGCTTAAAATTTGGGCGGGAGCGCCCTAACAGGTAAATTGAGGGCGCTGCATCTGCGCGCCCTTGTTATCAATGTTAGTTTTTTTTTAAAGTTGAGGGCGCTCCTGGGAGCGCCCTCGTTCCCAACATGAATTTTTTTTTAATTCTATGGAATTGAGGGCGCTCTTGGGAGCGCCCTTGTTCCCAGCATGAAATTTTTATTTTTTTTATTTTTACAGGGCGCTCCTAGGAGCGCCCTCGTTCCCAGCATGAATTTTTTTAATCCTTTATTTTTTTTTAAATTTTTTCAGGGCGCTCCAATGGAGCGCCCTCCTTGATGCTTAAAAATGCACTACACGATATTATTTTCACTTTCGTTCATCCCGCGTCCCTTCTCCCGCGTCGTCTTCGTTCTCCTCCATCCCTTCTCCTCCGTGCCCAAGCTTGTTCCTCCTTCCTTTCTCCTCCGTGCCCAAGCTTGTTCCTCCTTCCCTTCTCCTCCGTCCCTTCTCCGTGAACGAGCTTCTTCATCCGTGCCTTCTCCTCCGTCTTCGTCGTCTTCGTCCGTGAGGGAGCTTGGGAGAGCTTCTCCTTCCCTTCTTCCTCTGCGGCGCAACCGTGAGCAAGGTTCTTCTTCCTCTCTCCTCTCTCCCTCGCCGCGGCGCAGCGCGACACTCTCCTTCCCCTTTCCTCTCTCAGTCCACGGCGGCTACTAGGGTAAGGAACTCCAACATTGACATTTTTTGCTATCTGCACCACTTTTTGTTGATGTTGCACATGGTTTTTTACTACCTGCACCCCCTGTTTTGCTATCTGGACTGTTTATGTGTTGTTAAGGTTAGATAACATTGAACATTAGTATTACAGTTTATAATGATTTGATGTTAGGGATATAGTTTATAATGATTTAGGTGTTAAGTATATAGGTTGTCATATATTACATTAGATTTTGAAATGTTATTTAAATATATATTACTCATATTGATCTCTTTTGGACTGGTAATTGGTGGTTTAGAGTTAAAATTGTTTTTTCATAAATTTGGGAATGTTAAAGAAATAGATGAAATGCTGCTCAAATTTTTAGTACTACTAATTTTTATTGATTACTAGTAAATTTTATGACTTGACTTTTTTTTTCAGATATTGTTTCCTAACTGCTGATAATTCAACACTGCTTATTGGTGTTTGACTTTAATCAGGTATATCCTTTATCATATTATCCTTTTTCTTTCAACTATAATTATTAGGTTATCTGTATGTACATGCATTAACCTTAGTTTCCTGTTTAAGAAGAAATTGTATATTATGGCTGACATAATATACAATTTATTCTTAAATTGTCCATGGTTGGATAGTCTGGATTTGTAAATTCGTATTAAATATATTACTTTATGAATTGTTTTTGGTCTAAGATTCATTTCGGTACATTTTTCCTCTTGTTCTCCGAGTTCATACAAATATAATCTATGTGAAATATAACTCATAGGTTATGTCGTGTGTGCTTGGAAAACCAAGGGGAAATGCTGCTGAATTTTTCATAGACTAGGAACAAAAGTCATAAAATAATATGATGCAAATTTGACAAATCTAGATAGGATAGGAACCTCAACCTTTGTTAGTTAGTATGTTATAGGTGTTAATTAAGCATGTAGTTAGTCATTATATGTAAAGAATGTCATATATACTTTTCGAGTTAATTATAAATGATTTCATGTTATGTTGATAGAATATGGATCGTTCTTGGATGTTTGCAAACCGTTTGACAAATGAGTATGAGGAAGGAGTGGAGATGTTTATAAAGTTTTCCATTGACCATGCAACAAATCCTAGCAGAATTGTGTGTCCTTGTACGAAATGTTTTTGTTCTAAGCGAGTTAGTGAATTAGAGTTGAGGAACCATTTTTTCTGTTTTGGAATTGATCAAAGTTACACATGTTGGACATTTCATGGTGAGATTAGGAGTGAACATAGTGGTATAGGAGAGAATAATGTCAATGTAGAACCAAGTGATGATGACGTTGGGACCGGGTGGGAGGATTGCGACTGAATTGATGAGATTCGAAAGGTGGTTGAAGATGACCTCAGAGATTGTCCCCAAATGTTTGATACCCTAGCCAGTGATGCTGAGAAGCCATTGTACAACGGGTGCAAGGGGCCAACCTATAAATGTAACTATAAAGTATGTCCCGTTACTTAGGTTTCATGGAATGCAAGGGGCCAACCTATTGCATCTGGTGGCACGACACGTAGTAGTTACATTGGTGCCGTTGTTCGTCAAAGGGTACCAATTACAATTAGGCAATGGAAGGACGAGAATTGCAAAGGATACAAGGATATGATATGGGAGGACATAAAGGTATGTACTATGTCCCTTTTATTTATTAATAAGAATGGGAGGACATAAAGGCACATGACTAACTCATTATTGTGTTATGTTTTGTTTTATATGTAGTCCGCATTTGATGTTGAAGAATGCCATAAAAGATATATTCTTATGTTGGCTGGTAAAAGACAAAGAGCTTTTAGGTCAACATTATCCACCCATTTTCTATTTGATGAAAATGGCGATCTCATCCCACATCCTCCTAAGAGATATGAGGAGGTAATCTCACAGGAGCAATGGGATTATTTTGTTTCCCTACGGTCACAAGAACATTTCAAGGTACTATATTCATTCATACATAGTTTTTTTAAACATTTTCAAGTTAACGAATATTTTTACACGTTGAATAACTGCTTGAATATATTTACCACGTGTTATTCCAGGAAATAAGTAAAAAACCAAGGCTAGAACTTCTAATCCTCAATACCCATATAGAGGTTTACGTATGAGTTATGCCAGACTTGAGCAACAACTGATAATTATTGTCATTAACATAAAATCCCAATTTAGTATTTTTTTAGTATTGATTGTGTCTCAATAATACTTTACAGTTAGAACAAGCGAGAGATGGAACATCTGAACTTTCAAGACATATGTTGTGGAAAGCCGCTAGGTTTAACAGGAAAAAAGATGCGAACAATGAAGGAGTCGAAGAGGTCTTAACACAATGTGTAAGTATATAGTTACTATTATTGTGTGTTAAATTTCATGTATTTATTGATCGAGGAGTTTATACTTTTGCCCTCGTCTTATTAGGAGGAAATTTTGTCTCAAGCTGATGAGAGTGGTACCTCCGATGATAGAAAAGTTCTTGACCAAGTTCTGAAGAAGGATGTGTATAGGGGACGTGTTCGGGGTATGGGCTTTGGTGTATATCCCGGACAATATTATAATGCTCCTAAATCCCAACTAAAGGTAGTCTCTGAAGACTATCAAGACATCATTGCGGAAATGAGGGAAATGAAAGCCGGATACTTGGACATGAAACAACAATTTGATGAAACAAAAAGAGAGCTTAACGAAGTTAGGAGAGAACGAAGCTTCAGGGATTCTACCTCTATTACTAGACCTGGCTTGCCTAAGGTATTTTTTACTTCTTAACAGTTATGGTTTTTGGCACTAGTTATCCATAAACATCTTTACTTGTGTTAATTGTATAGGGTCTATTTCAATGTATACTGTACTTGGGAGACTCGGTGTTACGAGTAGTGAGTAAGGGACAAGCATGGAATCTCCCAGGGCAGGATTTACACAATTCCCCACTTCCATCCAACTCAATGAAGGTGATGGTTCAAATTGCTATTGAACCCCATGTCGCGCTCCCATGCCCTGACGCTTACGGGGAACTGAGCACTATTGGTGATGCATTGGGTTGTTTCGTCGCATGGCCATGTTCACATGTTGGATTGGATGCATTGGTATGTCTGTATTTTATTTGCGCCAAAAGTGCATTTTTATTATTTCAACTACAAATATTAATTATTCAAATTGTGGAATTTCTAGACTCCACAATCTTCTGCAGCGGGACCGCATGCGGCGACAACTCGTTATTCACAACACTCAACTATGCGGAAGTCTCCCGTTCGTGAATGCCCTGCAGAGGTGGTGAATTCAATGCCTGCACCTACCAGAACATCGTTGCAAACATTGGATATGTACTACTCTGAAAAGATGCAAGTAAGTGGTGCTATGATTAGTTGCACGATAGGTGTAAGCATTGTTACTCCTAATGAAATAACTGCATGGATCGATCCCAATTGTATTCATTCGGTTTTGTACCGTGAGTGGTTGGATGGCACTGTGATTGATATCTATTGCATGTAATTTCAATTCAAAGCATCTCATAGTTTGTTTATCTCATTGTTTTGCTTGCTTTGACATTACCTACATTTTTTTTATATAGTTATTTATATCATTCAGTCTTAGCTCCACCTTCCCGCACGGATCGATATGTTTTCATATCTTCACAACGCACCACAACATTCAATGTGAATGACAAGCAACATAAGTTGGTGGGAGATGTGTTGTACAATAGACGCGGACAAGACAAATTGTTCCTGGTTCCATACAATCATGTCGGGTATGTGTAGTATATGTTTATGTCTCAATATTCTTGTTTTTAAAAAACTATATATTTGACATATCTTACATTGTGGTTGTAGGAGACATTGGGTTCTTCTTGCATTGAGTCTTAAGGAATTTGGCCACGTTAACTTTTTGGACTCTTTGCATAATGATCCAAAACATTATGAACCCATGAAGACAATGATTGATAAGTAAGTATTCCATGTACAAATAACTTATACTATCACACTTACATTGTTAAGAGTTCTTATACAATTAATTTGTCATATTGGTTTAGATCATTTAAAGAATATAGAAAGTTGAGCGGTTTCCAGGAATATGATTATCCTTGATCCCAAATGTTACCACATTAAGGTAATATATTTCAGATTTGGACATTGTGTTTCTTCATAACTAAGCGCATAAGTGTTTTTTATTTTAAATTAATTATACTTGTAGTGTCCAACCCAAATAAACAATGACGACTATGGGCTCTTTGTAATGCGTTTTATGAAGAAGATCATTGATCAAAACACACTAACAATACCTAAAGAGGTAATTATAACTTGTGATAGAAATTAAGTGTTTTTAACCCTCATTTACTAGTTTATTTATTGAAATCAATTTTTGCCTTTTACAGTACTTTGCTCAGTACCGAAGCTCAACTTACACAACGAAGTAGCTTGATGGGGTTAGAGAAGAATGGGCAAAACATGTAGTAACCACTCGTTTGTAATTGATTTGTACATTATGAGGGTAAGTAAACATGCACATAGTGTGAAAATGTTGAACAAAGTTGTATATTAATAACAAGTTATGTAAATTGTGTACCTTCATATTAAATTCCTGACTGGTAATAACTCTTTGACTGATGAATTCTGGCCGCTGTTATGGATTTTTACAGCTGTTTGATAAATTGAGAAATGTTGAATAAACAGAGGAAACTCTGCCAAAATTTTTATAGTTTAGATAACTAGAGGTTTTAAGCATATGAGACGCATGTATATTTACCAATTGAGTTGAGTATTGTGAGATGTCATATATTTTGGTTATTTCTATATAGTTGTATAGGTACTTCATACTTTCACCACACTTTATAGCATGCATAGGAAACTAATCAAAGTATGAAAAGTTTGAATTCTTCAATTGAAGTAGATATGTGTGTTGTTTAATGTGTAAATGAAATTAAAGGGTTCTTCATAGAATAACTAACTGTTTGAATGTTAAGGAATTAATATGCATGGTTTTGGAGTAAGCCATTGGGATCAGATTGAAATAAATATGCAGGTTAAAGTGGGGTAAAAAACAAAAAAATGAAAATAAATAAATAAAAGGAGGGCGCTCCAAGGAAGCGCCCTCCCCTGAAGACGCTTCACGAGGGCGCTTCCGTGTTTTTTTGGAGCGCTCTCTTTTGGCTTCTGTCAGGGCGTTCCTCTGCACGCCCTCCTTTTAATGACCAAACTAGAGCAGTTTCTATTAGTGCGCACGGAAGCGCCCTTTAATGTTGCACGGGAGCGCCCTTGAAGGCCTTTTTTGGCATAGTGTAATAATAAAAGAGTTGACTTTCTTTGGCTGTCTTGTGCTTCTTTGAATTATTTTATTTTTATATCAACACTTGCGAAGCAGTCAATCATTACTACATCCACCATGGAAGCTGAATTGTGGCATGCTTTGAGGCCACAATATTCAGGCTAATTGGTTCGGGATTTTATTTCAGGACTTGGAGTAGTTGATAGTATTCCAAACCGCTAAAAATTTATTGTGATAATTCTGCAACTGTCTTCTTTTCTAAAAACGAAAAGTATTCCAAAGGTGCTACGTATATGAAATTGAAATACTTTGTCGTTAAAGAAGAAGTTCGGAAACATAAAGTGTCAATAGAGCATATTAATTAGTATTGATTTTATGATTGGTAACCCTTTAACAAAAGGGTTATTGCCCAAGTATTTACTGGCCATCTAGAAAATATGGGCATTATGTCTACTAGTGATTGTTGAATGTTAATGTTGTTATTAATGCCTATTTGACACTATGAGCTCATTCATATGTACAAGTTTCTGAATTTTATGTTTTCTACTTTATGTATATATATGCATGCAAATTATGATGTGGAAAATAGATTATGTGACTGTTAATGAAAATGACTTTATGTTTGAACCCATTATGGACTTCTCATTTTAAAGTCATATTAAGGAGAATGATAGCATAGTAGTTCATGGAAGGAAATATGTTAATTGAATGACATGTAACTGCCATGACTCTTATTATTTCCATATCCTTAATTATGATTAATGATGAAAGCAATTTATTTAAAATCTTTTAATGCACATTATGATTTATGTAATTATTAAATCATGAAGTGTTATGGCATCACATGAGTCAAGAGGGAGAATGTTAGAAAAATAAATAAATTAAATAATATGACTCATGTGAAATATAATTATGAGAATAAATGTGATTTAATAAAATAAAAGGACCTATTGGATGGCATGGGAAGTTATCTTTTAAATCTCTAAAAACTAAACGTAACCAACTTGATGGGAGTTGGTAATTAAAAGGAAACATGGGTTCAGTCTCTACCATGAAAGTTACTCATTACTAACCATAAAAAAGAGTGTGAGGAAGTAAGGCAGATTGTGAAAAGGAGAATATTGAAGAACTTATTCTCATTAAGTCTTCCATGAATCAAGGTAAGTTTCTCTTAATTACTATTAAAATGTATGTGAAAATCATAGATTCTAAGATACTTATGATGTGTAGTAGTTTTCTTGAATTATAAATGGTATGAAAACTATAACTTACAGAATGGACCAGTCACCAGAACGGTTCCCGGTCGGTAGGGATGAGAATAGGCCGAGCCGAGTTAGGCTTTCCAAGGCCTGAGCCGGACTTGCACCTTAAATTCATGGCCTGAGCCTGGCCTGTTTACCTGACATATGCTTTATTTTATGGTCTGAGTCTGACCTATTTAAAGCCCGACATGGCCTGAAAGCTTGTTTAAAAGCCCGTTTTATAGTAAGGTACTCAAATATATCATAAGCATATATATGAATAGACTTATAGGCTCAAGTTTTTAACATACTAAAATGTTTATACAAGCTAATAAGTATATAGTTATAAGGAAAAGTAATAAAAAATCTTTATAATAATAATAGAAATATAAAAAGATTAGTATTTTATTTATATTTAGTTAAATAGACCGGCCTGATAGGCTCAAAAGGCTTTTTCCATGGCCTGAAGTCTGACCTGTTTTGCTATATAGGTTTTTGGAAAAGCATTGGTCTGCCCTATTTAATAAATTAGCCTGGCCTGACCTGACCTGGGCCTGATGTAGGCCGGGTAGTAGGCCCTTGACGAGCGGCTTGACTTGTTCCCACCTCTATCGGTCGGACTATCCGGTCCGGTTTTCTAAATAATGGTTTAATGTTATATTATTATTTTAAAAGATATATTTATATAAAAAATGGTATTTTTCATTTTAAATTTTCAATTCTCAAACAACTTTTATGTTAAATATTAGGTTTCTTTCTTTCTTTCTAGCGATGCTGGGTTCGTTTTCGTTGCAAGCAAAAGATCAAATGCTGCCTGAAAACAATGTGTTTGGTAAGTTTGGCCCATGATCACTAGCTACCAAAAGACATGGTTCGAGCTACAGGGATCTGCCCCGCGAACCTACTCCATGCATATACAATAAGTCCATAACCATATTATGCTCTTTTATATATATATATATATATATATATATATATATATATTCCTTTTAATTATTTATATTACAACTTTTTCACCACTTATTTAAATTATTTTTTTATGCAAAATTGTCAATATTTTGGTTCTCAAAACATCCACGTCATGGTGGGACTAACTCTCTTATCAGCCAAGTTGGGCTTAAGAGGAATCGACCATGTACTACTAAAACCAATTCTCATTGGTTGACAGTTTCCCTTTATAAAGATAATATTTTGTGTATTTTGTTTTATGGCCACCCTAATTAATGCTCCAAGGAGGCAACTATTTTAAAAAAAAAAACAATCATAGTTTTCTTTTTTTTTTAAGTTTTGTAACATATATAATTCATAATATTATTATTTGATTTTACAAAGTTAATTTTCTATGCGTAATTTTTTTTTTGCTTTATATATACTTCAATTTTGATTTCACAACTGTATATACAATGTGTATCAAGTCTAATAACACTAGTTTAATAACTGAGATTTATGTGTACGGATTTTACAAACTTTAGGATAACAACATTTAATGTAATCACATTAAACTGCCTATCTATCTATCTATTATATATATAAAAGTTGAATCGCAAATTATAGAGTTGCCACGTCAACTCTATCACTACCTATGTCTAATTTTTTCATATCATTAATAATGAGGTGACACCTCTATATTTTGCCTTTCCTTACAACATTATACTCACATACATACAATTTGTAACATTCTTTTGATATTTTAAAACTATCATTCATAATCATTATTTTATCATTATCTATCGTTATGTCAATGTAAGTTATAAACAGAATTTATTATTCTATGTATAATCCATTGAAGGAACTTACCAAAAAAAATCTATTGAAGGAATCAAATCACCATCTATCTTTAAACCACCTCTAAATTATATAAAATTAAAAATTAATCTTATTCTCACCATCTCATACTTTTTTCCTTTATTAAAAAGTGATTTTATCATATTATAACACCCATATAACGCGTGGTTCTATATCTAGTTTATAATTAATATTGGGATACCAATAATGGCTGAGAACTTTCTTATCCGTCAAGAAGTGGCAAGTTCATGTTTATGCGTCCACATCTGCATGGAAAGCAAATGGGGTTTACATTTGTTAGTTATGAGCATTATTAGAAAACGAAACAAGGAATCCTAATCTGTTTCAAATTATCAAAGTGACTAGCAACAGCTATGTACTGAAAGTGACCCATGTATTTGAAGCCAATAGAAATTCTCAAAAAAACTGCACTATATATATATATATATATATATATATATATATATATATATATATTCATGGGGTATTTAACTTGTCTGATATTGACACAGCACCAGTCTCAGACTAATCTTTAATTTTTGTCTGGATGCATTAATCTTTAATGTGTGTGTGTGAAGATTTGAGAGAATTTAGTTCCAATCGAGAAACAAAAAAAAAAAAGAAAAAAATGGGTTCAAATTCACATAGTTGATTGAGAAGGTATGCTAACAGTGAACTTGCTGTACAGCTACATGCCTACATATATTTTGTAACCTACACATAGTACAATGAATGAGTTGAGAGATTGAAACAGATTGAAACTTCTATACAATGACACAATTCTTTCTTCTTTAATTTTACTTTTAATTTTTCTCATTATAGTGGAAAACAATTTAGTGTATGTTTGGTTTGACATTAAAACTTACTAAACTCAAGTTTGGATTCGTCAATGAACTATTTATAGTGTTAAAGTGAATTTATCATGTTTCAACGTTAAACCAAATATATTATTAGTGTGTATATGTTGCACTCTTCAAAATCGATTCTCAAATTAGCAGATGTGATTTTTAGCCCGTTTGGATTGGAGTTGAAAAACTCAAAACCATGGTTTTGTAGAATTGATTTTAAATCACTTCCGTCCAACGTGTTTTGCAAAGTGTGCATCACTCATCTCAACCATTGATTTCCAAAATCAATTATGCCCAAATGGTCCATGTCAAAGTCAATCAACACAGCAAAAATCTCTTCATTCATCATAATTCAAATTCAAGAGTAAAAAAAAATTATTTGATTTTTTATTTTTAAAAAATCATTTTTAATTTTTGAAAACAGAATTTGGATGATTATTTTCTTATTACTTATTTTAAAAATCATCAGTTTTGAAAATAAAAAACAAAAATATTCTAAAGTTATATATTTTTTAATTTTCAGCTTAAAGATGTCTTTTGCAATATATGAAACATATATATAAATTGGTTTATAAAACAGTTTTCAAAATAATTTTTAAAAATTAAGAACAGAAAAGTGTTTCAAATGGATTCTAAATGATGTGGCAATAATCAAGCCAAAACATGCTTGTTGATATCCTATTACCTTCACCATATTTTAAAAATAATTAACCTAAGTGCTTGGGTACTTTCACAAATCACACTTCTCTAAACCTACGAACTAGAGGAGATTGGAGTATTAGACAAGAAAAATAACTTCTTTTTTTTCAATAGGAATTTGGAGCATATGAGATTTCTTGGACCTTTCAAGATTAGCAGATCGATAACGAAGTTTGGAATTCCACAAGTGGAAACAAATTAACTATAAGCTGGAAAATTGAAGAACAATTCCAAAATGGATAAGATCGATTGTCACTTAAAATTTGATTGGAGTAGTCGAGTAGATATACGAACCCAGGCAGTCCAATATTTGATTTTTAATTAATTTGTATTTTCCAGGTTATTGTTGATTGATATATCAATCATTATCCATATATAAGAAGTTATCCACTTTGAAAAGGTTAATGTTTTATTAGTGGTGGACCGGTCTAACCAAAATTTTGTCGGCGAGTGAAGTCAAGTGGATTCCGAATTCCGATCGAGCAACAACCATCAGCAAAAAAAAAAAATAAATAAAAATAATAATAATAATAATAATAATAATAATAAAAAAATCCTTGACTTTATTAGCGTCATGCGCTTTAGTTCCCGAGATTTCAAAACGTCTACGTTAATCTCTGACATTTATCTCCGTCATTCACTTTAGTCCAAAATAGTTTACGGCGTTAAATGAGTGCTGACGTGTCACGTTAAGTGACATTTTGGATTCAAATTAGTCCATGTAATATTAAGAATCATTTACTTTATTGAGAGATAACACACTCTTCCCAACACACTTCATGTGATTGGTTAAAATTTTTACATGAGTCCCATCAAATTATATGGGTCTCACTCCCAATGTGGTGGGATCAATGTGACTTTTAACCAATCACATGGAGTTGTGATGGAAAGCTAGCACTTTTAAAAAAAAAAAAAGAATATGAGACGGAAAAAAAAGTTACCAATTTTCATTATTGAGCATTTTAGAGATGGAATGTCAAAATTTTATAGAGATAGATATATTTCCATCTAGATGTAATTTTGTCATCTCTAATTTTTTAAAACATTTCATCGAACATATACATGACTAAGAGGAGTTTGAATCCATCTCAAGCAAAGATGGATACCTCCAATATGTTGGGTATTGGGCTCCCATCCTATGTGGAGAAAAGGCCCAAATTGAGAAGTCCACTTGATGTCTCACTTAAATAAGTGGAGAGGGGCTTGAAGTAAGTAAGAGGGAAGAGGAAAGGTCTGAAGACACCAGCACTTTGGGAGAAAGGAGGAGAGAAAGTCATTCCCGTTTTTACACAGAGCTGCGACTGTAAAACCGCTACTGCAGATTCGTTCACCGTTTGATCGGGCTGAAAATTTGAAAGCAGGTTCGGAACATCTGGTTCTTCATTCTGAACGGTTGGATCGTTGATATGAAATCTATGTTGGGAGATATTCAGTTCACACAGTAGCTGTATATTTGGGGTTTTTCATATTCCTTGTTCTCTATTTGTAAGCTTTATTGCTTTGTTGTTTGGCTGGGTGTTAGCACTGTTTTGTGCACTTGATTGAGACTCTTTTGTACCATTTGTTAATCATACTGGAGCTATTTCTTTAGCCTGGACGACCCGTGGTTTTTACCCTTGCTTCGAGGGGTTTTCCACATTAAAATCTTGGTGTCTTTGTTTGTGATTTTGGTGATTTATTATTGTTTTTCATTGGATGTTGCTCCTCATATCATAGATTCTTGCAAGTTAGGGGGATTTATTTCCGCTGCATAACTGTTCAAGTGTGTTCTGTATTGTTATTGTGTTGTTGTTTCCCACCACTATATTTATGCCTCTAAGTTTAACATATAGATGAATATATATTCAATTATTCATCAGTCATTATTACAGTATTTTGTTATTTCTTATTTCCAAAATATTCGTAACTGGCTAAAAGGAGTTTGAATTCATCTTTAATGGAGACGTATTTGACATTCCATCTCTAATTTTGTTTTATTGTTTTTGTTATTTTAATTTTACCTCTTGTCATTATTATAAGATACTTTTGAGAATTTTATTTTAATCCTTTTTATAAGATCTTTTATAAAGTTTTAGAAGCATTTATTAGTTTCATTTTATTTTTACTCTTCATAATTAATAAACTTTTATAATTTCTAATATTTGATTAATATATGGAATCAAAAAGAGTTTAAAATTTGGAAATAAGAGTATATTTTTAAAAATCAATATATATTAAAATATTTTCTTAACACGTGTGTTTAAGTCAAAGGAGGTCTTATAAATAGGAGGAAAGGTAGAATAAATGACCACCCAAATCAAAATTGATCCTGTAAACAATTTAAATAAAAAATACACTTCAATATAGTGATATTACATATCATTACAACATAATATTTGAAAGTATTCAGTAATAATGATATTTTGTTCTCACTTAAAGAGCATGACTCTAGTTTATACTCTGACGGTTAGTAAAAGTTGTTCTAGCTTAACCAATGATCTCGAGATTGAGTACTGGGTATGCAGTTGTGTTAAATACTAGAATGGAAAACTTTTCCGTTCATAGAGGTGTAACGTCCTAATTTCTAAATTCACGATTTATGCCTGTTGGAAGCACAAATTCCAAATTTCGAAAATTATTTCGCGCATTTCGATATGGATCAGAATTATCATACTCGCTTACGTAGTCCAACAATTACATAAGCCATAAAAATACACATGATAGGGATACAATGTAATAACTATACATGAGTAGGCCACTTGGCTCAAATATAACCAAAGTAGAGAAAGTACAGGATATAGCTATACATGCGTCCTGAATAACAATAATAAGCCAGAAGATACACATGTACCACTCTATCCTATCCAAAATACCAAATAGTCATGATTACACCAAAGTAACTAGATACATAGTTCATAGCAAACGAAAATCCAACATAATGGCATCAAGCCCCCTACTTGAGCGAGAACACTAAAACCTGATTTTCCTGCCTAAGGTTTTTAATCCTCTTCTAATCGATTCCTTACCTTATTCTTGATTATTAACATGAAAATTTATTGTCTTATAACCTCTCATTAATCATTATTATTATTCATCGGGATGTTACAACTCTACCCCCCTTAAAGCAATTTTGCCCCCAAAATTGGCTAAAGAAAAGAGTATTTCAAAACATTTTACCTCAACTTAAAAACTCTGGAAATTGATGGTGAAGTTCCTCCTCTTTCTCCCAAGTTGCCTCCTCAGGAGTCAGCCTTCCCAAATCACCTTCACTAACGGAATAGCCTTGTTCCTCAGGGTTTTGACGCTTCGGTCAATAATCTGAGCAGGCCCTGCGGGGATAGTCAAATCCTCCCTTAACTGTACTGATTCCGAGCTTATGATATGGGAAGGATCATGGACATACTTTCTGAGCTGAGAAACATGGAATACATCATGAATGTTGGCTAAATGGGGTGGAAGGGCTATCCGGTATGCAAGTGGACCAATCCTTTGCAAGATCTAGAAAGGATCAACAAAACGGGGATTGAGCTTTTTAGCCTTAATAGCTCTACCAATGCCGGTGGTGGGAGTAACCTTCAAGAACACATGATCACCCTCCTCAAACTCTAGGTCTCTCCTTCTCCTGTCAGCATAGCTTTTCTGCCGGCTTTGGGCAGTTACCAGTTTTTCCCTAATCCTCTTTATCTTATTTGTGGTCTCCTGCACCAACTCCGAACCTAAAAGACCTCTCTCACCCACCTCACACCAACACAGGGGTGACCTACATCTCCTACCATACAAGGCTTCATAGGGAGCCATACCTATGCTGCTGTGAAAGCTATTGTTGTACGCAAACTCTATAAGTGGCAAGTGCCTATCCCAACTACCCTTTTCCTCTAAAACACAGGACCTAAGCATGTCCTCTAGGGTCTGGATGGTCCTCTCGGACTGTCCATCAGTCTGAGGGTGATAAGCGGTGCTAAACTTACGTTTAGTACCAAAAGCCTAATGTAATGCGTTCCAAAACCTAGAGGTGAAACTAGGATCTCTGTTTGACACTATGCTGGAGGGTACACCATGGAGCCTCACAATCTCCTTGATGTACAGGTATGCTAACCTAGTCAAGGAATAGGTTGCCCTAATTGGTAGGAAATAGGCTGACTTGGTCATCCGGTCCACTATAACCCAAATGGAATCAAAACTTGCTGGGACCCTAGGTAGTCCTATGACAAAGTCCATAGCTATGACCTCCCACTTCCACTCAGGAATTTCCAAAGGTTGTAGTGTACCTGAGGGTTTTTGGTGTTCTATTTTAATCTGCTGAAATATAAGGCACCTAGAAACAAATTCAGCTATCTCCCTCTTCATTCTGTCCCACCAAAACATACCCTTCAAGTCGTGGTACATCTTGATGATACCGGGATGCACTGTGAACTTGCTCCTATGAGCTTCCTCTAGAATCTCCTCCCTCAGGGACACAGACTCTTCCTTGGAAGAGAATCATCCCATCTTCCGACTCAGAAAACCCTGGTTGCTCCTTTCGGGACTGGAGCTCTAAGTCAGAGGCTTGTGCCTCCTTAATCCTACCCCTCAATTCGTTAGTTACCTCAAGCCTAAATAACTTCATACTACCCCCTTCCAAACTCACCTCAAGCCTTAAGTTCCTAAATTATTCTATTAACTCTAACTCATGCACCATAATGGATGATGCATGCAGGGACTTCCTACTCAAGGCGTCGGCCACTACATTGGCCTTGCCCAGGTGGTACCTAAGCTCGAAATCGTAGTCCTTCAAGAACTCCATCCATCTCTTCTGCCTCATGTTGAGTTCCTTTTGATCAAAGAGGTACTTTAGGCTCTTGTGATCACTAAAGACCTCAAACCACACTCCGTAAAGGTAGTGTCTCCACACCTTAAGGGCAAACACCACTGCAGCCAGCTCTAAATCATGGATGGGGTAATTCTCCTTGTGGGGTCTAAGTTGTCTAGAAGCATAGGCCACCACCCTTCTATCCTGCATCAAAACACAACCCAATCCCTTACCTGACGCATCACTATACACTTCAAAAGGTTTGGTCAGATCCGGCAACACCAGTACCGGGGTGGTGGTTAGCTTCTCCTTGAGTTCTACAAAACTCTTCTCACACTTCTCATCCCAAATAAAAGCATGTCCCTTTCGGGTCAGCCGGGTGAGAGGTAGAGCCAGTTAGGAAAATCCCCTGATGAACCTCCGATAATAACCGGCTAAACCTAGAAAGCTCCTAACCTCTGTGACTGACTTGGGCCTCTCCCAGCCAATCACAACTTCTACCTTACTAGGGTCTACTGACACACCCTCCTTGGATAAGACATGCCCCAAGAAGTGAACCCTGTCCAACCAGAATTCACACTTCTCGGGGTTAGCAAAAAGCCTCTTCTCCCTCAACACTCCCAGGACCACCCTAAGGTGCTGCTCGTGATCGTCTAAGGTCTGGGAGTAGATAAGAATGTCGTCGATGAATACAACGACAAACTTATCCAAGTAGGGCCTGAAAATCCGATTCATGTAATCCATGAACACAACCGGAGCATTGGTTAAACCAAATGGCATCACCAAATACTCATAATGCCTATACCTAGTCCTAAAAGTAGTCTTCGGGATGTCCTCACTCTTAATCTTGATCTGATGGTATCCCGACCTTAAGTCTATTTTAGAAAATACCGATTGTCCTCTAAGCTGGTCCAAGAGGTCATCTATCCTAGGCAAAGGGTATTTGTTCTTAATTGTGACCTTATTCAATTGCCTATAATCCACACACAACCTCATGCTACCATTGTTCTTCTTAACCAGGAGCACTGGTGCTCCCCAAGGGGACACACTGGGTCTGATGAACTGTTTTTCTATCAACTCTTCTAGTTGTTTCTTGAGCTCACTCATCTCTAGGGGTGACATCCTATAGAGAGCCTTAGAAATAGGCCCTGTGCCTGGCACAAGGTCTATTGAAAACTCAATCTCTCGGTCCGGAGGCAAGGTGGTCACCTCACTAGGGAAAACATCCTGGAACTCCCTAACCGTGGCTATGCTACCTAGGTCGGGTTTTGACTCTACAGTAGAGGAAAGTAACAATATAAAACAATAACTCCCATCAACCAAGCATTCATAAATTTGGGTGGTGCTGGACAACAAATATGATGGTTTCTCCCTTGGAGGAAAAGGAAGAGTTGGAAAGATAATTTCTTTATTAAATCAATCTAACATGACCTGATTATGGGATAACCAGTTCATGCCCAAAATGATATCAATACCAGTTAGCGGTAAGCAAATCAAATCGATCATGAAGGCCCTCCCCTGAATAACAATAGGACACTCAAGACATACTGAAGAGGTAGGGATTGACTCCTTGGCCGGGGTGAGGACATTTAAATGAAACAGTAAAGGAGTAGCATGCAAGTTCAACCTTTCCACATAATCATAAGCAATGAAAGAATGGGTTGCCCCGGAATCATACAGTATAATTAAAGGAGTTTCATTTAAAGTGCCCATACCTCCCATCAGATTATCGGCCTTAGCAGCCGCCTCACCGCTGAGGGTAAAGACCCTTCCGGTAGCTTGTGATTTGGTCAGGTCCTTCTTCCTCTTTGGACACTCCCTAGATATGTGACCTTCCTTGAAACAGTAGTAGCACTTCTGTTTTCCCGCCAAGCACTCACCCCGGTGGCCCTTGCTGTGACACCCTTCTACCCCCAACTCTTATACACTCAATATATTAAAATATAGGAAAAGCAATGTCCCACAACGGGTAAAAAGGTTCACATTTCTCATTGTTTAAAACGTCATTCATTTCAAAGTCAACTCATATAAAATAGAAATAGAAGTCAACTGTTTTCAAAATAATTAAAGCAGCGGAATCTCAAGTATCAACATCAAAATATACTACTAGCCATGTAAGGCACTCAAAACAGTTTACAAAATCTCTTCCTAATTAGAAACATAAGATAAAACCCCAATAATATGCCCTGATGTCACAAGTATTAGAGCGACACTCCCTTCAATCAATACTCGACACCATTCGTGTCATCATCATCACCTGTAAAATTAACCACAGTATAACGGTGAGGAAAAGAATACCACTCATACATGCACACAAAAGGCTACCCTATCCTCACCCACACATAGCACAACATCATTATTTATCGCACCACATACTCAATCCTCAAGTAATTCATCATATAATAATCATCAATAATTCATCATATAACAAATCATCATTATCCTCATCATAATATATATATATATATAAATCACACATCATAATTCACCAAGAAAACACATTCTCTATTCTCAACACATAATACTCATTTCATCAATAATACTCATATCATCATAATATAATTCTATCTCATCATAAAATGCAATGCATGTTCATCTATATTCATGCACACCAAAACTCATCCACCTCATCCCAAGGATCATGACTTGGAACTCCGCACAATGGGTGCACCTCGTCAATCTCATAGTTGTTACCAATGATGGTCCTCCGGTGTCACCACACAAACCGGTAGGTTGCACCCCCTCGTTGGGCCCACACAACGACATTCGACCCTAGGTTGCACCCCCTCGTTGGGCCCGTGCAGTTCACCTCCTGAGTTGTACCCCCTCGTTGGGCCCGCACAACTCAGGTATCACCTCATATGCTCAAGGCATCATCAGCATCGTAAGGTTATATACATCATCATCATCAACATCATCACAAATCATCAATCATCGTTATCATCATTTCAAAATCATCATCAATCATCATCATCATAAATCATCATAAGCATCATCAAGCATCATCATCATAAATCATCATAAGCATCATCAAGCATCATCATCATAAATCATCATAAGCTCAATGCATCAATATATAATCATCATACACCTCATTCCTCATATGCTCATTACATCAATATATTATCATCACACATCACATACCTCATACACTCAATACATCAATACATCGTCATCATACATCTTAACAATATAGACATCTAACATCAAGGGAGATATTAAATACATATCAATCTCAAATTCATGTGTTAAGGAAAATCATTCTTACTCTGAAAAGAACTCATCAAATTACATCAAAAACAGAAATCTGCGAGCTGCGCTTCACTTGCACTGCAGCGCAAGTTGCAGCCCAGATTCCAGAGAGCCACGCTTCACTTGCGCTGCAGCGCAAGTTGCAGCGCAAGTGTCGCAGAACGCGACTATACTGTGTTTTTGCCCCTTTTGACCTCCTTCTTCAATCCCTACTCAATCCTCACTGTTTATACCTCAATCCAACACGTTTTTACCAAACAAATTCAATGAAATAATCAATCTTTAACATGATTTATCACATTTAATTCATCCAAATCCCCAAATCATCAACCCTTATTTACCATTTTTCGCTATTCTCGCTACCCTCTTCTAATTCAATCAAGATTCACCAAGATTCACAGAATTAATCATCAATCAACAGGTTTTCATCATACAATACTCAATATATATCAATTTCGAATTTAGAGCCTTAGAGGGTCTTATGGTTGCCCTCACTACCCAAGCACTCCCACATGCACATACAAGCAACACCCTTTCCCCCACCGTACCTTGAAGGTGAAGATAGAACAGCAAGAAGGGCTCTTTCTTGGCTCTTGATGATTACTCTCCAGTAACCTCCTCTTGAGACGTCGTTTCTCCCCTCCTTAGCGTTTCGCTCTCTAACGATTTGAAAAATAAGGATTAGGGTGAACTGATAACCCCTCCCTACTAAAATGCCTAATTGGGTTGGGCCCACTCTCAACCCTCTTATCCTCCTTTTAAATTTGAAATAGCTTTATGGATAACACTACTAATAATATTAATACTATTATTTATTTATTTGTTTCTTCTACTTTATTAATTTAATTTTACTTAATAAAATTTAGGATGTTACACTTGCCACACTTGGGACAAGTAGGGGAAAAGGCTAGCTGCTTGCCCTTGCCTCCCTGAAACTGGGAACGAGAGTTCCTTCCCGCCGGCGCATCTTCTCTTTTCCTCTTACCTTCCACCCATGGCTTGGTGGTAGCCTTAGGTGTTTCCTCCACTAAGCTTTGCTCAATGACCAAACATTTGGTCACCAAGGCTGAGAAATCCCGAAGTTGAAAAGCTGCAACGATCCTCCTGATTTCAGGCTTGAGGCCTGCCTCCAAGTGAGAGCATTTCCAACCCTCATTAGGATTGGCCTGAAGAAGTGTGTGGTACTTGGAGAGCTCCTCAAATTTGGCCACATATTGGCCTACCGTCATGCTGCCCTGCTTTAACTGAAGAAACTCCAGCTCCTTTTGCTTCCTAGCCGGTTCCGGGAAGTACTTCTCAAGGAACACGTGTTGGAACGTGTCCCAAGGAAGCAAGGCTCCAGGAGTATTCAAGACTGCCTTCACGCTTTTCCACCAGTTCTCTGCCTCTCCCTGAAGCATGTAGGTTACAAACCTCACCTTGAAGTCATTAGTACAATCCATTACTTCAAAAATCTTGTTCATGGCATTAAGCCATGAGTCTGCTGCAACGGGGTCATAAGCTCCAAGAAATGCAGGGGGATGATGTTTGCGGAATTCAACAAGTCCTTGGAGGAACGGATCCGTCATCGCCCCTGGTGGAGGGGTGCAATTGGATTGTCTCTCCAAGGTCTGAAGTACTGCGTAGTTGGAAGCCGCCTGATCTCCCATGATATGTGTGAGCATCCGGAGGGCCTCCGCCACGGGATGCGGAGGTTGATCCGGTGGGGTAGAGGACGGGTTAGCACGAGGACGCCCCTCCTGCCGCTAGCCATGCCCTATACACATTATTAAGAAATTTCCAGGTGATCAGTCTATCAATTTCGTAATAATGCATAATAGACAACAACTAATTTAAGGAGTGACACACACACATCCACAGTCCAATTGGATTGAACTACTCTGATACCAAAATGTAACGTCCTAATTTCTAAATTCAAAATTTATGCCTGTTGGAAGCACAAATTCCAAATTTCGGAAATTATTTCGCGCATTTCGATATGGATCAGAATTAACATAGTCGCTTACGTAGTCCAACAATTACATAAGCCATAAAAATACACATGATACGGATATGATGTAATAACTATACATGAGTAGGCCACTTGGCTCAAATATAACCAAAGTAGAGAAAGTACATGATATAGTTATACATGCGTCCTGAATAACAATAATAAGCCAGAAGATACTCATGTACCACTCTATCCTATCCAAAATACCAAATAGTCATGATTACACCAAAGTAACTAGATACATAGTTCATAGCAAAACGAAAATCCAACATAATGGCATCAAGCCCCCATACTGGCCTCCGTGGCCTGAACGTGGTCCCTGCACATCTGAAATGTAAATTCCCACAGAGTGGGGGTGAGACCAACGTCCCAGTGAGGTAACAAAAGCATGCAAGTGTAGGGATTAACAGGTTCATGACATGAAATTAGAAAGATAAGCATAATGAATTCTTCAAGCATAATCATAACAACCATGACATTAATAATAATCCTCAAATGCTTAACCCCGTACCAAGGGTTCCCTTTTCCTTAGGCTAGTCTGAGCTCAGACTAACAGGGACTGTCGTCCCTAAAGGTCGGAAGACCTTACCCACCATTACCAGAAGGTCAAAAGACCTCAACCATTTCCACGGGCCAAAATACCCCCAAAACCTTTCTTTGAACATGATTCAAGTGAGGAATGTAAGACATCATTATTATACATGTTGGTCATGAGAGAAAACATAATAACAATTCATATTATTCACATTCCATACCCTACATCAACTAGGGCACCTATTAGGGTAAGATTCATTTCCACAAATACATCACATATATAATCCAATCAATAATCAACATCCTACAAGTAAAAGAAAGGGGAAGAGGAAGTGGGATCATTCAAGAGTCATCCTACATAGAAATGAGTGTGTGGTTACACTCACCTTGAAGTGGTTGATGAGATTGAAAAGGAAGAAGGTTGGGGATGAGGAGAACCAAAGAAGGACTTGATCTTGGGGTTGAGAACCTTCCTTGAGCTTCAATGAAGTTCCCTCTCACTAGAATCTCTCTCTCTCTCTCTAAAAGATGGAAGAAGGGAAGGAAAACATAATGAAAATGAACCCTAATAAAAGCTTTTAAGAGCTAAAAGTGAACTCTCGCTCAAGCGATATGCTCGGGGTCTGATTACTCTCCTCATTCTCGCTTGGGAGAGAGGCTTCTCGCCTGAGCGAGAATCGACCCAAAAATGACCCCTCTCTGGAAGATTTTCGCCTGAGCGAGAACCATTTCGCTCAAACGAAAAACATCCAGAGAGCACTCCAAAAATTCCCCTGTGTCTCACTTGGGCGAGACCTTCTCGCTCGAGCGAGACATGCAGAAACCCATTTTCTCATTTTTACTGCATAATTCGCTCAAGCGAGTCCATTCTCGCTTGAGCGAGAACACTGAAACCTGATTTTCCTGCCTAAGGTTTTTAATCCTCTTTTAATCGATTCCTTACCTTATTCTTGATTATTAACATGAAAATTTATTGTCCTATAACCTCTTATTAATGATTATTATTATTCATCGGGATGTTACAAGAGGTCTTACCCAGCTCGAACAGGATTGCCTCTCGTGTAGGATACATGTGGTCTTGCACCAAAATATGTTCATTAATTATGAAGGATAAAGATAAAAAAAAACTAATAAAAGTTTCTAAAACTTTGTAAAGGGTATTATATTAAAAATTAAAATAATATTTTTAAAATTGGTTTTATAAAAGCACAGGAGGAATATCTTATAGGGTTTTTTTTTTCAATAAGGATTAATACTTGATGTGAACTTATAAAAAAGTTCTTAATGTCCCATCAACATTCTCTCTTTAATTTGTTTGGATATCAACAGAAAATAGAAAGAGAAAAGTTAGATTAAAATGAAAATAAAATTAATTATTTTTCCTGAATTGTGAAAAGAAAACATGACAAGAAAATAAAATTATAACTACTCCCTTAACTGTGAAAAGTAAAGTACATATTACAAAGAATTTTTTTTTTACTTCTTAGGTGAAGAAAATATGACAGAAAGAGAAAAATACATATTAAAATTTAAAATGATAAATTTATTTATCTGCCTTATTTATTAGTATGTTAAAAAATATAAAAAAATATTTAACATAAATTAATTTTCTTTTCTCATACTTTTTATCAAACAAAAGGAAATAATATTTATTATTTTTCCCTTTTTCTCTTTATTTAAATATTATAAGAGAAAGTTTATTTTTTTCTCTTTATTTTTTCTTCTTTTTATTTTCTTTTATTTTATTTTTTATTTTTTTTCTCTATCTATGTAATTTTACAAGAAATGATATAAAGAAAATGTCTATATATAAATAATACTTTTGTTGGAAACATTTAATGTTTAAATACTCCCTCATCCCTATTTATAAGACTCATTCTAAAAGAATTGAGTGTTTTTTAATATATGGCCCTTCGCTTATTTTTAGATGAAAAACATTGTTTTCATATTTGTCATTCATTGATGTATAACTTCTTTTAATTCCCAATATATTGATCAGCATGAATAATTAATGAACTTTTACCAACATGTTTAACTACACCATTGAAAACTAACTTTTGGAGTCTTCCACTATGTGACAATTAATGTCCCTAAAATATAGTGACCTTTAAATAGGGGTATATTTGAAATGTTTGAATTTTTTTTAAAAGATTCATACATTAACCAACTTTTCTTAAACTGTGTAAAACGGTTAGAAAGGTGTTATAATAAGGGACGAATGGAGTATTTTTATTACATACAATTCAACAAAATTAATTGTTATAAAATTACTTTACAAGTATCACTATTTCTCTAACATAAATTAGTATTTTTGTCTTTAAAAGTAACTCTTCAAAATTCTAAGCAAATAAACCCTTATACGACCAAACAAGATAAACTAGCTAATTTTTATTACTTTCTAATCAATCAATTTCCCATAAACAAACCATAAAAAGAAAATATAAATTAATTCTATTTATTTTTTTATCACTATCCAATGTTATTAACGATATAATAGTGTAGAGAGTGAAAGTTTTGTTTTATTATATATATTTGTGTATCACTACAATAAAACATTGATTTAGACTCGAACTATTAGCGTTGATCACGACACAATGCATCAGGCTAACACTAAGTGGACGCAAAGATGAGATTATATGATTTAATTTTTTTTATAGAAAAAATACGTTTTTCATCCCTATAATTTCGGTCAACTTTGATCTTAAATTCATGTATTTTAAATCTTTTGTTTTTTTTTGTCCCTGAACTTTGCAAACCCCCCAACCGTGCTCCTGTCCTTAGTGAGATCCATTAACCTGATCAACTAGCTAACAGAAGTTACACGTCACCCTTAATACTGAATCTCAATTAGCTGACTCATCTAATTAAGTCTTTTTATTTAATTTTAATCATTCAAAAAAACCCTAATTACTAAATTGTTTTTTACCTTGTAATAATTGTTAGTGTATGCATTAGAGACTTATATGTTTTATTTTGAACACTCATCACTTGTATCATAGTATTTTTATAAAGGCAATTCATTTTATTGATTCTTTTAGAAAATAATAAATGTCCTTAGAATAGTAAGCTTAAACTTCATAAGAAATCAAATAGACGACTTCATCGTGAGATCTTATGAAGAACTATTCTTAAAATAGTCTCTGGTCAAGCTTCATCTTAGGACAATTAGATGTATTTAGACTAGTATGTGAGTTCGTGTAAGATCACATCTCACGGATCATGGATATGAGATATCAAGTGCTCACATAAGTACATATTAAGAGTAATGATGTACTGGACTGACCCACCTTAAGAACGTTTGCATGGTTTGTTACATAACTGTCATGAACGTTTCTTATATTGATAAATATTATATGAAGTCATTTGACCTGAAATCACTATGATTCCTACATAAAGAATTATATGTTTTAAATATCATCAAACGTTGCCTGTAACAGGTGATCATAAAGTTGGTTTTTGGACATATAATAAATTATGTGGTGGAATGTGAGTGACCTAGATGAGATTTGTTCCTCCTATGTAACAGGAGTTATATCGGTAGGCCTCTTGATAAAGTTAGACTACAAAATGCATGGTCATGCTTAGGAGGATAAACATGAGATGTTTATTTTTTGTACAGTCTACTTGGCCATAAAGAAAAACATAAATTGAATTATACAAGAATGATACATCTCATGCCCTTGTGTTCAATTAGATATTTGGACAAAGAGACAAATCATATAAAGTATTATCATAAAATAGGATATGTCAAATTGCTGACATTCTCAATATTTGGGTATTAGTGATGTATTGCTAGATACCACTCGCTATTTATGATATTAAATATAAAAGGATTTTATTTTAAATATCATAATCAGATATTAAGAGAACTTATCAGGTCACACGCATACAACAAGCCCACTAGGAATGTTAGTAATTCTAATCATATTTAGAATTATAACATAATGGGCTAGGCTCGTATATGATAAGGTTAAATGAGTGACGGTAAAACCCTAGCCACCACTCTATAAATATCGCATGAGATGCATTACCCTAATCGCATGAGCAGTCACTTTACTTTCCAAACGCTATTAGCAGAGGTGAGGAGGGTTTCCTAGTTCGCTTGTTGGTGTGGCTGTTATTGCCTTGTTTGCAATTTGCAAAAGGTATATCATTCTGTTTCCTTTTCTTTACGCCTTAATTCGTATTTTTCACATTGACGATCATAATAAGGGGGAATCCAATTATTCCGCTGCACTCTGACCATATGCTTGATTCCTTTCAATAACATCACAATAAAACACCAACAGATGTAAAGACCCTAAAGTAAAATCCCTAGCTCCAACGGAGCAACGCAACTCAGCAACTGTATGTGAGCGAGATTGCATCAATCTTCTCCGGCTGCTTCTCCGGAAACTACACCCATCTTCTCTGGCGAATGCACCCACTTTCGTTCTCTTCGCGCTGCTCTCTCCTACGCTCTGATTTATGTTCTCGTCATGAAGCTCCCTTCTCTGGCCGCTCTCGTTGCTCGTGACTGCTCTCATCTTTGATCTAATCTTCGGATGCTTCATATCTTTGTCCGCGTCTATTATTGCTACCCATCTCTGTTCTGATCTCCAGTTGCTTCATATCTTTATTCGCATTTGTTGCCGCTACCCCAATTAGTCTAGAGTAAGATGAGTATAGAAGTGTATTGTGCAGGCAGGAAAAAAGGAAGTAACGAATGGAAGTTATTGGCTCTAGAATGGATCAGAGGTGGAAGCAATAAAGAGGGGAAAGGGTAAAGGATGAGCAGTGTACCAAGATGGAAAAAAGTGTAAAAAAAGGAATAATAATAAAATATAATGGAAGTCCCCCCGGTACTAATCTCACTTGCCCTATATTTACTGTGATGCTATTACACGATAAAAAAATCAATTTAGTAATTAGGGTTTTTTAATAATTAAAATTTAATAAAAAAAGGCATAATTAAATGGCTCATTTAATTGGGGCCCATTTTTAGGGTGACATGTAATTTTTGTTAGCCAGCTCACTAGTTAACAGGTGTCACTAACGACAGGGACAATTTAGGGGTTTACAAAGTTCAGAGACAAAAAACAAAGGATTTAAAGTACAAAAACTGAGACCAAAATTGACCGAAACTATAGGGACAAAGCATATTTTTCCCCTTTTTTTTTTAAATTTCTTTGTATTAGCATGGGTTTAGCCGACACAAAGTTAAGCATAGTGTCCATAATTGCGTCAGCCAAGCCCATATAATGTATACGTTAAATTGTATGTCAGTCTAGCCGACGGAAACTGACATATTTCAACGATTATTTCTTCCTCTTCATTCACTAAACTTCTTCATTCTTCTTCTTCTTCTCCTCCTCCTCCTCCTCCTCCTTCTTCTTCTTCTTCTTCGTCAAAGATCGGTAATAAAATATGAGCAATTTCCCATATAATGTACTAAAATCACTAAAGTCACTCTCCCAGGCTTATTAAGCAATTTGCGCTTCCAATCCACAAGTTTAGCATTGTCTGTGTCCAAAATATGAGCCAAGTCCTCTCTCCTTGGTCTGCCTTGAATAATGTTAAACCCCAGATACTTTCCAAGTCTGTTGGTAAACCAGATGAATGAGATATTCATTAGATTGTCCTTGAAGGCTCTAGAGAGGACAGCTGAACCCAATGCTCAAGACTTCTGTAAATAAATTTTCAAGCCTAAAACATTACAGAATCTTTGAATAAGATCAGTCATAAATCGCACCTGGGAGGGCTTAGTTTTAGAAAAAAGCAACATGTCATCCGTAAAAAAATAGATGAGAGATATGGGGCCTTCCTCTATTAATTTGTATTGGTGTCCAGAGACCACTATGGGTTGCCTCCTCAATCATAATTCCAAGTTTATCCATGCATAAAACAAAAAGATATGGAGACAATGGGTCTCCTTGGCGAAGTCCTCGCTTCAGAGAAAAGGCTTGAGTGCGGTCTCCATTCTGTAGAATAAAAATAGAAGAATAAGTGATGCAACTCATAATAAGTCAAACAGCAGTGATAAGAAAACCATATTCAGATAACACCCTCTCTAAAAAGTTCCCGTCAATTCAATCACTTGTGCTCTCCAGATCAAGTTTATAAATAACGTCACCTTTCTTCTTCTTGGATTTATTCATATAGTGGACACATTCCTGCAGGACAATGAAATTATCAATGGTACCACAACCTGGGATAAAACTACTAGTCCTATTATTTTATCAAGAAAAGGTCTGAGTTGTCCAACTATCACTTTTCTTAGAATTTTATAAACCACATTATACAAGCTGATTGGTCTGAATTCCTTTAGATTGTTCAAATGATCAACCTTAGGAATTATAACCAATAGATTTTCAGATAAAGAAGGATTAATATGCCCAACAGAAAAGGCATCTCACACCAAATTCCAAACATCATCCCCCACTGTGTCTCGGAACATCTTGAAGAAGATCGGTTGGAACCTGTCTAGACTAGGAGATTTATAGGACTTCATACTCATAAGATCCCTATACACCTCATCCTTTGTTACCGATTCTAGCAAATTATCCTTTGCATCATTGCTCAAAGTAGGTAATGAAGGAGTATGAATCACAGTAGGGGATGCCTTCTTCACACCAACTCTTTAATATGTCGATGGCTCTTCCTACTTGTAGCCCCTCGAACATTCCAGTTTAGAAAAAAGAAGTCTTTAAACACAATCATTAAAAAAACTAAATTAAAACTTAGACCACAATACAAATCCAAGTCAAGTCGCCTCTATCATAATACTAGTGTCATCCGCTAGCTGGACTTCTGTCTTGTCCAACTCATCCTTTGATTCATTCCCATTCATGCCAGTATCTATACCTGTTAAAAGCTGCTCAACTTCCTTCTCCATAGATGCGGGTTCCGGAGGCTTAGGTTCATCAGTAAAACGCAATCTATTAGGTCCTACAAATTCCACATTCATCACAGTCTTCATATTCCCTAGAAGGATTTTGACATAGGCATTATTGGGCTCACTAGATGAAGGCTTCGTAGAAGTGGTCTTTTAGGGACTTGGATCATCACGAGTTAATTACATTGCTCTTTTAAAGGCTGCTAGAATTGGCTTGTACACCTCATCACTTACCACTTTAGGCTGGACGAGGGGTTGCTCCTTACGTTGCCGCTTTTTACGTAACCATATTTTTTGTTGTGTGATACTGTTTGATTTAGTGAAACCCTTCTCATTATTGGGTTGAGAAATAGTAGGATTGGGGTTGTCTTTCTCTTCCTTATTTTGGGCCTCCAATACCGCACATTTATTGCTTCCCTTTTATCTTTATTACCTTTTTATCTCCACTATATTTTCCACGTGCAGGAGGATATGGGGCGCAAGATTTTTTGTTCTTACGTGATTTTGAAACAACATTCCAATCCCCAAACAAATCCTCATCTCCACCAATTACGCTACCTTGATTGAAGTTAGGGTTTGATTGTTGTCTTTTTATTTGAGACGATGCCTCCGTTGTCATGTTTGGCCTCCCCTGAAGGGAATCAAGCATGTGGTCAGGGTGCAGCGGAATAAATGGATTCCCTCCCTTATTATGATCGTTAATGCGAAAAACACGAATTAAGGCATAAAAGACATGAAACATAATGACATACCTTTTGAGGATTGTAAACGAGGCAATAGCAGCCACGTCTCTAAAGGTGTCCACGCCAACAGCTGAACTAAGAAACCCTCATCAACTCTGCTAGTAGCCTTAGAGAGTAAGAGTGATTGCTCATGTGTCTAGGGTAATGCATCTTATGTTATATTTATAGAGTGGTGGCTAGGGTTTAACCCCTCACTCTATTAACCCTAACATATATGGGCCTGGCCCATTATGTTATAATTCTAATCAAATTAGAATTATTATCTTTTCCTAGCGGCTTGTTGTATGCGTGTGACCCAATAGGCTTTTAATATTTGGTTATGATATTAAAATAAAACCCTTTTATATTTAATATAATAAATAGTGAGTGGTATCTAGCAATACATCACTATCCAAATATTGAGATTATTAACAACTTTGACGAATCCTATTTTATGATAACTTATATGATCTGTCCCTTTGTCAAAATATCAAATTGAACACGAGGGCATGGAATGTGTCAACCTTGTATAGTTCAATTTATGTTTTTCTTGATCCCCAAGTAGACTGTACAGAAAATAAACATCTCATGTTTATCCTCCTGAGCATGGCCATGCATTTTGCAGTCTCACTTTATCAAGAGGCCTACAGATATAACTCCTGTTACATAGGAGGGACAAATCCCATCTAGGTCACTCACATCCCACCACATAATTTATTATATGTCCAAATACCAACTTTATGATCACCTTGTTACAGGCAACGTTTGATGATATTTAAAACATATAATTCCTTATGTAGGAATCGTAGTGATTTCAGGTCAAAGGACTTCATATAACATTTATCAATTTAAAAAACATTCATGACACTTATGTAACAATCCATGCAACGTTCTTAAGGTGGGTCTGTCCAGTACACTATTACTCTTAATATGTACTTATGTGAGCACATGATATCTCATATCCATGATCCGTGAGATGTAATCATCAAAGAACTCACATACTAGTCTAAATGCATCTTTGTCCTAAGATGATACTTGACCAAGGACTATTTTAAGAATAGTTCTTCATAAGATCTCACGATCAAGTCATCTACTTGATTTCTTATGAAGTTTGAGCTTACTATTCTAAGGACATTAATTGTATTCTTAAAAGAATGAATTGCCTTTATAAAATAATATGATACATGTGATGGATGTTTCAAAAACATATAAGTCTCTAGTGCATATACTAACATTCCCACCATCTTAGTAGTTTGGACGATAGATTGAGTGCAAGCCTGAGCCACATGCCGGTAAAAGCCATACTTTGTGCAAAGTAGATGCAAGCCTTCATATTCCACTTTGTACCAGTGGTCCCTCATCCAAACCTTTCCAACACCTAGTTGATCAAGAGGTAGCTCCACATATACTCTTGCAAACTTACCTCTAGAAATATTGAGAGTGGTCATGTCAACCTTGATAGGTTTTCCCACTGCAAAAGCAAGAGATAAAAGCATGCTTTCATCATAGTATTCTAGTCCCAAAGTTAGGGAAGCGGATCCACGCCAATGTTTTATTGATCTTGACCTTAGACACTACAAAATCAAGGGTTCACTCCCTTACTGCCAGATAATGATCAAATATCATCCATGGTCCACCATGAATGACCTTCTCCCGATCTTCCGCATATATTTTCAAATTTCACCACAAAGTATCCATGACCAATATCCGTTGTATCAAACCCTCTAGTAATCTTCCACACTTTTTTCAACCTCTCATTTATGTTCACAAACCCCAAGTTTTTTCCAAGCAGCTTAACGATTATTGCATCATGCCAAGGAGTCTCGAGCTCGTGCAACACTTCCTCTTTGATATAACATATGGGTTTAAGCTTATTCCCATCTTTGTACTCAATCCTAAATAACTCTTTCCCGATAAGGTTCGTCCGTTGTTGTCTTGGCAGGGGTTCCTGCTGGCTCATCAATTTGTCTCGAAACGATACTCGTTGTGGTTGTACTCCTTCCTCAATACCATCAAGTGGTTAAGGGGGAGGTGAAACCACCAATGCATCATCGGCCCTCTCAGTTCTCTCCATTCAAAAATCAAACAAAATTTAATCTATTCAAATTTAAAATTAATAATACACTGTTATTCATTCATTTTAATGATAGATTAGGTAATAAAACTTTAATACCCCATATTTGAGGTGGGAGAAGTGTGGGAAGGAGAAAGATTGAAAAAATAAAAAAAAAATGTAATAACTGATATAATAAAAAATAAAGATAAAAATGAAATAAAGGTATAAAAGAAAATTAAAATTTTGAGTCTAAAAAAATGAACGTAGATTGGTTGGGATCATCATGTTGATTAGCATCATATTCGGAATCTAAAGAATAGGTCCCACATTAGAAGGTAGCTGCCAATCGGACCCGTTCGTGATCAATCAACTTCTCTCAGCTGTCCACAACCCATAGATGAGATCAATACACAGATCAAATAATTATTATAAATTAATATCAGACCTCACCTCAACTATAGGACCCTCAAATTTGACAAAGGAAAATTAAGGATACCAGTGGAGCTCATAAGTAACATTGTTAGGCCTGCTGTCACCAGTAATGTGCATGCAATGCAATTAAATTCATACCAAACCAATGTTTTCCAGTAATAGGCAAAATCATTTATTAAATGGTAACTGGTTGTTATTTGTACAAAGTTAAACCATTATATATTTGGATAACTCGAATATGGGTCATTTTGTTATTTACTTTCAGTGACTACTAAAGCATAAAGTGGAAGTACGAGAGATATTATAATGACTAATCTGAGTACAATTAAACATCTCAAGGCTAAATTGACTTCTACCATGTTTGGGTATGTGTTAAAAAATCAAGGTGCCCAAATTCAGATGGCATATTGTAAGAAAAGCAATGTTGCTTCTAATGTAACTTGGTTTGTCCTCCCTAAGCTGAAAAATGAAACAGGCGTTTGATCGAAGAGTGAGTTGACACTCGAGGATCTTTTGCACTCTGTTGGATGGCCTAAGGTTCCTAATACTATGAACATTCTTTTCTCCCTGACATATATATATAGGCCTCACCGGTAGATAAAAACAACGATTAAATATGTTTTCGGTCGTTTAAATTATAATAAAATTTAGTTTTGGTTCATAATTTATTTTTTTATTATTTTTATTTTTCATTTTTTAAAATCACATGCTTTTAACTCTCTTTATTAACTGTATTTTGTTAAGTCACTTACACGGGTTCACTACGACTTTTCCCGAGTAAAAATTTACAGAAAATTTCTTGTAATTTTTCTCTAGAAAATTCATGTGTAGTAAATTTTCAAAAAAAACTACAAATTTTTTTACATAAAACGCTGCTATAAAATTTCTTTCCATTATTGTAAAAAAATTTATAGTAAAATTCCTATAAATTTTTATATCTGAACAAAATTTCCTTTGAATTTTAAAATCTATAGAAAAATTCGAAGGAAAATCCATACAAAAAATCTACAAGAAATATTACTATGTCATCACTTAGTGGAATATAACTAACAACTAGGACTAAAATCATGTAATTTTAAAAAATGGAGGACCAAAACCAATGAAAAAATAAATGAGTGATCAAAACCAAATTTCGCTATATTTTGAGGGACTAAAAACACATTTAACCCTAAAAAAATTTCTAAAATTTTAGGGATTAAAGTAGTAGTGAATAATTAAAATAGTTTGTATGAGGTTACATCTTAAAACTTTATTGCCACTATTATATGTAAAAAAATGTAATTTTTAGTGAAGATTAAATCTTTAGCTCAACCTAGCTTTTCTGTTGAGTTGTGTTGTTTAAATGACAGGAACGATTATAATATTTCAATCGTCACATTATAGTTCAAGGCTTTTGCTTATGATGTAAAATAGTTGAGTAGTATTAAAATCATTCCATTCATCCACTAGAGTCGGTCTAGTGGTGGGGGTTTGGATAGTTTAATATGAGATTCTCTATTCAAACCTCATTACTTTCCTTGTACACCGAAAAAATCATTCCATTCCAAATTATGGATATAAAGTTCTATATTGCATTAACTTAGGTCCCGTTTGAAGTAATTGTGAGTTTTCAGTTTTTTATTTTTAAAAATTTTAATTATTTTTTAATAATTTAAAATTGAAAACTAAAAACTTATTTTGTGATTTTGAAAATGTATATTTTAAAAACCATAAAAAAAAATTCAGTTTTTAATTTTAAATTATAAAAGCTTGATTAATTTTTTTAAAAAAACTAAAAATTAAAAAGTCGCATTTATTCCAAACAGGACTTTAGCTTCATAAATAAATAAAAGAGGAGAAAAATACAAGTACTTGCCATATGTTTGTGTTAGGTTAATTGACATAATATTAAAACTATAACTACATGGTGTATTTGTAGTTTCAAACCGAGAAAAATCAAAAGCATAGGAAAAAACAAAATAATTGAATGCGTTTACCATCCACAAATTAATGCTGCTTTTAATTTATATTCAAATTATTATATATTATATATAAGACGCACACGCTCAGAAAATGATTAGGCAACAGGGGATTAAAGGGGCCAAGCAACATTACAAACTATTGGGGGTAGGCCCTAATGACGGCAAGCCATTAGCTGTATGGAAAGCTAAGGTATGTTTTGACGCATTCCATTAATTTCAATGCTACACTGAAAACTCTTGTTAATTCTTTTCCCTTCCCAAACCTCATGTATAAATAAGACACTCCCCTCACTTCCATTCCACAACAAATATTTTATTCATTAAACATATTATATATAATTATATATCCATGGCCATCTTTTATCCTTCTAAAAATGCTGGTTTCTTTTCTATCTTATTACTCATATCTGCTGTGTGTGTTTGGGGACGACCAGCCACTTTTCTGCAAGACTTTCGGGCCACATGGTCTGAGTCCCACATCAGGCAAATTGATCAAGGCAGAACAATTCAACTCACCCTAGACAGAAACTCTGGTTGGTACCATACTACCATGTCCAAAAGTTCTAAACTTTATTAATTGGTAACAAATATATATAATCATTTTGATTGATAACAATCTACCACAAATCTTGTTTTAATTTACAGGATGTGGATTTGCTTCTAAGATGAAATACATGTTTGGCCGTGTTAGCATGAGGATCAAACTAGTCCCTGGAGACTCTGCTGGTACAGTCACTGCATTTTATGTAAGTTCAAATTTCAGTACCACATCATATCATATCTTATCTATCCCTTTGTTATAAAAAAATTACTATCATTGACACTATATATAATTAAATTCTAATTGGTTTGTGGTAGATGAACTCTGACACGGACTCTATTCGTGATGAGTTGGATTTTGAGTTCTTGGGGAACCGTAGTGGGCAACCTTACACAGTTCAAACAAACATCTATGCACATGGAAAGGGTGATAGAGAACAGAGGGTCAACCTCTGGTTTGATCCTGCTTTGGACTTCCACACTTACACAATTTTGTGGAACCATTACCATATTGTGTAAGTAATTAATTAATTAATTAATTAAAGACACACACAATTTATTCAATTGTAATGTTAATGTCTTGCAAATTGCAATATATACATGTAGGTTCTACGTTGATGATTTTCCTATCAGAGTGTACAAGAACAATGAAGCAAAGGGAATTCCATACCCAAAAATGCAGGCCATGGGAGTGTATTCCACATTATGGGAAGCAGATAATTGGGCAACAAGAGGTGGATTAGAGAAAATTGATTGGAGTAAAGCACCTTTCTATGCTTATTACAAGGACTTTGACATTGAAGGGTGTCCTGTACCAGGACCTGCTACTTGTGCTTCTAACCCAAGAAACTGGTGGGAAGGGTCTGCATATCAAGCTCTTAATGCCATGGAAGCAAGAAGGTATAGGTGGGTTCGTATGAACCATGTGATCTATGACTATTGTCAAGATAAGTCAAGGTACCCAGTGACCCCACCAGAGTGCCTTGCTGGGATTTAAACTAAACTCGTCGGCAAATTTAGTGGTTCACAACATTTGTGCCACACTTTTACATACATGTGATGTGATGTCCCTTTTTTGTTGTGTTATATGAATTGTTTGTGTATATATACATAGCAAGCCACATATAAATTATTCTTGTGTCCGAGTTGGGACATGGGTGGGACGAAGCCCCTGTTCAAATCAGAAGGGGCATAGCATATATATAACTTTAAGTCAAAGCCTGTTTTTGGCTCCATGTGATTTTCTATTTTAGTGCGCATTGTTTGTGGTATAAGAATAATGATTGATGAATAATATTTATTTATTTAATTTTGGCTGTAACATATAGCATATGTCTAAATTTATGTGGAATGAAGTCTTCCTCCTTTTCTGGCTAAGCAAAATGACAAGAAAAAGGTTGGTCTATATATAAGATAACATTAACATGCTTCAACCTGGTCTTGGCTCTTTATCACCAGCTTCGTTTATTTATTTATTTCTTATCAAATCTATGTCACGTGATTCGTTCATCAAACAAAGTTCAGCTAGTAAAGTATTTTATTTTGTAGTTAATTAAAAAAGAGTTATAGAATGTTTGTGTATCTGTTTGTGGATCCAGCCAAATCCACATTTTCTTAATCAAATAAAGTGTTGGATTTGTCTCAGGAAGCTGCAAATCTCGGTTTTTTTATAAGGAATGCAATAAGGTTTGTCTAAGACGCCATGGTAAACTATCCTAATCCCCACTACTAGGCCGACCCTAACATACATTTAGATTAATTAAATATCACTTTTTATCCATCTCACTTAGTGTGCATTGAGTAAAAAATATCTACTTAAAATTTAAACATTTTTGTGGATCAATTACCTATTAGGCTTATAAAAAAGCTTAAGAAGTAAGGTTAGATAAATAAGTGGGTTTACCTTAGTCCTTGATGTAAGCATTAAAAACTAACAATTAGTAATAGCGAGGGAATGTTCCCTCGCTAATATGTGTTTTTTCTTGTAGTGACCATACAACCTTAAGATTAGACAAATTGGGTATAGTATCATGTAACATTTCAAATGGGAATTTGGAATTTAACAAAGGAGAGGGAACTATATTAATGAGATGGACACAATGTGCAACAGCTATAATCCCCAAAAGGATTTAGGTAAATGAGATTGAAAAATAGTCCTCTAGCAACATTTAGCAAATGTTGATGTTTCCTCTCAACCCTCCCATTCTGTTGGGGGGTCTCTACACATGATCTTTGGTGTAAAATCCTTTTTTCTTGGTATAAGGAATGAAGTAAAAATTTTGGTCAGACCTTGTAGATTTAATAGTGGTATTAAATTGACTCTCTACCATTTGAACAAAGCTCTTAACATGATTTTCAGTTTTAGATTTCTTCTTTAAAAACACAATCCATAAATGTCTGTTGTAGTCATCTATAATGGTTAAAAATATTTATGTTGATGAATAGTACTAGTTCTACAAGAAACCCAAATATCAAGATGGATATCAGTTCAAAAAGCTTTATTGCATTATGGTGACTGATACTAAAAGGGAGTTTCCTTTGCCTTGCAAAATGATGACAAACATAACAAATATGTTTCTTATGGAATTTTTTTAGATATGTATACAAAGCAATTAGCAAATCCATTCAAGAAGATAAATGTCCTAGCCTAAAATGCCATAGTGCAGAAGCAGGGAAAGAATGAAGCAAAATTGTGATGTTATGAACTTGATGTTGATTTGTAAGTGAATAAATCTCAGGTCCATGTAGGTGGTATAATCCTTCCACTAACTCAGTTGAACCAATCATCTTCAAATTGTTTAGGTCCTAGATGAAACAAGCATTAGGTGAGAAAACCAATGCACAAATCAAGGAAGAAACAAGTTTGGAAACAAATATTAGATTAATTGAGAAGTTAGGGAAGTATAGAACTTGTGTAAGGACAAGATTATCATTAAGTTTGACATTACCGATGCGTGAGGTTAAGACTAAATTACCACTTGGTAATTCACAGTAATGGAATGGTTTATAGAATGAAGTGTGATAAACAAAGTTTAGTTTGAAAAAATGTGGTATGAGGCACCTGAGTCTAAAATCTAGGTGTTGGTGGTGGTTCTATTTACAACAAGAGCACAAGAATTACCTGAATGTGTAGAACTAGAAACATCCATATTGGTTTTGGTGGTGGTTACAGCAGTCACTTGACGTGATGCAGAAGAAATAGCTAAGCTTGAGGGTTGAAGTATATCCATGAAAGCTTTATACTGCTCTGAAGTCAATGATATCAAGTGTGATGAATCAGTATCTGTCCTGGCTATGAGACTATCACCATCTTCATTATCAAAAGCTTCTCCAATAAAATTTTTTGCAGTCACAAAGTTCCTTCCATAAAAACCAGTAAGATGCCCATGTTTTTTTTATAGAAAACATCCACAATATGACTATTTCTTCCACAATTTCCATGCAACACTAGCTACCTCAAGATAAATTATGCTCTATGCAATTGTTGGTTCAATTGAATTGAAAATCCATGACAAAAGCAAATTGTTGCACCTCTCCCAAGCATCAAAACTAGGATCAAAAGTACCTGGCCTTAGAAGTGATCCATTAACAAACTTGACCTTGTTTTGGATATCAGAGATCTCTTCATAGATCGGGCCTAACTGTGGTAATTTTTTAATGTGAGAAGCAGAGAAAAGAGTGGCATTGAGGTGTTTTCACCAGGATGAATATAATAGACGCTCAAAGGATTCAATGTTGGATCTTGTGGAGTAGAAGAGGTGGAAGTAACATTGCTAGAATTGCCTCTAGCCATGGAAGCATAATTTCACAGATTTCAAGAGCTCTGATACCATAAAAGAACTTTGATTTAAAGGTTCTTGGAAGAAAATTGATTCAACTATCTGATTAAATGAATGAAATGATACAAGAGAGCCCAAAATATATGGGCCATGAGAAGTGTGCGCGGGAAGCTAAGCTAGGGAGAGAAAATGGAAAACTAAAGAGTAATAGAAAACATAAATGAAATACAATCAGTTAGCTACACCTTGATGCTCTAGCTAAAAAATATGGGACCTCCTTTCATATATCTTCCAAGTGTTCTGCTTTTATTTCTTTATTTTTTGAGCTTTACTTCTGATAAAAAGCAACACTTAGGTTTAATATGCATGTGCGTAAGAGGAGGACTGCAATTAATACCTATGACAAGATGAATAGCAAGAACAGAGGAGAAGGAGTAAAGGAGAGTATCAAATTTCGATTTGGTTATAGAACTAAAACACATTCATGCCTTTTCATGGCCTGTCATGGATCAAGATAATGTAAGATAGCACCTCCTGCATATTATGATGTTTTCTCTTTCCTATCCTATTTGTTTTGAAGTTGGACGATTGTGACTCAGTTGGTAACACAGGCTGAGATTGTGTGAAGAGCTCCCAATTCGACCCCCACTAAACACACTTTTAGTGATGGATAAGAAGCACTAAACCCCGAACAGGATTGCCCTGGTAATATGGGATAGATGTGGTTAACACTAAAAAAATAATTTTCAAACTCTTTTTCTTCGTGTTATCACCATAGCTTTTCTTTCACTTTCCCTTGACTTCATATAATCACTCTCAACACAAAGGATAATGGTGGATGTACACCTCCTTATCCAAAGGCGACACATGAGAAAAGATGAAAAAGAAAAATGAGAATTGTGATGGAAAAAAAGAGATAAATAAAAATAAAAGGAGGGTGGAGAAAGAGTTGTAAGAGAAATAAAGTATTCAAAAATCATTATTGCAATACAAATCCTAACTCAAAGCAACAAAATCCCTTTGTAGATACATCGGTCTCTGTTTCACTAGAATCCTTGGAGTTTCCACCACCTATAGTCGTCTTGTTAAGATTTAAGTACACCTAAATCTTAATTCTAGGATAAAATAATTAGCATTATGAAAGAATTTATATGCTTAAAGTGTTGGGTTTTGGAAGGTGAAACGCAGCGGAAGAACATCCAAAACCCTTCAAGGATCCATGCAAAAGTCATAAAATGTGTTACAGAGTATACCTTTTAGTCTTTCCTTTTTGCCAAACCACTGGCATGTAATAGTAGCTATGCCTCCACCGGTATCCACACTAACGCGATACTATGACTCCCTCTTTCACAGTGCTAGCGGCGACAAAGGGATGATTGCCTCTTCTCTCATTATCAGGTATGGTGATATGCTTTAGAGAAAACCTTTTTCTCTCTTTCGTGTTTGGAGTATTAGAGTAAACACTTATTAGCTACCATCAATACATTCTATATATTGTGGTGGCTAACCCTCATAGTGAGCATTAGGCTTTAGTGATACCTACCCATGTGTAGGCCCAAACTAATGGGTTAGCCCATTTACTCATACTAATTGAGCTTCACATCACATGGACTTTTAATCCCATTAAAAACCCAATTAAAACCATCTAATGGCTTCAGTTTCCCAGTTGGCAAGTTCTAAGTGTGTGACCCTGTAGGTTCCCATTATATTGCCAGTAACATTAAAATATTATTTTAATATTACAAGTAGCGAATAATATCTAACAAAACATCGCTACTACCCAAATAATAGGAATGTCAATGTGATTTGACATATAACCAATATGCGACTAATGTTACCATGTATGTATAGTCCCTTTGTCCATATATCTAGATTGAACACAAGGCATAGAATATATCATCCCTGTATAGTTCAATCTCGGTTTCTTGATTTCCCGAATAGACTTCTAACAAATAATATTAATATATCATACTAATATTATTTGGTCACGGCCATGCACTTTTTAGCCTCACTCAATCAAGGGGCCCAAGATATAACTCCCATTATGTGGGAGGGACAAATCCCATCTAGTCACTCCCATCCCTCCACATGATTTGTGGCATACTCGATAACCACCTTTGTAGTCACCGGGTTAGGCATGACGTTTGATGGCACCAAAGCATACGATTCCTCATGTTGGGAATCGTAGTGACATCAGGTCAAAGGGCCACATACACCATTGTCACTATGAGAATCGCTAATGACATACATAATAATTCATGTAGCATTCTCATTGTGGGTCAATCTAGTACACCATTAAAACCCTTTAATGTGCATCCATGTGAAAGATTTGATATCACATATCCATGACTAGTGAGACATAGTCATCAATCTACTCACATACTAGTCTCAACGTATTATTGTTGTCCTTTTTCACAATAATACTTGACTAGGGAAGATTTGAGAATGATGTTCTGAAGTAGCCTATAGAATCTCACTATCAAGTCAAACTTGATATCTTACAGCCACGAACAAGTCATTCTAAGGACTTTATCATATTAATTAATTAATATAATAAATAACACTTTTTATAAGTATGCTAAAAAGGGGGTCAATATACCATTGGCCTCTAGGGCATACACCAGCAATCTCCCACTTGCACTAGAGCCAATTGGGTTTAACTTTTACCCTAAAAGGCTTAATGTGCCCCTCAAGCTTCTATTTTGCAAGAGGCTTTCTTAGTGGTTTGATGATCTAATCATCCGTTGGTATTTCGCATATTGTCAGATATCAATGGAAACACATAACCATATGTTTGGATCATTGGTTATACCTAGATTCCTCATAAGTCGTAGGCTTATTTTATTTGACACATAAAATATCATCTTCCTTTGTCAAGAGAAATCTATATTTCTCAGGTTGATGATCTATCCTACCAGACTTATATAAACCTTATGTTTACAAAATGTGTTTCTCTTCCACAACGCCTTGTGGAGCCTAGTATCCTTCAATCACCAGTTCAGTGTTACTTTTTAGACCTTGAATTTCTTCAAGTTCAACTTCCTCCCACTAGTTCCAATAGAGATAAATCTCTTCATAAGAGAATAATAAATCAATTAACAAAAATTTTGTCATGTGTGGGATTATATAAGAAGTATCCTTTGGATTCCCTTGAATGACCAAAGGAGCACCTAAATGATTTAGGATCATCAAATGCCATCTGTCGAACATAGGCGTTATAACCCCAAATCTTCGTGAAAGACATACTAGAACACTTCCTAGTCTATATCTCATATGGTATCTTTTGAACTGATACTAGATAGAATGTGGTTAAGTGGAAATATTTTTTTAAAATATATAGAGCATGTATCCATAAGGAGTTTAAATATTCTCATGACTAGCATTAATTAGATCATGTCCAGTATAAATCTAATTTCTCATCTTAGAAACAACATTTAAAATGTTGTATCATGAGAAGTGATATTACACCACACAATACGAGATGGCCACTAAATTTCCTGGTTGAATTATTTACCACTTCAATCTAATTGAAAGACATTAATACTCTTACCAAGCTGGTTTTGTACTTCATTTTCAAATTCTATGGACTTTTAAAAGAATTTTGATTCGTGTTCTATTAGATACATAAATCCCACATTGATTGAAATTATCAATAACTGTAATGAAGTACTAAAACCTACTTCTAGCCATTGTGTTTAGAGGCCCACATACATACTTATATATATAAGACCTAAAAGATTACCTCCCCTCTCACTTTTATTTGAGAATAAGATCTTAGTCATCTTTCAAATAAACAAAACTTGCTTACCTTATATGATTCCAAATCAAATGAGTTCAAGAATCCATCTTTATAAAATCTTGAAGTGCATTTCTCATTTATGTGTCCTAAACAACAATGCTAAAGTTAAACAAGGTTCCTATCGTTAGATTTGAACCTTTAAATATTTCATTATAGATGAAACTATTAAGAATGAGAACATAAAATCATCATTTATATAAATCGAACAAACTTTTGAAAATTCTCGTCTCTTGTCTATACAAGTAATAAGTTCTCTATCTCAATAACAAGTCCAATGGGAAAAGATAACAAGTCCTACAACAAAGGCAACAACTCTTGCTCCCACGTGAACATGCATATCCATTTTTCCCATTGCCAATGATCTATTTCTTCATCAAGTATCAAATACTCAAGGTAAAGAAATAGAAAATTGAATTCTATAACAAAATGCATGAAGTAGAAGTCTCACTTCTCCTTTTTAAACTCCTTTAGATATATTAAGTAATTCCTTTTTTTAATGCCTAGTCACATCACAAAGGAACTACTCTCCTTAACCACATTGCCCTTGGGCTTATTGTGTTGTCTCTCCCTTATCTTGAACCATAATTATGGCTCTTCCCTCATGAATATTTTGCTTAATTGTTCTTAACATACTAAGCTAGTCTGGCAGAGGTTTGTCAATTTAGATCATGTTATAATCCATGACAAACTGACTATACTTATCCGACAACGGTTGTAGGACAAGTATTTCGCCAACTATTAGTCAAAAGGAAAAACTAAACTTTTGAGGGTCTTAATGAACTCAATCATATTAAGAACATAAACGTTGATAAGGTTGTCATCTTCAAATTTGCATTGAAACAATGTCTTAAATATCTCATATCTAACAAGTCTAACTAGTTCCTTATAGATTTTTCTTGAGGTGTATGATCATATCATAAACGTTCGAGTTCTCATTGTGCTTATAAAGCTATGAGTTCATGGTGGTTAGAATGTGTGACAAGTGTCCAAAGCATTATCTTAATGCTTCTTATAAGCATCTTTTCAGCACGTATGGCATTTGAAACAAGTAACTTAGAAGACCGCCACTTTAAAACATATAAGGTTTTATCCCAAACAAAAAGAAGTGCCCTTAAAGAGTTATTATTTTTTTTTAAAAAAATAAGGATCTATGAGGGAACTTTTGAGAAGGAATGTTTGACCAGTAAAGACACTTCCAAGAAGGAAGCACCCATATAAGGCTTTTTTACATATAAAAAAAATCGGTGGCTTGTGAGGGAACATGGTATTTTGTTTTTAAAAAAATTGAGAGCTTATGATAAGGCTGAAGTTTTAAAAAAAAATCATGCACTTAAATCTTCTTCCTCCCATGACTATCTCTTACACTTTACTATATTGTTCACTATCACTCTAACTAAACTTGCGACCACTTCTCATATCTCTTACCGAAACTCATTTCTAACCCATCTCTCTTCTCCTCTTCAAAAGCTCACAACTTTCTCTCTTCCTCATCATTTTGCAACGTCCCCTCTTCCTCAAGCTACATCTGCCAAAGTCACACCCATTGTCTAACCACCAGCCACACCCCGCTACTGCCATTGCCACCATCGGTACTTCCTCGCCTTTTTATGTTCTGAATAATATTTTAAATAGTATTTAGATTTTGTTTATTCTTGTATGCTTGTTTTACATTAAAATATGAATATTTTTCATTTATTTTTTACATAAGTAGTTTTCATGATTTTAGGAAATTTAAAAAATAAGATATACTCTACTGAAATTTTCAAAAAGCTCCAAGGGCACACTATTTGAAAAAACTCTAAACTTTGAAAAGAGCTTTTGGAGGCACTTCATTTTTTTTGTAAATACTGCCCTTTGAGACACTTCTGGGAATAAAGTACCCTCACTAAGTCATGTTAGTATAAGGGAGCTTCTTACCAAATGCCTTCATAGGATAGCAATTAAAAAAATTGTGACGTCACTTCCTTCCCAAACACCATCACATGTTTTTTACATGTGCGTTTCATGAACTCCTTATTATTCTAGTATTTATTAGAGCACCAGATCTAAGGGCGTGGCAAAACACTCTCAAAATCAATGCAAAATTAATTATTACCGTTACCAACTAAAAATCAAATGGACACTAAATCGTCTTGAACCTTCTTCCACTTAAAACTTACCAACCAAAATACCAAATTTCCTCCAAAATGAAAATTCCAAAGTTTTGCTTCTTCAAACTCTATTCTCGCATCCTGCAAAATCCTTAAAATTTTATTAAATTACAACAAAAGTTTGTTGGGATTCGAATTTTTGATATTTCGAATTCTACAAGTGTGTAAATTCTTTATACTCTTCGAATTTTCAGAAAACATTAAAAGCTAGCTTTTCGAGTTTTGACAATAAGTTTGATAACTTAGAAAGTTCTTGGTTAAGGTTAATACGAAGAGAACTTTAGAAATTTGAAAAGAAGACAAAGGAGAGTTCGAGGATATGGTATTTCTAATATTCAGAGAAATAAAGGATAGTTCTTTTATTTATAATCCAAATTCGAGTTACATAAGTTCGAATACACTGGAAATACAATTAGAAAGGAAATTATCCTAATCTCTAAGGAGTACTTGACTCTTGTTTAACAAGCTTCTTTCTCTTCTTCCTCCTCCACAAACTTTTATAAAGCCAAGGCAAAAAGGAATTTCTACCCCAATCTGTTGAACCACCTTGGTACTTGGGGAACTAAAAAAGAAATTCATTTATTTCTAAATGAATTAGTATTTGGCTGTTACGTTTAACCTAAGAGAAATCCTTCAAAGAGAAAGATTGAAAAATCCTATAGTTTTGGCTATTGCGTTAACCTTATAAAAAATGAAGTCATTCCAGATTAGGGTATACGCAACAGTCAAATGAATGTACTTCTTCATATTCTATGAAGAATTTGGAAGAAGGAAGAAGAAGGTTAAGAAGATTGAGAAATGAATCCAAATAGAACCTCTATTTATAGGGGTTAGAAAAATTAAGGTTCATAAATGAGCCAATTTCAACATCCAATGAGAAGATCCCTCATAATGAGGTTGAATGGACGGTGGACGGTGGTCTTCATGACCATTAACTCAACCAAATGAAGTTTGACATGTGGCATACGAAAAGAAGATGAACAAGTCTTGGAATCTGAAAAGACTTAGTGAATTCAAGTTTCAATAAAGGTTAAGTTTCAAAAGAAGAAGATTTCGAAATTCAGAAAGATGATTTTGAGATTTTGGAAGCAGAATTCGAGTACAAGAAGTCAAAATTTCAGAAAGAAGATTTCGAGAAATGGAACAGTAAAATCTCGAAATGAACAAAGAGCAGAAAACTCGAAAACAGAATATTTGAAGACTTGGAAAATTTATGAATCTGAAAGTGATTTTTCGAGGAAACAGAAGACAGAAAATGACAGTTACTGGAAGTTACAGAAGTTTGTTGATCAAGGACAGATGGCAACATTTTAGTGAAAGCATTTGAAAAAGTTCAAAGAAGAAAGGTAGTTTTCTGGTTAGCAGAAAACGTGGCAAGTATGCAGGCTGCCAACACATAGGGCTAGATGATGTGTCAATTGTACATTAGTTAGCCGTTAGAATTAGAAATCTATAAATAGGTGAACTTTCTATGTAATAAAGGTTGGCAAATCATTATACTCAAACTCTGAAACACCTTATACATCCAAACTCACAGCGACAAACAGGTTACAAGGAGTAACAGTATGTGATGAACCCATCCACACTTCAATTTATGCAAATTGTTCTTACAATTCAATTATTTTCTCTTTATTTACTTTCTGCAATTTACTCTCTGCAATTTACATTTTGTGCATTTTTCTTTCTTTCTTTCAAATTCTATGTTTTCTATTTCTTTGAAACTTTGATTTTCAAGAATCTAATTTAGAACTTTATTTGATAGAATTCTGAATCAAGTAGTTCTAAACTTTTTGAAAGATAAGTTCTTTGATAAAATTCTGAATCAATTAACTCTAGTTCTTTCATTTCTAGAATTCGAATTTTGGAAAAATCATTATAATTTCTGGAAAAGTCAAGTCTTTTGAAAGTTTCTGGAAAAATCAAGTTTTTCTTACTAATTCTACAAATCAGAAACACCATAAATCTACTTTTTAAAACGAGTCCCGTAAGAGGATCTGATTCTAATCCCCAGATTGTTCTTAGAATCAAAGTGATAAAAGATAATTTTCGAATTTAGATTTTATCACCACAAACAAAGTTTTACATCGAAACTTTTAAAATTATTTCATATCCTAAATTCATTATATGAACTCCCATATATTTAAATAGAAAATGAGAATTTGAGGGTTTTAGATTAAAAAATTAGACAGTGAAAATAAATTTTCATACTTTTAAAATTAAAGGGACTTGATTGACTAAAAAAACTTTTGGATTCAAAATTACACACAATCCAAAATACAAGTACTAGAAGTGCAATTAAGCTTACTTTTTTTATTAATAAGAAATATTAGATTTTTCAATTGGTATGGTCATGCTCTAACTTTTAGATCAATTCTTTTCACCAAATGAAAATTTATGTTATTGTGTTATGTTATTTTATTTTATTGCAAATTATTTAAATATTAAAAGTAACGGTAAACAAGACTGATCATAAGAAGTTATTTATGCATGAAGCAAATTTGAAGTGTAGAATAGAAGAATTTATATAATGTTAGGGTTCTAAATGAGAAAGGTTTTTTATACAACTTGTTGTATATACAACATGGAAAAAGATAGAGAGAAAATAAAAAGTGTGATATGTGATAGATAATGTGATAAGTAATGTAATAGAGAGAGATAGAAAGAAAAAATATATGTTATATGAGTAATAAAGTGGCACTATGCCAAAATACACATATTAAAGCGCCGGGTTTATAACGTTTAATAAAAAAAAGTGTTGTTATAGTATTTTAAAACATTTAATTTTTTGAAGCGTTGTAAACGATACGACGTTTATTTTATAAGCGCTTTAATATAATTTTTGAAATTAATATAATAAATAAAAAAATATAAAATATTAAAATTCTACAGCGTTTCCGTAAACGTTTTATCAGAAACATATTCTAAAGCGTTTTCATAATCGCTTTAAAAAATTAACAAAAAAAATTGAGCTTTACAACATTTATAAATTTAAGCGTTGTAGATCTTACGGCGCTTAAAATTAAAACGCTTTAATGTTAAAACAAAAAAATGTTTGCAAAACCCTATTCTTTTGCGAGCTGAGAATTTAGAAACTCCCCAAATTGATGTCGCACATCACTTTTGTTTGGCGCTAACTCATAAAACAAAACCATATTCTTTTGCAAGCTGAGAATTTAGAAACTCCCCAAATTCCCTTGCTCATTCTGCAATCGGAGACTCATTTTGCAATCGAAGGTTGGAAGCGGTGGCACATTGATTGCTGGCTCAAAGCGGTGGCACGTAGGTACTCTGTTACGAGGAACGAATCGAATCAGTGGCACGTCTTTGTTCATCCTCATCCTTGACTTGTGAGCAAGCATGTCATCATCTTCCTCAGCTTGTTTCCTCCTTTAAATTTGTCTTTAAACTTTTCTATTAGATTATTAATAGTAATTGTTGTCTTTTTCCCTGTTATCATGTCTCTGTGTGGTTATTAGATCATTAACTTGTTAATAGTAATAGTGGTAACTAGGTGTTTTTTATGCTTTAAAATTGGACACGTTAGTGATTTTACCAACCTAAACTTCTTACCAGAATTTCCTAATTCAAATTCTATATTGAGGATTTATCCTTAGATTCAAAAAATTATCACTGCCTTTTTTTGGTTAAATCCTAGAATAGCTATTAGGAGGGGCCTGCTCTTTGCCTGGGAGAAGGGTTTGTCGAGAATTAATTGTGAGTTTGACTCATTTGAAGCTCTTCACCTTATTTGTCTTGATCCTCTTCCTTTATCAATGTCCTTTCGAGAACTTGTGTTGGAGATCAAGGACTTGCTTTGTAGGAATTGAGATGTCACCTTGTCCAATGTTCTTCCGGAGGCCAATTCAGTAGCCGATTTTCTAGCAAAAAGAGGGCACTTGCTGGACTCGGATTTCTGTTTCTGGGATATTCCACCTGCGAAGCTTCTTCCTCTGATGGTGGAAGACTCTTTGACTTAGTTTGTTCTTTTCTGTTTTTTTAATTCTTTGTTTTTTTTGTTCCTTGTCACCAAAAAAACATCATTCCATTAAATACCTTTTATTCACCAAACTTTCAAAAGGCCTTACGTGTTCTAGTTTTTTTATAGGCTTACGTGTTCTAGTTATCTTCATCTACCTTTCATTTGTTTTCATGAACTGTTCAATAGCCTAAGGCTAGTGGTTCTGAGTTTCCTATAGAAAACTGTTTTGAAGTTTTTTAATTATTGAAACTGTTGATAAAAATGACATTTGATGCATGGAGTTAAAAGGTATTGGAGTTTTGGAGGTTCACGCATCTCTTAGGCAATGAACTTTTGAGTTTCCTTTAGTCCAATTGTGTGCTAAGATAGAGCTCGAGATTGTGTCTGCCTTGGTAAGCACTGCCAATTATTTTATATGCTAGAATGACTATAGCAAGTGTACTAGGCCTCCCTTGTATACTCCTGCATACCAACCTACATGTCACAAAACTTCTTGTTAAAAAGCATTCTTATACTATTAAAGCATCAATTGACCCTTCATGATTATTCTTTTAATTCAATACTTAAGTTTCTATATGATTAGACAACATTCACTGATGAGTATCAAGTCCCTTTGCAGAAAATTAGATGATGAATTTTAGTAATGAATTTTTCCCTGTTTTATCATATGTTCAATTTTTAGCTAACATTGGATCGTGTCTAAATTTTCATTCTGTTTGATTTCCTTAAGTCTAGACTGTTGATTTGTAGTAGTTGGGAGTGTAGTGCCTTTTTTTGTTATCTGTTGTTTTTATTTCGGCGTTTGCGGCCAACTGTTCACTCTGTTCATGCTTGCCTTCTGCTAGGTTGTCCCGTGTCTGGTGTTTGTAGTACTGTATTTTTGGTATGTTGTATAGGCCTGTAGGTGTGTTTTGGAAAGTGTACTTTGGTGCAATTTTATTTGGAACAGTGGTAGTGTAGGTTGTTTTGATTAGTAGTTTTGTTGTGGGTGGATGAGTCAGTCTCTGGTTTTTATGGAGAACTATCTGGTTTTTATAGGGTTTGTGACTATGCTTTAGACTGTTATCAAGTGCCTCGGTGCAACTCTTACGTATTTTGTCTATTTGGTGAATTTGATTTTCATGGCCATTTATGCTTGCGGATTAGGATATTTGAATGGATACAATTATTGGAAAATGCAGGCTAGAGCGTAGTGGAAAGTTCTAATGGCTTAGTTATTCACCTAATCTTTAAGCTACCTTTTAAAAATTTATTTGGTAGTTTTGGCTTGTTTTGTCTTCAAGTAAATAATTAGAACGGAGTATAGTTTTGTTTTAACGTAGCGTATTTTATTTGCCTTCATAATAAAATTGTTTTTGTTTTAAATCTTTTACACTTTTAATCTATAACTAATCAAGGAGTTCCATAATCATCTCAAGGAGTTTCATAATCATATCTCAGTTGATTGGTGGCTCAGTTATGTGCATTTTTATTAGGTGGTTGATAAACTTTCTTTCTTCCAAGACTTACAGTATTTTTTTTATTTTCAAATGATACTAATGAAAATTTATATATGTTTCTCTCTTTAAGGTACTTGTATTATGAGTTGATGCTTCCAACTCAAAAGACAAGTAGGTTCTTCTTTTTATCTCCTCATTTGACCTGGAATTCATTTGTCTTGACATCACAATACATAGCTGACATGCTCACTCGAGCTCAACATAATGAAGTTTTATTTCTAGCTCCTTGCAAAATAGGGTATGTAATTTTGGTAGACATATCTTATGCAATGCTTCTAAACAATTTAAGTTGTTTGTTAATTTTACTAATCAAGTGATCACCTTTATAGGAAGCATTGGGTGTTGGTTGCCATCAACCCAACAAATAATGTTATCTATTATTTGGATTCATTGCGAGATCAACCACGTAAATTCCCTATGATGAAGGAAATTTTCAATAAGTAAGTGTTTATTATTTTCATAGATGTGTGTCATACTTGAATCTATTCACTTACACTATTTATTGTTTTACATTCTTTAGTGCTATGGCCATGTACCACAGTCAAAAACATTCTAGAATGTCAAAATCTAAATCAAATGTCATATGGATAGCTATAAAGGTATTTCTAAATCTTCATATGATTACTTTGACAAATATATCACTCGTAACATCATTAATTTTCTTTGTTTTTATAGTGTCCTGAGCAGACTGATGGTATTGATTGTGGATATTTTGTGATGAGATTCATGAAAGAGATCATCACTTCAAACCAAATTAATCTCCCACTTAAGGTATATAATTTCTATTGCTATCTATTTTTACCAATCGTCTTAATTTTAAGATGATTTTACTTTGTTGTCTTATTTTTACAGTACTTCCCAGACTATAGGTTTGGTGCTTACACACAACAACAACTAATTGAGGTCAAAGAAGATTGGGTTCGTTATTTTATAAAATATTGTATTTCATAAATATGTAATTGGTGAGTTTATTTAACTTAAGTACACAAACTAATTAGTTCAAGTTCTTATAATAGAATACTTCTATCAAAGACAAAAATTTGTGGAGTTTATAACTCTGTTATTATGTCTATCAAATTCGTAAAATGAGACTATGTTGATATTCAATATGGAGATTTGTTATAAGTTAATAAGTTATATGTTGATATTCCACTTGTCTCTAATTGTTCTATTTAATTTTTCCTGGTCAATTGGGATTTTGACAGGTGTTTGGCCATTTTGGGGAAGTTGGAAAAACAGGGAAGACTCTGCTGAAATTTTGATTAAAAATAAAAGTAAAAATGAATTCTAGTTAATAAGGGAGTTGAAATAGAGACATGTTTTATTATATGTTATATCATGAGTATCACATTCATGAATAACTAAGTCAACTTTAATGTTTGGCAAGAGTATCATGAGTATAGTAGCTAGCCAGAATATCCAAGTGCATAATGATGTGTGTTGAATGGTCATTAAACTTGTATGACTATCATCAACTTTTTTTTAAAAAATGATTATCATCAACTTAAATATTGTAATTAATGTACATTTTCTATCTTGAAGAGTGGAATATTAAATTCACGTTTCTTGATATAACTCCTAAATTTACTCACAAGGATATTTAAAAAAAAACAAACAAAATATTAAAGTGTTTATTTGAATGAATGCTTTAAAAATTGCATGCTACAATGCTTTTAAGCGCTTCAAAATATTTTTCACGTGAAAAAAAATATATGAACGTATTGCATAAAATGTTGTAGAATGTTTGCTTTCTAAAGCGTTTTGGAAAACGTTGTAGAATGTCTTTTTTAAAGCGTTTTCCAAAACGCTTTAGAACGTGAACAACATATTCCAGCGTCCGATACTAAAGCCCTTATAAACGTTTTAACAGGCTTAAAATAAGCGCTTTAGAAGATCTTTTTTGTCATAATGTGGGATAGGACTGGTTTTCCCTTTCGAGCACATTCACCTCCACTAAGGACAAGGCATGTTTAAGGGAGATGAAAATGAAAATAAGGTACTCAATCCTATCTTTATTGGGTTCTAGAAACATCTAAGAATTTTGTCCCACTCATCTTTCATTTTTCCTTAATATTATATATATACATTTTAATTTAAATAATATATAAAAAATAACAAAACTTAAAATCTAAATAATACTTTGAGTTTAATATATGTACACTGTCAGTGTAAAAAAGTTTTACATAGACATTCAATGATGTGTCATATTCATTAAATGATGTGGCAGCACATCATTAGATGTCTGTGTAAAACTTCTGTACACTGACAGTGTATACTAATTAAATCCTAAATTTTTGCAAAATATGTGATTTCTACTTATAATTTAATTATTATTATTATTATTATTATAAGTTAAATTATTTAACTATTATAATAGTTAATTTATATTTTTTTGGTAACTATGAGAATTGGGGTACGAGAATGAAATCTTAACTTTATTTTTCTTTTTTTAACAATATGTATGTGTGTATGCAATTTTGAAACGATCATGGTGGGTTAGGGTCTGGACTTAAAGGTGGCTATTTTCACTCTCAAACCCACACCTGCCTACGTCTTTGTAAATATAGTTTAGGTCTAGGTTTTTCCTCAAATTCTAATAAAGTTGGGCGGTGTTACAGACTGGGCCGAAAGGGCCATTACCCCGCGAGTTCGACCTATCAGAGCAAGTTGGACCACCTGTATACGCAAGTCGGCTCCGGTCCTGCAAGCCGGTCCCCATCTAGACAGCTACCACGTGTAGAGCACTGGAGCATAACCTGCACCTCACTCCAGGGGATAATATCTTATGGATCATGGCCCATGCCCCAAATCCCTAGATATTCCCCTATAAATACTGTAGACGTCAGATGTCATGTACGCATTAATTACACATTGACTGCGTCATCTCGGATCTTCATTGAATTGAGCGTCATAGTGTCTTTGCAGGTACACCCGACCATCGTCGTGACCCGACATCCGAGATTCAGCAACATCCGAACCCGAGTTTGAGATCCAGACCCGAGTTCGAGATCCATACACGAACAGGCGGGGATTAAGCAAGTACCCACGAGCTCATATTTCATTATGATGTCTAGTTCTAAATCTCTTAGATAAAATATTTTTTATGGGGGATGAAATAGAGTTAGATTAATAGGGAAGAATTTTAGGGGGAAATTATATAATTTTAGGAAACTATATACGCCAACATGGGCACTCTTGGATAAAAAATTTAATTTATTTTCACAATGCATGTTAGGATCAGACCAATATCCAATTTGTTATTACAAGTTTTGGGCCAACAACATGCAATCGTTTGGGCTGAATATGGGCACTGTGGAGTGTCTTAGAATAAACGAAGAATGGTCCCTTGGACCAAAAAAAAAAACAATAACAGTCCCAGTTCCCACTAATCATGTCACATTAACACCACATGGGCACGCGCATGGGATGCTGTTAATGTCATCTAATCTAATACCCGTGATACTTAGACCAAAAAAAAAAAAAAAAAACAAAAAAGACCCCGTGATACTTGGTGATACCAAAAAAAAGTACCCTTTGTCCAAAAAAAAAAACTGTTCAAGTAACTCATAAATGATTTTTAAATTAAAATAATTAAAAAAATAAATGAAATTAGGATTATAAAAAATATACATATGCAGTTTAGATAAAATCTATAAACATATATATATATACATATTAAAAGAAAAATCATTTAAAATTGTAAGAAAATATATGCACAATTTATTCAACTGAAATTAAAATTTAAAATTTAAAATATAATAATGACATATATCTTTATCTTTATCTTTATCTTTATATATATAAAAGTAATGTAGTGAAAGTGGCAATTGGAATCTAAAATGAGGACATAATAGTAAATTCCTTTAAGCAAAACTTCTAAAAATAGAAAGTATCTTTGACATTTTAAATAATTAATATTATGCATCACCATTAATTAACTATAGTAATTATATTAAAGTAAATATCAATATAAAAATAAAAAGTATGATAATAAGAAATATAAATAATGATAATTTAAAGCATATCTAATAATTTTAAAAAAATAAATAATAATAAAAAAAAAATTTAAAACATTCTCAAACACTTAAAAAATTAATTTATAATTATGTTGGTAGTAATTATAGTAATTATTTAGTTATAGTTATTTTTATATAAAAAATCAATATTATTTAAAACCCATTTTAACAATTTCAATACTAAAAAGGAAAGGTTTATGACAAATAAAAACATAATACAAACATAATACGAAATTTAAAACATAATAAAATAATTTCAAAAAGATAAAACTTTATTTTAAAAAAATAAAAATATAATATAAAAATTGAAACATGCTCAAACACTTCAAAATTATTTAATAATTATAATAACAATAATTGTATTAATTATTTAGTTGTAGTTACCTTTATTATATCAAACATCAATATTAAAGCCAATTTTAACAATCAATATTAATAAAAAGTTTATAACATATATAACAATATAATACAAAATTTATAAAATATTAAAATAATTTAGTAAAATCATTTCAAAAAATTAAAAATGTAATAGGAAATTTGAAACATGCTCAAACACTTAAAAATGTACAACTTTTATCATAATAATTATAGTAAATTATTATATCGAAATATCAAGTATCAGTATTAAAGGTCATTTTAATAGTTTAAATATATTAAAAAAATATTTATAAGATAAATAAAGATATACTATGGAATTTAAAATAATATTAAAAAATATTTTATAATTACGTTAATAGTAATTATAATAATTATTTAATTAGTGTTCTTCCGTGGGTTTCCTATTTTTATTTAAAGGGTCTTTGTGATTTAGGATAAAGAACAACGTTTTTTAGTTTTCATGTTTTGCAAATGTCAGAGTCCCAACTAAATATTTGAAAAAAAATTAAATTGTGATTGGTTATGACCATCTTCATTTGGTTTTTGAGTTTTTTTTTATTTATTATTGACAATGATAAATGAAAGATTGAAAATGTTGCAGAATTCTTTTAATTGGTGACTTATCTTTGTATGTGTTGCAACAACTTAGTTATTTTGCAAAATTTCACTTGATAGGAAAATTAAAATTTGATTTGGTTATGGGTAAAACTACCTAGCAAAGTTTTTAAGTGGTTGATGAACTGAGCAATGCCTATAACCCATAAAATTTTAGTTCTATTCAATTATATTGCCAAATGCGGGCATATATAAGTTGGCAAGAAAATTATTGGTGTTTAGAAATATTATTGTTCGGTCAATTTGAATTTAAACTTTAAAATAAAATAATAAATGTTACGTCTGAAAGCAATTCCAAGAATCTTAAAGTTTTATCCTATACATGAGGCATTCTTGGAGCACTAGAAAGAATACTCTAAAAGGTCATTCATGTTTTTTTTACATCATGTATGTATTAGAGGCATTCCATAAGCAATAGAAAAAATCTCACTAAGGGGTCATTCATAAGCATTAGAGATAACGGATTATATATTATATCGTATGAATTTTTTATTATAGATAAGATAACAAATCAAATAAAATCTTTTCAAATAAATAAAAAATATAAAAAGACTAAGATATAAGAGTGTGTTAGGAATAAAAGATGTAATCATTTAATTTAATACTATTTGATAAATGAGAATGGGGAATATTAATCATGAGTGAATCTCTTTGGAGAAAAATTTGTTCGATATGAAAGGGGGTATGAGAGGGAAAGTTTTCGAAAATTGGTCAATTTCATGGATATGTACAAAAATTTAAATATGACTTCCATGGAAAAAGAGTCCTTAGAGAGTAGGATTGAGAATGGTGGTGAGACATGTTTTTAGTTAGATAATAAATAGGTTAAGGGGAACAATTATAGGATAAATAGTTATCAACCTTTAAAAATAGTTAGTTATCCCACTAAAAATGTAATATATAAAAAATTCTTGGACAAACTATAAAAAAGAATAATAGTTCATTTTTAAAAAATGTACTTTTGAAACTTTTAGAATGTTTAGATAATCATTTTTTGGAAAATATTATGTAATCAATAAATTAAAATAATTTTAAAAGTTAATATATTTTTTAACTTCTTTTATAAATATAATTTAAAATAGAATTTAACGGATATACACAGACAATATAAAAAAATTTACATGTTGGGGTGGAATGAAGGAGAAAGGGAAGTAGCTTGAGTTTGTTAGGATATATTGTTAGGGATGTCAACGGGGTGGGGTGGGGTGGGGTGGGGTGGCTAAGATTAACGGGTACCCATACGGGTAGCAGATATCCACGAGTACCTATTAATATTTAAAAATTCAAACTTTATAAAATTAAAAAATAGAAAATGTAATTAATATATAATATATCATAATATCGTATAATATTCATATTATATAATATAAACTAACATTATATAATACCATTACGTGGTAATATATTAAAAATATTATTATAAAATAGTAAAAAATTATTTTTATATAATCATAAAATAATAAAAAAATAAATATTTTAATATATGTAATAGAAAATATATTTTAATGAATAAACAGGTACTCGCGAGGGCGGATAGTATAATATCCGTCTCCACCCATTTAATAAATATACGGGTACCCATTGCGGGTATATCCATCATGTTAATATGTACTTTTTAACTTTCATATATTATGAATTCTCTAATAGGACAAAATGTCCCGTGCATGGCACTAGTACCGGACTAGTCATATTTAGAAACTGAGTAGACTAAGAGATTTAACTACTTCCAAGTCAAATTATTATAATTTAATATATTAATATTGACAACGTTAAAGTATTTGATATTTAATTTGGCAGACATCTGCATAATTTTATTCATGAAAAATTTATATGTGATGGAGCTGATAAATAATAAATAAATAAATAACTAAATACATAAGAAATTAATTAAACAAAATTGGGAAAGAGATAATCTCACTTTAAAGAAGGAGAATTTCAATTCATTATATCAGAGTGAATTAGTTCACCAAAAAAATATGAGTGAATTATTTTAAAAGTATGAAGATTTCAATTTATAAAAGAAATAAAAAATCAATGTTAAAAGTATGAAGAATTCAATTAATAAAAAGAGAAATTTTAAACATAAAAAAAATAAAATGATTAATAATTTAAAAATATATTAAATAATAATAAAGTGACGCATCTTAAGGAAAAAAACAAGACCTTAATTAAAAGTTAGAAGTGAATATTTCAATTTATCATCATTCAATTATTTTTACACTTCAATCCAGCTTATAGATAGCCCTTTTCGTAGTCCAACTCTCAACGAAAGCACCAATTGTTATCGCTTATGAGGAGAACTCAACCCAAAGATCAGCCCATATGGTGGAAGGACCTCATGAGTATAGCTGGATATATGGGTTTAGGCCCGCGGGTTGGTCCGCAAAACCCGCACCGCATGCGGGCTTGGGCTTCAAAATTAGAGGCCCATTTAAGAAGTGGGCTAAATGGGTTTAACCATTTAACTCGCGGTCTTAAATGGGTTTAACCGCAAACCCGCGGACCAGTTACTTTTTTTTAATATAGATTTTTTTAAATTTAAAAAAAATAAATTTAAAAATAAGACATAAAAATGTCTCTTAACCTTCTAAACCTAAAATATGTCTTCATTCTTCACAAACAAAGAACTGAAAAAAGCGTCGCCCACCCCCCTCTATCCTCTCTTTCTTCCGATTTTCTTTGGCCTCATGTCGTCCTGCTCCTCCGCCCACCTCCGTTGCGCGTCGCCTCCGCTGGGCATCGTCCTCTCCTGTGCGGATCCTATGTTAATCATAGGAAAATTTTGTTCTGTATTTCTGTGTGGATCCTATGTTAATTATAGGAAAATTTTGTGTTGATTGTGTGTACATTGTGTTAATTTTGTTAAGGGTTTAGGTTGATTAGTAGTTTAGTACCCACTGGGGTTGTTGAGTTTGTTAATTCTCTGTAAATTCATTTTAAGGATTTTTTTTGTTTAAATTAGGTACTGATAGCCATTGCTCAGATCTAAATTTTTTAAGTATTTATTCAAAAATTGAATTTTTAAAAAATATTAAAATAAGCGGGCTGGCCCGCGGATTGGTCCGCAAGTCCGCGGGCTTACATAGACTTAGAAATTATAGGCCCATTTAAAATGTGGGCTCAAACGGTTAAGCCCGTTTAACCGCGGGCTGGTGCGGGCTGGCCCGTTACCCAGCTCTACTCATGAGTACTTAAGTATCACAATGATTGTTTTATTTCACTCAATATGTGACTCATAACGTCCACAACGACTTTCACTAACCTGAGGTTTCGATTTTCTACACTTTTTTTTCGGCTTCTCTCACCTACTAGTGTTCAGTCTTTTTTACACATTAATCCAACCTATATCTATCATTAACCTATCAAGTTTCAGTTTTTTAACACCTTAATCCAGTTTATAGGTTGATTTTCCCATAATGAAAGCACCAACTGTTATGACTTAAAACCCAAAAGACTTGGCTGGGAGAGTCTTATGGCTTAAATACCACATTGAATGTTTTATTCCCCTTAGTAATAGAATGTTAACGGTGGACTGTACGTGGTTAATAAAAAAATAGATAAAAATAATTATTAATGTTACTGATTGGCTCCATATTAGCATTAATTCTATATATGTTTGAGGCATGACACGTGACTGCTCCATTTCGTCAAGTTTATGCAATATTTGAGACTTCGAGAGAGTCACCCCTTTCCCTTGTCGCTTAAACTGCTGTTACTTCATTGTGGCAAGCGCATTGCTTTCCATTCTAATTTCTATTCTCTGGTGCAGTATTTGAATTTATTGCCCAATTTTTCTTTGTCCAAATAGATAATACATCTGTCCATGTTAATGGCAGGGCAACTATATCTGGGTGTACTGAATTTGGTCATGGCCCATTGTTATATTGGGTATATATATCCATTTATTATATATGTATGATACCCAAACCCCCTATTCATTGTTTGAATCTTTACGCCATGAGTCACACAGGTTTATTATAACTTTTTCAAGTGGCACTTGGAGGTTTGGCTATTCGCCCAACTACACTACGTACGTACCCTCTCTCTAATCCCAAAACCATCTTAATCGTACCCTTAATCTCCATCACTATTTGAATGGAATGGAATTATGTGGAAATTAAGGAAGAGGTAACTATATTAATTATGAGCTTTGTTAATTTCCTTTCATGAATCTACTCTCCACCATATGACCAGTATCTTCCTTCTCTACGTCAAGATGTCCCTTCAATTTTTGTTGTTTTAGTGACTACTGACTAGCAATAGAATTGTCTTTCCTACGTCATCAATATATATTGGTTGCGGCATTAATTTCAATGCCATGAATTATATTTAAAGTACTCCAAATTTTTCTTATTTTTTTTTACCGGATATACTAATTTGAAATTTTTAAATTTCCTATGTTAAAAAAGTGAAAGAAATAATGAATTTTAATGATGAATAAAAGAAATTTCAAATGACATATATTAAGAGGAAATTTTAACATTTTTATGTTATGTTTAGTTTTTTAGATAATAATTTACAATGTCTTTTACACTTACAACTCACTCAACATTTTTTATTAGAATTTTGGAAATTTTAAATTTCTCCATCCAAACACAGTTAAAGATTTTCTTCTATTGAAGTTTTTCAATTAGATCTATTCATAGCATGTTAAAATAAGGTGCACATAAATTAATGACAAAAATAAAATAAATATATACAAAGAAATCAATTTATAAAATTGAAGTAAAACTGTAAAAGGATCAAAATTATAATTATAAAGATTGTGTTTGACATGTCATTTCAATTACCTGAAATCTGAAACTAATAGCTAAAAACCTTATTAAATCATTTCGAATGTGTTTGGTAAGGTAGCATTTTTTAGTAGCTATTAACATTTTTTAAAATGATGTACTCCAAGTAGCATTTTTCATGTTTACCAAATTTCAAATTCCAATCCAATAATGAATGACGATATTATTTATCATTTTATGATTTTCGGTTAGTTTTTATTAAACGTTTTTAATTTAATAAGTTATTTTATTAACTTTCAACTTTCGACTTTTATCTTTAAGTTTTAAACTATTATCTTTTCAACTTTTAGTTATTATTTTAGCTTTCAGCTAACTTTTTCGTTAATTTTATCAAATACACTAAAATAATTCTAAAAATTCTAAGAATTGAAGTACATATGCATGCATGTTTCAATGTATGATATTAAATATGAAAAGTCCAATAATACAGTAGAAAAAGTTAATAACTAGTATAGGCTCTAAGTCTCCACAAACAAACCTTGTAATTATAATTACGAAATATGAATAATGACTTAATTAGGTTAAGAGGAAGAAAAACCTCCCTATCAAGATGTTTCATATATAGTTGATATTCTTTGACGAAGACCATGTGCCTAGCTAATTCTAATTGAAAATTGATTAATTTATTCAGGTCCATATTATATAAGAGAGAGTTATAAATATGATAGATGATTAAGTGATGTAAAAAGGGATAAAAGGGTGTAAAATGCATGTGATGACATTGTTAGGGTGTGGACCTATTATTACTCATTATAATTTTTTTTTGTTTAATAGACACATCTTATCATGACTTAGTCTTCCATTTTATTTTTTATCAAGCGCAGTAAAACTCAGTTGATTTTTTTTCCTTTTATATATTGAGTCAGGAAATGGTCCTCTTTAATTTTTCTGTATTTATTTTTCTCTTGTTTATATGTTAATATGCATGAATTAATTTCCTAATGCCCGGTAAGAAGGCGCTAAACCATTCCAAAAGAGAACCTTTTTCTTCCGTAATTCACAATGGAAATTCCGGCAAATTAAAGTGGTTTCATTTTCTCCACTTTTTTTCCCATCTTTTCTTTGCAATAAGAAAAACAATGGAGCAGAAATGATACAAATATCTCACGTAATTGAGTTTGTTACATCCATCAATTTATCATAAAGTAATAGTTGTGGTGGTTGAATTCAAGAAAACATATATCTATGATATAATTAATTGATTATGTTTGTAAGTTAGGTAATGTGACAATTATTCCACGTTTGAGATAGCTATTAATATGTGTGTGTGTACTGGCTGAATTTGTATTTGTAAAACCGTATTATTTTATAGCCTCTTAACTGATGATTGAGTTGAGTGTTTTCAAAGAAAACTTAGGAACTGAATTAAGATGATGAGAGCACACCCATATTGCTTTCCATCAACGATTGCACAATAATAAATAAAATTAAACCAAGTATTATTATTGTTGAAATGAATCCATTTACAGGCCGACAAAGTACCCAGCATAAGACATATGTCTTTGGCTTAGTATGGAACTCAGCAAGGATTATTAATTACGTGTGTGCACACGTATCAACATATCACAAGAGCTGAATGAAACATCCAACAGTTCTCTTCATCACAAGAACTATATATCTTTTTATAACTATTTTTAACTTTAGAAATATAGACTTAGTAATAGTAATAGTATGCTATATAGCTATATTATGCAAGTTTCGCTTTCACTTTTATTTTCTTTTTAATTGAGATAAAATTGCTGCTTTATCACGCTAGGGGTAGGCAACATAAACGATGTGTGTCCAAGGAAATGCTTCATTTCGCCATCAAATTTAGTTGTAATGTAGTGAATCGATCGGATAAATATCGGAAAAAAAAAAGAAATCAACATATATATATATATATATACACTTTTCTTAAATTATTTTTATTTGTTTTTTTTTAAATTGTCTTGGTCGGATTGACGATCAAATAAACAAATTGACTTGTGACTAATTCAAGTCTTATAATCCTTGGTTTACAAGTTACAACTACCTACGAGCAAAAATACTCAAGTAGAAATTTCTATATTTTTACATAGCTTTCACACTCTTTGGGTCCTCCTCCAGTGAGATATTCGTGGAGTTGGGGTACAAGGGGCGTTTCGGGGTTGTGATTATGATGGTGATGGTTAACAATGGTGTTACGAAATGATGAGGAGGATAGTACTCTCATAACTAGTTTCCAGGAATTAGTTGTCCCCTTTTCCGGGAAAGTCCCTCTCATGATTTTATTGGTCCACCCCTTTATGATTGATGAGTGGAATTCAATATATTCTAAATATAAATCAATATAATCTATATAAATTGATTTTCTTTTCCTGTAACAATCAATGATATATATATAAAGTTAGATATGTTAGGATGCATGGTGGTCCAGTCTCATATTTCAAATGTTCAAGGGTCCAATTCCGATCATTATAGCGTGGCTAGAACGTATATAGCATGGACACAAGATCTTTACCGTTCATTTCGTGATCAGGAGCAATTTGAGGCTTTTTCTGGATTAAAGAAAATGAGAAATTAAAGAAATGAGTTTGCTTGAATTAGAAAATAGAAAAAAGTTAAAAAAAACATTATATGTTATCAATTTTAGAAATGTTAATGAATCCCTTTAAAAAAATAAAAATATTTTTAATTTATTAATTTTTAAGGGTACTCATTAATATTATTATTTTTAATTATAATTCATATATATATGGGTTTGGGGCAATGTTAAGCAAAAAGGAGTGGGAGAAAGGAAAAAGATTGAAGGGCTGACCTTGAACATGTTGAGTGAGAGAGAGACCCATTGGGTCTTCACGTGGAGGTGTGACCCACGGGTCACCTTAAAGGTAAAGCATATCACGAGACGGCACCATGTACAGACTCTATCCTTTCCCTCCCTCTATTTTTCTCAACCTTGTTTTTTCATCCATTCTTTAATTTCTTTCTACACAAGCTTAATCATCGCCTTCTCTTTCTCTCTCTCTTTTAGCAACTGATTTACAGACAGAAACACGTGAGCTAACTTCCCTCTCCACACCTTCAACCTTTCTCTAACTTAATAATAACCTCCAATCTAACTCAAGATATATATAATTATATATAGACTATACCTGCCTCCTCCCCCACACCCATTAAATTATTAGCTAGGAAGAGGCTATATATATATATATGTGTGTGTATGTATACATGATTGTTTGTTATGAATTGTTTCTCCCTTTTAGGTTTAATTTTCTGCTTCCGTTCAAGAATGCTACAATATAATTAGAGCGAGTCAAGTCACGAATGAAAGGAAATAATGTTTTTCAAAAAATTATTGATAATTAAATTAATTAATTTTGAATAGAGCTTAATTAACTGTTGGAGATAGTTAGATATAAATTCATCTTTGTTACATGTAGAAAGGCGCCTTTCGCTATTTCACAAAAAAAATGTGAGTTAGTTTATTTTGAGAAAATATTTTTATTTTCTGGTTTTTTAATTTTTAGTGTTAATTAATAAATTATTTTTAATTTTTATAATAAAATTATTATTCTATTTTTTGTTTTTAAAGTTTTATACATTAAATAAAAAATAACTTTGTATTGGTTTATATATTTTATATATAAAATTTAAAAAAAAAAGAGAGAGAATGAAAAAAATGTTAGGAAAAGAAATGAAAACAGGGTCACATTTTTTCTAGTGAGTATAATTAGTATTTGAACTGAGAACAAAATGTTAACGCAGACATATATTAATATATATACAAACGCTATAAGAATTACAAAATTGAACAATAAAAAAATAGTTATTTCTTCATAGATGGATGTCTTTCTATAACGATTTATAAACATACAATAAAGGAAAAAGGTAAAAAGTAATTTTGATCAGCTGTTACTAATTTCTACAGTATTAATTAATTACAGTACCCTTAACCCATACTTTCACTAGCTGTAGCTCACAGACGTATCCCTCAACCGAAAAAATACAATGGTTGTGGGAGAACTGTTTCTCGTGCTTTTTCTTTTTTCTTTTTTTTTTTAATCGTGGTCCTGAAAAGTGAAAACCTAATAACCATCAACATGCTGCAGAAGGATTGGTGAAGGGGTTGAAGAAGTGAGGCTTGGGAGCGATGGAGAATGGAGTTTTATTAGAAGCACCACCGTTGACACCACCAAGCCTCTCACAAGAAGGGCACATGGTGAGAGTTGCCGCAGGCATAGGCATATACAAAGGCTGTGAGAGTTTCAGTGCCTTCAACTCTTGCAGCTCCTTCTGTAGCCTCCTATTCTCATCTGTCAACGTTTCACAGCATTTCTTTAGGAACTCGCAGTCCACCTCCGTCTGCTTCAGCTTTGTTCTGCAACACGTACAAAATCCAAAACCAAAAATCTTAATTACCACTCACCAACATATATACATGTATCTATACGTCTGTTTGTACTTTGTACATACATACGTATATACATGTATAGATAATATTTCCGTGGCTCTGGTGCTTTTCGGTTATTAGAGTAATTTAATGAGTGAAAGATATGTACCTGGCTCTCCGGTTCTGGAACCACACCTCAACTTGTCGAGGCCGTAGATTTAACTGCTTCGCTAAAGCCTGCTTCTGTTTCTGTAAATCCAATCCAAGGAAACAATGTTAATCATAATTATATTTATTAATTAAAAGAAAAACCATAATTGGAATCGTATATTTGCTAGTTAAGTTAAAAAGATGTACACACGTGGTTATAATAATATGTAATTATTCGACTTATAATCGAGTAAAATTGAATATAAAAATTAATAATTAAAATAATTTATAATTAAAGTGATTTAAATTCAATTATGCATGATTACTTACAGGATTGAGAGTGCTGTGTTGTTTGAAGCTTTCCTCAAGCATAGCAGATTGTTCTTTGGTAAGCCTGAGTTTCTTCCTGGTAGTGGTTCCTTCTTCATCTTCATCGCTGGCTCGTGAAGAAACCCTCTCTAACTCTGTTGCCTCAATTTCTTCACTGCTAAGATCCCTCTCCCTCTTGACCCTGCCACTGGAGAAGGAGGAGGAAACAGCGCTGTGAGTGTGAGGTGAAGTCTGTGTAGACAAATGATCAAGAGGGTCCTCACTACAGTAATAAACTTTATTATTACTGTGCTCTATTATATCCATCTTATTATTTTTGACCACTTGCTGCGCATGAGGATAACTCTCACCGGACAGACCCAACGTTAACGATGGCTCAGCCTCATAATAAGCCTTCCTTGGCGTTGGGCTTGGCCTAACATCATCCACCTTGTGGGTATCTTGCGGTGTGAGAGTCAAAGCTAATCCTAGAATAAGCTGAAGGCCTGAGTTACTACCATCCTGATCAAGACCCATCAAGAGAATAACAAATAATAAGGAAGAGAAACGAAACGAGGTGTGAATTAATTAGGGAGGGAGGGAGGGAGGGAAGGAGTGAGTTATGGTTTAGATGATGGTGTGTGGTTTATAAAGTGTTGTGGGAGAACAATGGTCTTTAATAAGAGAAGGGAAGGAAAGAGAATGAAAATGAGACTTTTTGTGTGGGGGCAATAGGTGGGTGGGTGGGTGGCTATGATTATTATTAATCAAAGGGTGGAATGAGTAGAGAAACGAATCTGGGTATTACAAATTATGAAAGTTCCCTCTATATCTCTTGGATAGGTTGACCGTTTTGAGCCCCACTACTGTTACCTCCATTATAAAAACAGACAAACTTGGATAATCTCTCTCTCTCCGATGCAATACTAACACTTCACATGCCATAACACACCAAGAGGGTGGGTGATTCGTTTCCCTTCGCCACCAACAGACGTACCCATATAACTATACATAATTATTACCACACTTTAATTTCTTTTCCTATATATGCTTCCTTGCGTATATATAGTACCTTCTTCACTTTACAATATTGTCCCAATTATTGCCCCCCTTTACTCCTGCTTTTCTCATGTCCCAGCAGCCTTTATTTCTTTTTTTTTTTTTATAATTTATTTTCTCTAATTCAATTTACTCCCTTTTGATTTTCCCATTGGCTAGCTAACTTTTTTTTTTGTTTAAATCAAATGTGTATCTTTCACGGGAGACAATCTTACTTAAACCGGAAATATCTACATGCATTATGATGGGACTATTTCTCACAATAGAGATTTTTTCTATACATAAGAGACTCGAATCCAATACCTTATTTAAGAGAATCAAGCATACCATACTTGAACCGTCATTAGCTAGGTAGCTAATTAAAAACATACACACACTCATAGACATATATCATGATAAAGTGTTATTATATATGATGGTTTGCCACTCAACGAAAGATTGCTTCATAAGTAATTTCCGAAAATAAATACAACAAAGGGGAAAGGAAAAATATATCATGATTGGAAATGGGTATGTGTGTGTTTGTTTTCTATAATTATAAGAGACCCACATGAACTGTCTCCCACTCCATGCCTGGCTGAACTAGTTAGAGATGGGTACCATGTCACCTTGCTTACCAATCTTGCATAACGAGGAATGTGAGGGATGGTTGGACGGTTTGCCTTGGTTATTATGAATGTGGAGATTAGAAAAGGATGTGCGCTATTAGTTTATTTGCAATGGAAAAGAAAAGTAGGTACAAGACACAATTGGAGTTTCAAAGAGTTATAATGGCGCCAGAATAGGATTCATCAACAAGAATCCGGATCTTTGCTTAACTAGAAAGTTGATGTGGAGTGTTCCGGACCTACTTCTCTATATTAGTACTATAAGCACTTCCAATAATGCATTGTCGGCGATGCGGAACAGAAGTTAGGTCACCCATAATGGATGATCAACCTAAAATAATCACGACCAAATATAACGGCGTTAACATCACCTCCCCTCCTATACTATATATCTCTTGATCAATTGCTTGCGCATGCACTTTTATTATTCGTTTATGATAGTATGAACAAATTAATATATTCTTCTAATTTTTTTTGTCATGAATTGAATATGCATTAACGCATGCTTCCTTGGCTAATGGTTAGCGTCGGTCTAACATGTAGTGAGATCTCAAGCAAACCTTTATTTTGGGGATTTTCTAAATACATGAGTTAAAAAAGAGCCTTAAAAGTTAAAATTCATTTAGCAAGGATTGAACCATCAACCCTTGAGTAGGAAAATCAATTTTTAAACCAATGAACTAAGTCTAATTATAATTGTTACGTACTAGCTGAGCTTGTACTCTCCCTCTGAACAAATCGGCAAGGATGAGCTTGGCAGAGGATGACCTGACACACCCTAGCAGGATCTTTGGCTTGACTAAAGGGGACAAATAAGGAAAGAGCCGATGTTAAGCAGCCTAACAGCATGATCAACACATGTTGTCTCCCAATCAGCAAATCATACCATCTATAGAAGATACCCCCCGCACCTATAAAAGGAGGGGCGTAGGCAGCATCAGGACACACACTAGCTTCTTCACTCAGCCTAGTTGTAGCACCTGTCTTCACTTTTAATGGATCTCAAATTAATTTCATAGGACCACGCGCTACCTATCACAGTAGAATGGAAACTTCTTGGTATTGGATTTATGATGTCAAAGATATATATGTTTGTGGAAATAATCAAGTTAATTAGTTCAAAGTTTGAAAAAATAAGTTTTATCTAGAATTTGTTAAATTAATTTATTGAATTGAAATGTTTGTCAATTGTTCAACTAGTTAATAAATATATGGGCCTGTTTGGTGGACATGATATGATAGGATAGACAAGTTGGATAAAAACATGATAGGATAAGAGCATGATAAGCTCTTATCATATCCTATGTTTGATGCACACCGGGATAAGAGGCGGATAACATTATTTTATTTTATCATACGTTTGAAATTGACAGATAATGATAGGATAAGATATAAAAAATATTGATATTACAAAATTACCCTTATTATAAAATTAAATTAAATTTTATTTTATTTTTAACTTTTCAATAAGCATGATAAATAAAAAATTATTTATTTATGAAAAAATTTAAATTTAATAAAAAGAATAAAATTATTAAAAAATAATATTAAAATTATCATAAAAGAGGGGGAGAGAAGAGAGAGAATGGGTGGGAGAGAGAAGAGAGAGAAGAGACGAGAGAGGGGAGAAAGGAGAGAGGGAGTGGAGAGAGATAGAAGGGAACAGGAGAGAGGAAAGAGATAGAGAAGGGGAAGAGAGAATGATGAGGGGGAAAGGACAGAGAGAGGGAATGGGAGGAGAGAGAGATGAAAGAAGGGAAAGGGAGATGGGGGAGAGAGAGAGGTGAGAGAAAGAGGGAGACAGGGGGAGAAAGAGGGGGAGTGGAGAGAGAGGGGAGAGATGGGAACATGAGAGAGAGAGAGAGGAATGAGAGAGGATGGGGAGTGTTCTTACAAAGCCCAATTTCTACTCATACAGTATAAAAAGGCTAAGTGAAGAAGCTAGTGTGTGTCCTAATGTTGCCTACGCCCCTCCTTTTATAGGCGTTGCGGGGTATCTATCAGTTATGGCATGATTTGCTGATTGGGAGACAATATGTGTTGATCTTGCTGTCAGGCTGCTTAACATCAACCCTTTCCTTATTTGTCTGATTCCCTCCTTTAGTCAAGCCAAGGATTCTGCTAGGGTGTGCCAGGTCGGTCTTATCCCGAGCTCCTCCTGACCGATCTACTTGGGTGAAAGTACGAGCTTAGCTGGTACGTAACATAAGCCTCCCAAGCTACGAGGTATTATTCAGTGAAGTAGCTTAACTGTTTCTGATGTGATACTTCTGATTGGTATTGACCCGAACTCACTTCTAACCGATTTACTTTAGGGGAGTATGAACTTAGTTGGTACGTTGCACGGAGATCTTCTTTTCATCTATTGTTTTAGTCTGAGCTGATTCGTTGGTTTGATCCCCTTTGTTGTGGCTGTTTGATTCGTTTATCCAAGGTCTTGCTCGGTCTTTCTGAAGTTCTACTTGTGAGATTCGTAACATTGTCAGCCGTTGTCATTAAATTTGAACCATTGGATGAGTTTGATCTTAACCGCTCATTCCTTTAATTGATGCGCCTTTTGGGTTTCGCGCCTCTTCCTACACTCAGGTCAGTATGGATCCAAGAGAATATGAGTAGTAGTAAGAGAACATACCTGAGGTACCCTTTGATATGTATTTATATAATAAGTGAGTGAGAGGTTATAGAGTGGGATTACGTAATCATGGGGTAGATGTCAATTTTTCATAAATGCCCCAATAATTGTGATTTCCCAATCATAATCGTAATTGACTCTCTTGACGATGGAGTTCTAATTAGGTATATACCAAGGTTGGTCGAGTACTTGGTCGGCCAGGTATGATACATAAGCCTCTCAAGCTATGAGCTTGAAAAGGGATGAAGCTTGTTAAAGTCATATGAGGTAGTAACTCGATCGAGGAGTATACAATACTCAATATGTAGTGTATATTATCGGCCATTCCGAGATCTGTATTTTTGTTATCTTGAGACTTGTACTTGGTCGTCTTTAGGGGTTGTAGATCGATTTGTTAACTTAAGGTCAATCTGTTCAAGGTCGTCCAACTTCGTCTTTATATATGTGATGCCCTTTAAATAGAGGTCGATTTTATGTATAGCTTGGTCATGGAACTTAGAGTAACTCAATCTTGAAGAAACTTAGGTTTTGGTAAACTAAATCGAGGTATAACTCAGTCATGAAGAAGATTAGGTTTTGGTGAAATAATCCGAGACATAACTCGGTCATGAAGAAACTTAGATTCAACTCTTTAATCCGAGGTATAACTCGGTCACGAAGAAGATTAGATTCTGGTGAAATAATCCGAGGCATAACTCGGTCATGAAGAAACTTAAAGATTTTGGGGGAAATCATCCAAGGTAGAACTTGGTCATGAGGAAGCTTAGATTCTGGTGAAATTATATGAGGTAGAACTCAGTCATGAGGAAACTTTTATTCAACTTTTTAATCCGAGGTATAACTCGGTCACGAAGAAGATTAGATTCTGGTGAAATAATCCGAGGCTTAACTCGGTCTTAAAGATTTTGGGAGAAATCATCCGAGGTATAACTCGGTCACGTATCCTTGGGTGTGGTTGGTAGTCTTCCGGTGCAAGGAAGTATTGAATAAAATTGTTCATTTTCTTTGCGAACTCCAAACTGTTGCCTCAAATCATTACCCTGAGGTCATCCTCGGTTTTTTAGAATATCATAACTTAGGAGAAATTCAACTTGTTACTTTCAAGTTTTTATAAGTTCAACTTGTTATTACGAGGTCATCTTGTTATCCCAAGTTCTGGACTTGGTTTTTAGAGTCTCAACTCGTTACCCTGAGGTCATCCTCAGTTTTTAGACTCGTCTTCTTGAGGTATGAGTTCTGTATCATGAGGTCATACTTATGCAAAATGACTTAATGAAAATATTAGCCAAGTATTAGACTTGGATTTTTGACGTGTTAACTCGGTGACGTGAGGTCGTACTTCAAAATAACTTAATGGAAACATTAACCAAGGATCAGACTTGGATTTTTTACGTGTGAGTTCGGTGTCGTGAGGCCGCACTTTTCTGCAAAACAATGAAAACATTAACCAAGAAGCGAACTTCGATTTTTGATGTGTGAGCTCGGTGTCGTGAGGTCGTACTTTTGAACACATTAACCAAGTATTAGACTTGGATTTTTGAAGTGTGAGCTCGGTGTAGTGAGGTCGTACTTCTGCAATATAAATTAATGAAAATATCAACCAAGTATTAGACTTGGATTTTTTATGTGTGAGCTCGGTGTAGTGAGGTCGTACTTGAACACATTAACCAAGTATTAGACTTGGATTTTTGAAGTTTGAGCTCGGTATAGTGAGGTCGTACTTCTGCAATATAAATTAATGAAAATATCAACCAAGTATTAGACTTGGATTTTTTATGTGTGAGCTCGGTGTAGTGAGGTCGTACTTGAACACATTAACCAAGTATTAGACTTGGATTTTTGAAGTGTGAGCTCGGTGTAGTGAGGTCGTACTTGAACACATTAACCAAGTATTAGACTTGGATTTTTGAAGTGTGAGCTCGGTAAACGGAGGTGATACTCTTGTATAATAACTTGGTGAAAATAATAACCAAGAACTTGAAAAAATGACCAAGTGTTGAACCTGGATTCTTATAGTGTCAGCTCGGTAAACGGAGGTGATTCTCTTGTATAATAACTTGGTGAAAATAATAACCAAGAACTTGAAAAAATGACCAAGTGTTGAACCTGGATTCTTGTAGTGTCAGCTCGGTAGGCTGAGGTGATACTCTTGTATAATAACTTGGTGAAAATAATAACCAGGAACTAGAAATAATGACCAAGAGTTGAACCTGGATTCTTGAAGTGTCAGCTCGGTAGGCTGAGGTGATACTCTTGTCTGATAACTTGGTGAAAATAATAACCAGGAACTAGAAATAATGACCAAGAGTTGAACCTGGATTCTTGAAGTGTCAGCTCGGTAGGATGAGGTGATACTCTTGTATAATAACTTGGTGAAAATAATAACCAAGAACTAGAAATAATAACCTAGTGCTGGACCTGGGTTTTTTAAGTTGTCATCTTGGTAGGCTGAAGCGATACCCTTGTATAATAACTTGATCAAGATTTTAACCAGGAATTGGACTTGATTTTTAGAGTGTGAGCTCGGTACCCTGAGATGGAACTCAGTTTTTAGAGCATATTTTTGGCGAAGACAACTCTTTCTTTAGAGAATAAATTTAACTCGTTACCCCAAGTATTGGACTTGGTTTTTAGAGTGTGAGCTCGTTACCCTGAGATGAAACTCAGTTTTAAGAGCATATTTTTGGCGAAAACAACTCTTCCTTTGGAGAATAAATTTAACTCGTTACCCCAAGTATTGGACTTGGTTTTTAGAGTATGAGCTCGTTACCCTGAGATGGAACTCAGTTTTTAGAGCATATTTTTGGCGAAAACAACTCTTCCTTTGGAGAATAAATTTAACTCGTTACCCCAAGTATTGGACTTGGTTTTTAGAGTATAAGCTCGTTACCCTGAGATAGAACTCAGTTTTTAGAGCATATTTTTGGCGAAAACAACTCTTCCTTTGGAGAATAAATTTAACTCGTTACCCCAAGTATTGGACTTGGTTTTTAGAGTATAAGCTCGTTACCCTGAGATAGAACTCAGTTTTTAGAGCATATTTTTGGCGAAAACAACTCTTCCTTTGGAGAATAAATTTAACTCGTTACCCCAAGTATTGGACTTGGTTTTTTAGAGTATGAGCTCGTTACCCTGAGATGGAACTCAGTTTTTAGAGCATATTTTTGGCGAAAACAACTCTTCCTTTGGAGAATAAATTTAACTCGTTACCCCAAGTATTGGACTTGATTTTTAGAGTATGAGCTCGTTACCCTGAGATGAGACTCAGTTTTTAGAGCATTTTTTTGGCGAAAATAACTCTTCCTTTGGAGAATAAATTTAACTCGTTACCCCCAAGTTTCTACTTGGTTTTTAGAGTTATTAGCGAAGGGCGAATCGGTTTGCATCTTGACTTTAGGTTGGTTGGTCGGTCTGCTCCTTTGGACTAAAGCTAGAGCTGTCAAAGTGAGCCAACCCGGCTCACGTGAGTTGACTCACCACGGGTTAGGCTAAAAGTGAGTCGAGTCGGGTTGACTCACTTTTCTGGTGAGCTAAAAAAATACCAACCCGGCTCGACCCACCGCGGGTTGGTGGGTTAAGCGAGCTGGCTCACCTAACTTAAAAATTTTATAAAAATATTAAAAAAATTAAAAAAAAAGGTAAAAAAATTAGAAAAAAAATATAAGAAACTATAAATATGTCTTAAAAAATATAAAAATTAAATAAAAATAAAAAAGTGAGCCAACCCACCTTAACCCGGCTCAAACCCATTTTGGTTCGCGAGTTAAGTGGGCTGACCCACTTTTGACCCGCAAAAATGTGAGCTTATATTTTACCAACCCAACCCACCAGTGAGTCGGGTTGGGCGGGTTGGCTCACCGAGCTCAACCCAAATTGACAGCTATAACTAAAGCATATTTACGTTGATGAAGTCGGCCGATCTTATACTTTGTACTTAAATGTATGTTTTAACCTGAAGTAGGTCGGCTTGATATTTTGTACTGAAGTAGGTCGGCCTGATACTTTGGACTGAAGTAGGTCGGTCTGATGAAGTCGGCTAGGTCCTTTTGACTTAAAATGTGTTTAATCTGAAGTAGGTTTTCCTGATCATTTGGACTGAAGTAGGTCGGTCTAATGAAGTCGGTCGGGTCCTTTGGACTTAAAATGTGTCTAATCTGAAGTAGGTCGGCCTGATCCTTTGGACTAGAGGTGTCAAAATGGGCTACCCGGCCCGGCCCGCATCGGGTAGCGGGCTTATGCGGGCAGGGCTAAAATACCCGGCTAAAATTCGGTCCTGTGAACTTAGTGCCCTAGCCCGACCCTATGCGGGTAGCGGGCTTGTGCGGGCCGGCCCGGTTAAAAAAAAATTAACTTATTCAAAAATGTTGCTCATTAAAAATTGTAAACAATTATACTTTTACAAAACTAAAAAAAATTACAATTTAGTTATAAAAATCATTTAAAAGGGGAAAAGCAAAATGAATTTGCATTCGATGAATCGAAATTGTTCCAAGATTTTTCCATTTTATAATACTACTCAATTGATATGTAATTAAATTAAATTAAATAAACCTATACTGCACCTGTTCCAAAAATTGTTCTTCAAAATTGATTCTAAATTATTCCAAGATTTTTCCATTTTATAATACTACTCAATTGATATGTAATTAAATTAAATTAAATAAACATATACTGGACCTGTTCCAAAAATTGTTCTTCAAAATAGGATTATAAAATACATATTTGACAAACTTGGATTTGAGGAAGCATATATATGCACTAATATAATAATATACTCGATCATAATTGCTTTAATTAATTAGTTATCTATCAAAAGAAAATCATAATTGTTCACCATATTCATTGACTTCACAGTAGAAATTTCAATTTTCAGAACTTCAAACATTTTTAGATGGAAGAAAAATAAAAAATGGGTCATGCCAGCGAACTTAAGCATAACTCAAAAGCAAGGCAATTTTTTTTTTAAAAAAAAACGGGCCGCCCGTTAGCCCGGTCGGGTAGCCCGGCCCGAACCCGCTTAAAACCGGGCTTTTTCATTTCAGGGCTAAAAAGCCCGGCAAAAATTCGGGCCTCTAATTTAAGTGCCCAAGCCCTCCCATATTGCGGGTTCGGGCGGGCCGGCCCATTTTGACACCTCTACTTTGGACTGAAGTAGGTTGGTCTAATGAAGTCGGTTGGGTCCTTTGGTCTTAAAAGGTGTTTAATCTGAAGTAGGTCGATATGGTCATTTAGACTGAAGTTGGTCGGCCTAGTCATTTGGACTGAAGTAGGTCAGTCTGGTCTGCAAGGAATTAAATCTACGTATTTCTTTTCCAAAATATGATTTGATGTTCAGAAACGTTGTTATTGAGTAACTAGATCAATAATAGTATGAGTATAATATTTTTTTTCATACTACTTTGCATCTTGTTTCAAATAAAAACACTTGAAAGCACGCATTCCAATATATTGGTTGTAAGAGAAAAAATGGCAAATAAAATGAAAAGAAGAATCCAGACTGATTATTGAGATAATGTTTAGTCATTTCATATTGAGATTCATGCTCCATAATGTGATAATTAAGGAAATCATAGGTGTATGACAATTAAAGAAATCATAGAAGATAACATTAATTAACTAATAATGATGATTGGCATGACCTAGGAAAACATATATAGAAATATGAATCTGACTTTATTTGATTGAATTAATTCTATTACATAATTGACTGAAATGATTAATTTGATAGAGTATTTTTTGCAAAAAATGTTGAGTAAAATAAAACAATTTCTTGAATAAAGTAGTGTTATATTATCACCAGTGGTATGAATGATTGTAAGCAATTAAATACAGATTGTTGTAAGTCACTAAATATAAATCATCAATATATTTAGATAAAGGAAAGAATAACAATAGCATGTATATATCAATGATCATGTAGAGTAACTAAGTTAAGGAAAGACTTATCTAAGCACCACTCGCTCGATGGAGAGGTCCATCCTTTTTCCCAAGCAGAAATTCGTATTTCACTTGTGGCCAGCGGGAAAAGTTTTACCGCGACCCTTCTCCTCCAGCACTCTTTGGTTTTCCTTCCTGAGTTGTTCGAGTTGGTGAACAAGCTCATGCAATGTTGGGTCTTCTCCATTGTTGCTCGTGTTAGTTCCACAGGAAACACTAGAAGGGGGGTTGAATAGTGTTTCGAATATTTTTACCATTTTGGAAATCTTTAACATAAGTTATTAATTCATTGAAACAAATTAATGAGAAAAGCTTATTATCAGAATTAATACTTAAATTGCAGAATATAAGAAGGACAAGCATAGAGACTAAGAAAAGGTGACTAGATCAAAAACTTGTTTGAACTTTTGATTAAATTGATTTAGACATTCAGATGCATCTCAAGATACCTTCTGAAAGATATTACAAAGAATCTTTTCAGAACAGTTTCTGAGTAACCTCAGATGATTGATCATCGTCTGAAGTGTACTTCTAACTTCTGAACTGAAACTGTTTCAGATCCACTTCAAAGAGTTATTTCAGACGTTCTTCAAAGTATATTCTTTGTAATACTCCAAACGATATAAGATTAACTGAATGAGTTATTATCTTGGAAAACTTAGTTTATTGAAATTTTTATGTTAAGTTTATTATGAAAAATACTGTTCAATCCCCATCAGATATATAAAGCTGTAAATTAAGGAGTTTAAGGGGTAGAAAACTTAGTCACAAAATTTATCCTGGTTCACCCACCAACCCAGTGAGCTACATCCAGTCCCAGGGCAAACCACCACTGGATTTTCCACTATATGAAACCACAGATACAAGTATTCTTTTCTATCAATCCTCTTCGGGCTCTACCACAAGTATTCTTTTATTTTCAACTGCCTCTCCAGGAAACTCATGCAGTATTATTTTACAGACAAGCCTCTCTAGGCTCAACAAGCATTCTTTTATTTTCAACTGCCTCTCCAGACAACTCAGTGCAGTATTCTTTTACAGACAAGCCTCTCCAGGCTCACCGAGTACACAAGGCCTCTCCAGGAACACAAGTATTCTTTCTTCCACCAAGCCTCTCCAGGCTCTTAGACACATAAAGTGTTTACAACATAAACTAAGTTTAAGTTTCTAAGAAACATAAACTTAAGTTCATCCTATACTTACAGTTCAACTGAGTACTACTCAGGATATATGAAATAGATTCTAAGCACAGGGGTAAGACTGAGATACAAGTGTATGAATTTAGGTACAATCTCGTCTTCTAAGTGAGGTATAACATCCTCAAGGAATTGGCTAAGTAAAATATTGAATTAAGCTTCAGCCAGTTCATTCTTGGCATAATCTCTGCCTTGGGCTTCAGTGCCAAACCTTTCTGGTTGACATCTTGTGGATGTGATACTAAGAAATTGGCTCAAACTTGGTTGTTCTCTTACAATGACAACAAGTCGGCACCTTCAGATTCATACTTGAGGCTATTTATAGTCTGATAGAATATAGCCGTTGAAGATGGTTGATAATACCGTTGAGATGTTGATGATGTGGCTCATATAGCCGTTGTGTAATAGCTTCTCAAACGGTTGCTTCTTCTTAAGCAAAATAAGTGTTCAGATGATCTTGTTCTGACACTTCTTTTGATGAGCTCCTTTGAGAGATTTCCTTGATATTTTTACGCTTCTTCTCTCTCTTGATTTTCTTCTGCTTTCTTCTGCTTTCCTCAGCTTTCTTCTGCTTTCCTCTGTTTTCCTTTAGAGTATGTATGAGGAGGTATTCGTTGGATTTGTCCTTTTGCTTATTTGTATATACCCATTTTCATTTGCTCCTGACACAGTTTCCTCTTTCTTCTTTGAGTGAGATGTCTTGTCCTAAGGACAATATTTGTTGTTGCTATTTCCTCTTTGAATAAAGACATATGATATTATAGCCATTGAATCATATGGTCTCAGCTTCTCTTGTGACTTCTTCTATGTTGAAATCTGTTCCATGCATTCAGAGAGTTTCATTTCTTCAGACTGTTAAGCCATTTATAGCTTCCTTCAGATGATAGCTTCAAGCTTCTTGTAATTCTTCAGATTGAAATCCTTTCAACAAAGATTTCTTCTTCTGATGAAATGCTTGTTTTTCTCTTCAGATGATTAGAGCAAAATGCTTCTTCCTTTACTTCAGACAATCCTAGCTTCATTCATCTTTGTCTCTTCTAGTTCTTCTGATATTTGGATAGATGTTGAATTAAATGATATTAGTTCAAACATCTTTCTCGATATTTTCTTGTCCAGATTTCTGATTTGCTTTTAGACAGTAGCAGGTGCAGTATGTCTGCGTATACAGTACCCTTTTGATTGCAGATGCAGCAGTCGTTGTAGGATTTCCTTATTTGTGCAAGTCTTTTGATCGAGGCAGAAAAGTATGCCTAACTTTTGTGCCGAAATGAAGTAGTCCATTGGATACAGTGTTCTTCATGCTTTGACAATATCTTCATGAGAACATTTCTTGGTTCTGACGCCTTCAGTCCTTCAGTCATACAGAGTGCTTCTGATTAGCTTCCATTCTTCAGATGATAGGTATGCTTCATATGGAGTCAAGTCTTCAGTTTGTCTTTGAGTCTTCACATTACTTCTTCAGACGAGGTCAGGTCTTCACTTTTGTCTTCGAGTCTTCAGATGATAATACTTCTTCAGATGGAGGATATGCTTCAGATGATGATGAGTCTTGAGACGGTCTGAGTCTTTCATGTCTTTAGATAGTTGAATCTTTTCTATTCTTTTCCGTAGCTTCCTTTGCTTCTAGTTGCTTCATTTTTACTGTGTATCTCTTCTTCCTTTGCTGTCTTCTGGGCTTCAGATGAATATGCTTCAGATGATTGAGTCTTTTCTTCTCTTCAGATTCTGTATTGCTTCATCTTCTGATTTTCCTTCGTTCTTCTTCTGATCTGTTCTTCTTCTTCTGATACTTCACTGGTTCTTCTTCTTCTTCTTCTGATTCTTCACTGATTCTTCTTCTTCTGATTCTTCACTGACTCTTCTTCTTCTGATTCTTCACTTATTCTTCTTCTTCTTCTGATTCTTCACTGACTCTTCTTCTTCTTCTGATTCTGATACTTCAGACGAATATTCCAACATAAAACACAATCAACAAAACAATACCTTTCTTAGTAGAACCTGTTTTATTTTTAATCTAGTCTAATTTGTTGATCATTAAAACCAAGGATAATGAGTCTTGAATCTAATTTGAATACTTAAATTAATTCTGAGACTCAACGACTCGTTCTTGTTCTAACCATTTTTCTATGATACTTGTGGTTTTCTGGGAAAGTTTTACCAGAGCCCCACGGTGGGTGCCAAATGTTCTTACAAAGCCTAATTTCTACTCATACAGTATAAAAAGGCTAAGTGAAGAAGCTAGTGTGTGTCCTAATGTTGCCTACGCCCCTCCTTTTATAGGCGTTGCGGGGTATCTATCATTTATGGCATGATTTGCTGATTGGGAGACAATATGCGTTGAATCTTGCTGTCAGGCTGCTTAACATCAACCTTTTCCTTATTTGTACGATTCCCTCCTTTAGTCAAGCCAAGAATCCTGTTAGGGTGTGCCAGGTCGGTCTTATCCCGAGCTCCTCCTGACCGATATACTTGGTGAAAGTACGAGCTTAGCTGGTACATAACAGGGAGGGAGAGAGGGTGATGGGGAGAAAGAGAAGGAGTGGAGAGGGAGGGGAAAGAGGGGAACATGAGAGAGAGGAGAGAGAGGAGAGAGAAAGAGAGGAAAGAGAGAGGGGGAGGGGGGAGAGAGTGGAACATGAGAGAGGAGAGAGAAAGAGGGAGAGAGGGGAACAAGAGAGAAGAGAGAGACAGGAAAAGGGAGAGGTATTGTCTCTTATCATGTCCACCAACGGGCCCTAAAATGACAAAACATGTGTTTATATATTTTTTATATAAATTTTATTTTTATTTTGTTGATAAATAGTTTTAGGTAATTATAGTTTTAACTTTTTAATTAATTTTAAACCCCCATTATCTTTTTTAAAAAAATAAAAAATTATTGAAAAGTAAAATAATAGTGCAATGTTAAAAAAATATATAAAATTTAGTATAATAATTAAAACAAATATTTATGATAAAGGTGAGGGTGATTTGGGTATTTGGAAGGTGAAGGTGAGGGGTTTTCTAGAATCCAAAAAGGGTGAATGAGAAATTTTATTAATCTATTGGGGATAAAACAAAGTTTTAACCTTATATGTTACTTCATATAGTATCTTAAAAAATTAGATCATTTCAAATGAAACAGACAAATTAAGAAAAGATATCTTAATGTATTGACTTTTAAAAAATTATTACAATATTCTAAATTCGTTCTTATCTAAAGTTAAAATTAGTTGACTTTTATTTAGCACCATTGAATACTTTCATAAAAAAGTTGTAGTTCAGTTGGCAATGCAAGACTAATATTGTGTGGTAAGAGCATTCGAGTTCGATTTTTATTAAATATACATTTAGGGAAGGATGAAGGGTTATGACTAAAACCTGAGCGAGATTGCTAATAAAATAGGGGATACATGTGGTTAACTCAAAAAATATACACCATTGAATACTTTAAAGACCATAAGCTCGAAAGGTTTGATTGGACACACGTGGAAAAATGTATTAATACTCTACATTGATTAAAATATGGTAATTAGAAAGATTTACTCTTTGTTTATTTTAATGGATGAAAAATAGGGAGGGAGTGTGTTATTCATTTGAAAAAAACAAATCATAGATGTATATTTGTGGATAAGATTAATTATCCACCTACCTTTGTACGTACTAATTTAATTCTATTGGTATTTTCATAGTACAAATTACTTTAGATTGAAAATCAAATCATTTATTTAAATTGAAAATAATTAATCTCTAACTATCAGTTGAGGGACACCTTCTATGCAGACAACAAAATAAACCAGTTTGAAAACTGATTTGTGAAGAAAAAAGTTCAAATTAATCCTTTTAAAAATACATATTGTAACGTCATAATTTCCAAATCCGAGAACAATACTTGTTGGAAACATTATCCCCAAATTCCTGAAATTATTTTGCGCCATTATCGATATCAACATAACAACCAAACATATTAATTGCTTAGGAAATCCAACGTTTACATAAACGGAAGCATACACACATCACTCAAGGATTGTAATTGATAAGCCACTCAATGGCTCAAAATACAATATCCAAATTCACACCAATTTCACCCTACAACTATACACACGTGCTAAAAATCTTCCTAAGGGACTGCTGAAACAACTCGGGGAACCAATCCACCGTTGCGCCTCCAAGCCATCCGACTTTACTTCTGACTAAACCTCCTGCACATCTAAAAATAGAGTCCACAACGTGTCGTGAGACGTACGTCCCAGTGAATGTGATCATGCATACAATGTGGGGAAACAAGCAAATGAAGATGCAGCATCACACATATAAGTGTATCACAAATCTACCAGGCAGTCAGGCAATGCACATCACAATTCCTCTGGTGGGAAACCACCCATGCAATCATACAAACACTTTCAAACTGAACCTCCGGTGTTTAACCCACACCAAGGGTGTCTTTCCACTGTTACGTCTTTTGAGAGCTTGGTCGTGTAACCAAGGACCGTCGTCCAGGGCCACCCTCTTAAGTTTTATTATCATCCAAGAATGCACATGCCATTTTTATTAATCTATTGAGGATCCCATCTCCCTCTTGGCCGAGAGGTCAATGAGATTTCTCATTCCTCTTTAATCCGACGACCCATTAAACTCATCTTTGGTCCGAAGACCCATAACTTCCTGTTGGTCGAAGCCCATGAAAAGTGTTATACATGATTAGGGTGTAACAACATGATTCCTTAATAGCTAATGAGCATATATGTGCATGAACATAAGTATTAACATGAATGCATAACTCCTCTGAGGCCTAATCATCATTATGTAACTTCAAGCAAAAGACCCTAATCTTCAAACCTAGGGTTAGAGCAACCATAAGCATACAAGCAAACAATCCAATCATCAACCCTAAGTTAACCTATAGGCATCCACAAGCAAGCAAAATAAGCAAGGGGAGTAAGAAAAAGGGACATTTATAGGATCCCATACAAGAATGAAAGTGAGTGAATGAACCACATTCACTTTAAAGCAAGAATTGGAGAAGATGAGGGTTGAAGGTGACGATCCAAGCTCCTTCAATGGTGTGGGGGTACAATCCGAACTTCTCCTCCTTCGAACTCTTCCTTCTCTCTCTAGGCTTTCTCCCCCTCTCTCTAAAAGAGAAGGAAAGTGAAAAAGTAGGTAAGAAACAAGCCCTTAAAATGCTGGATTCGCGCATTCTCGCTCAAGCGAGCACTTCTTGCTTGAGCAATAACACTAAGGGTGTGCTGGTCTCACGTTCTCGCTCAAGCGAGAGACTCCTTGCTTGAGCGAGACCCTTCTCGCTCAAGCGAAAATCTTCCAGAAAGTACCCCTTTTTCCCCCTATTTCTCTCTTAAGCGAAATCTTTCTCGCTCAAGCGAGAAAACCAGATTCCACTTTTTCCCATTTTTATTGATATCCTCGCTCAAGCGAGCCCCTCTCGCTTGAGCGAGAACATCAGAACTCAAAGTCCTATTTCTCACTCTTAAGCCTCCCTTTCTCAATTTCACCTTTCTTTTCTTAATTCTTTTAACAAAATACCTTTCCAACATAGTTCCTTAATCTAAACCTCTCCCCCTCATTTCCATCAACCCTCTTAACTAAATCCCTTCCTCCTCAATCTAATCCCCTCGTTCAACACCCCTATTTTCTCCCTCATCACTATACCTTGTAATTATTTCCATCTCAGGGTGTGATCTCTCATAAGCTCAGTCTATAGTTGTGTTTGGCCTAACACCTGGTTTCCCTGATGAATTTCCCCCTAACACCCATGAACTATCAATAGATTCCCTATCTTTTTTCTTAATTTACTCTCAAACTCCTAAACCCTCATTCTACTTCTAATTTTTTCTCTAGGCGAGATTCATAGCCTAAAACTTCCACAGTATTTCTAGATCCTAATTTCTAGGATGTTACATATATCTACTTTTTTTTGTATACAAAATAACTTAATTTTTATTGTGAATGATTGTGTTGACTTTTAAATTTAAAAAAATCATTTTGAAATCACATGAATTTTTAGGATGTCCATTTAATATTTCGTCGTAGAAATCAAATAAAACTAGCAAATCCGTCATTGACTTTTTTAGGGTTATGTAGTTTAGTCTCTAAGAAATAGACAAATTGAATATAATCATTGACTTCTTGCTTTGTCCGTCAATATAGTTCAACTATGTGTTTCTCGTTAATTTTTTTACGACATGCCACATTTAGTGACATTGTGTCACATTTTGTGCCACTATAGTGTTCAATGTGGCACAAAAATAATATGGTTTTGTCAAATTTATAGCTTAAAAGACTTCAATTCCAACACTCATGTGTTTCCCTATTCTCCCCTTTTCTCTCCTTTTTCCCCTTCTTTCATGGGAAGGTCTCAACCCTAGTGACGTTATTTGGTGCCCCAATGGCAAATGGTGTGACACAGTGTCACTAAACATGACACGTCATAAAAAATTAACGGGAAACACACAATTGGACTATAGTGACAGAAAAAGTAAGAAGTTGGGGATTATTGTGTTTTTCTATTTTTTAGGGACTAAACCGCATAACCCTAAAAAAGTCAAGGACGGATCTGTTGGTTTTATCAAAGATTTTATAAAAGAGATGAAAAGCCACAAATTAATTAATTTTAAATTTTTATTTATATCATCCAGTAGTAATTGAATTTGATTAAAAAAATATTTGGGTTAAATATGTTTTTAGTCCCTGAAAATATAGTGAAATTTGATTTCGGTTCCTCGTTTAATTTTTCATTGATTTTAGACCCCTATTTTTTAGAACCACGTGCTTTTGGTTCTCCTTGTTAACGATAGCCAATCAAGTCATGTTTGCACCTCCATTACGGCTTTTTCCGGATAAAATTTTACAGAAATTTTCTTGTAATTTTTTCTCTATAAAATTAAAAAAACACTAATTTCTATGATGCTATGAATTTTTTTGCTTTATTGTAAAATAGTTCATAGAATTTTTTTGTAAATTTTAGAATCTAAATGAAATTTCTTATGAATTTTGAAATTCACAGAAAAAATTCAAAAAAATTCATAGAAAAATCTACATAAAATATTATTGTGTCACTTAATAGAACATAACTAACGATAATAAATAAATTCATATGATTTTAAAAAATAAAAAATCAAAACCATTAAAAAAAATAAATGAGGATAAAAACAAGTTTCACTAGTTAAGCCGAAATATTTAGGGTTTATTACATCAACGGGAGTTACAGAATAGACATTAACTAAGCAGTAATGTACACAAAGTGATGGACACAAGGTCATGCTTCTAATAATGTGTGACTTTAATGGGATGCATCATTGATTTATGTACCTGAATCAAATTTCAATATAATTTCACCGAAACACGACTTTTATAATAATCATCTTGTGTTTTTTACCCTTTTCTGTGTTGGGTAAAACCAAAATTGTATCTTACGCGTGCATAGGTGATTTTTGAACATGGACTTCTTTATTACGACACTGGTGGGGTATTATGACGCAAGATATTTTGTTCTGGATCGGAAAATTATACTCCCTCTATAAGACCCTTCTAGAAGAATTAAGTGTCCCTTAATATAAGACCCTTTGTAAATTTTGAGGTAAAACAATAATTTTTTCCATACTTGCCCTTCATTAATATTCAACTCTTTTTATTTCCCATATATTGATAAGTGTGACCTATATGTCCAACTACACCATTGGAAAGTGATTTTTGTTGTCTCTCATTATGTTACAATTAATGTATTTAAAATATAGTAACTTTTAAATAAGGGTATATTTGGAATACTATTATTTTTTTTTAAAGATCAATACATTAACTAACTTTTCTTAAACTATGTGAAACGGTTGAAAGGGTCTTATAATAAGGACGGAGGGAATAATATTCAGAAATTTATAGAGACTCTGCGCGCAGTCTATACCAGCTTTAATTAATTTGTTTGCCCCGCTAATAAAGAAATTCCAAATATTAAAATAGTACTAACGACGTCATGAATTATATAATTTGTATAATAATTGAGCTATATATAAGTAAGATGATCAGATGTCTCATGTACCATATACTTTAGAAGAGGATTATCCAGGGCTTTTGTCAGTGAGTGGCTAAATACCAAAAAGAAAAGCAGATGCGCAACCGCTGTCTTGTTTTGTTTTGGGACTCAACCCACCCAAAGTGGATGGGATTTGACTTTGAAACAGTTGGGGAATTAAAATTAAGGTTAAAAAATGGTTTTATACCCCGAAATGAACATGCATGATTTCATGAAGTTGAGATATTGTTGTATATTATATGTCTATATGAGGTATTATTCTCCCAATTTTTACTTTATGGGATGATTGGCTATAATCACAATGTTCATGTGACATATATATACTAATGACCAAAGTGATAGCTTTAATCAAATCACTAAACAATATATATGATTCCACATCACATCCGCACAACAGAGTGACATGAAACCCAACACATCAGTGGTAGTGGTTATAATGTCATTTCCTTTAAGGGTCCGTTTGATTTACAGTTGAGTAGAATTGATTCTAAAAATGAATGATTGAGATGGATGATGCATGTTTTACGAAGTACGTTGGACGGAAGTGATTTAAAATCAATTCTGCAGAATTGATTCTGACTGTTGCAAAATCTAAAACAAACGGGCACTAAATAGTTTTATTTATTTTTTTTTTTATTTAGTGTATCTTATTTAATATATGAGAGACTAATTTTTTAGAATACTAATAAGATATTAAAGGTGAAAATGCTCTAAATATCATATCAACATCACATGGTTAAGAGACGATCATCATGTTTGAGTTCAAATTAGTTACTTCAAATTTATATTTACTTTTATTAAACGTAATTTTAAAAAAAATAATGTTTGATTTTTTACATGAAGAATTTAATTATTATGTATTGTCAATATAAAAAAGTTTTACAATAACATCCAATAATGTGTTATAATATTATTTAATAAATTTAATGATACATGAGATATGTGGCAATACATCATTAGATATCAATGTAAAAAATTTTTACATCGACACTCTATAATTATTAAATTCTTAATATTTAAGTGCTTATGTTAAATTGTAATTTTTATATTAAATGAAGAATTTTATTAATTTCATGGTATATTATTTTTAAAATAAAAAATTTTAAAAATTATACTAATATACTAAACCATAAAAAAACCCTAAGTTTTCATCTCCTCAAACTCAGAGAGTGAGTTGATCAGTGTGATTTTTTAAGGGATGATATATACGAGATTAAAAATTAAGAGAGATTTGTTTTTTTTATTTTAAATATTAAAATAATTAATATTGGAATTAAGAGTTAAAAAGAATTGGGGCAAAATAATTTCAGCAAAATCTACTTTGACAACCATGTAAACCTGAATAAACACGTCAAAGTTCTGTAACAGTGTCAGATCATCACTTAACAGTTCCAATTAATAGTGATGATTAAACATCAAAATTAAAAATTAATGAGTGACTAAACTTGGGTGAAAAATTTTAGAGTTAAACACAAAATTTATTAATTTTTGAGGGATTAAAAATCTATTTAAGACTAAAATTAAAAAAAAAAAATATGCAATTGGTGGGAAGGTAGACACGTGGGGATGAGGGCATGTATGTGCGCCACAGACATAAGGCCCCCACCAATGATTTGGTATTTGATGGCATTTGATTCCGTGGGAGGTAGTAGACGATTATGGAGAGGAGCGTACAAGTCGGCAGTGATAGAGAGAGAATTCATATCATAATTTTGAGATAAGGTTTTGGTGATGTACTCATATAATTTGTCTGTTCCTGCCTTGCCTTTGAGGCCACCCGACCATGCTGCTTTCTTCGTGTTGGCCTATTTCTTTTCTCATTCACACTTTCCTTCATTTTCATTTTTTGTAGGAGCTAGCTGGAGCAGTTTTATTTTCTTTTTCATTTTTTAATATATAATTATACATTGGGTCTCGCTAACGAATGTCCTTAGGACACTAGCCAAGGATCTATAAGCAAAATATTTTTATTAAAATCACAATATTAATTGCATATATAATATTACATATCACTCACTCCAACAAAAATTTTTTATTTTTAATTTCTTAATAATTATCCTTAAGACATTCGTTAACAATTTTCTTTTCTTATATATATTGTCTCTTCTCTTCAGTGTCCATGCCAAATGTCCTATTCAAGGAAACCATGACTTACTCAGCATCTACACTCTACTTCAGCCTTCAGGGCCCACGACACATCCTCAATAATTAATATCACCCGAGAAAACAAAAAAAATACTCCGTATTATTATTTGTCTTCACGGACCAAGACAAAATCAACATAGGGAAATGATAAATATCTTATGGTAAAAAAATTTATAAGAAAAATTTTTAATTTAGATCTTGGAAATTTTACAAAAAGTGGAATGAGTACAAGTTGAATTACCAAAGAGATGGAGGGAAAATCGTTTCAGAATTCAAATCAATCTACCTATATATTACTATTATGTACATAAAACAAAGTACGTGCGTGTAGTAGTAATGACATATTAGTTATTAATAATTTTTTCTGCTTCCAACTACCATTATTTTAATCCAAATTTAGAATAAAAAATTAATTTGCTTACATGATTTATTCAAATTTTAAAATTTACCAAATAGAGTTTTTTTTTTTTTGTATAATTGGATTGGACATTCACGTCAAACTTCGAAATGATAATGTTTTTTAAAATCAAAGAAAGCATCTTGTGAGCTTATAGGTGGAGAAGTCTTAACCTACATACGCACATATGTCATTATGTAAAAAATAATGTTTGGTTTATTATTTTAATTAATTTATAGCTTATATAATTAGATTATGAGTGTATTTTATTAGTTATTTCAGCTTATAATTTATTTAACTAAAATATAATTTTGTATAATTAAAATAGAAGTGTTTGATAAACAAACTTATCTTATTAACTTACAGTATTTTTCTGTAAACTACTTTAATCTATAAGTCTTTTTATTCCTTTTTACATCACTAATTTAACAAAATCCTTGGTTCACTCCCTTAATTTAAAATTTTTCAAATTTCTTTTGAGAAATCTTAAATACTCTCTCAAAAAAAATATGAGTAGAGGAATATTGGTAAAATATTTAAAATATTTAATTACTATTTTAATTTTACTATTTTTAAAATTTATATACTATTTATACTAATAATAGTTTATTACTTTTTTCACTTTACTCTCAATGTTAATTTATTGTTAATTTATTGCGGAAAGCTAGAGGGTAGGTTTATTTTGTATATTATTTTCAGGATAATATAATAAAATATAATTAAAAAAATCTTGAATATTTAATTTAGTTTTTATTCAAATTATGGGTTATTTTGTAAGTATACTATTTATTTAATTTGTTAATAAAATATTTTATTTTTAAATTATAAGAGTTCAAAATTAACTAAAAAACCTAAAACTATAAGTACATTAAAAATTTTTGCTTGCAAAATAGAAATAGATTTATATATAAAAATTATAAAAACATGTGTCTTTTTATATCTATTAGCTAATTCAATAAACAATTTTATGAAACACTTCTAATTCAATAAACGAACTCAATAACTTTCAATTAAAAATTAGCTCTTCAATTTTCAATAAACTCATCAAATTTTTTTTTTACCAAATAGACCCATGATTTATACAAATGGGACAAAATCACAAATAGTAGTCATATATATAAATTCATTCTCGCTTGATATAGCTTTTGTTCAAAATAATTTAAATTCAATTCATATTTCACTAATTTGATTAAATTATTTAAACAAATTATCTCTACTGATTTTTTAATAATAGTATATTAAGAACCCTCTCTTTTTATATTTTAATATAATTTAACTATCAAATTTTTAGGTGAATGGGATGGGCCTAACAGACCAGAAATTTAACTATCAATTATGTTTATAAATATCTACTTTTCTTATCTTTGTATGAATATTAACTAGAATAATATGCCTATGTAATTGAAACACAAGAAGAAGGGTTGAATTCTGTGTTCTCATGTTTTTCTCAAGAAGATCTTGTTTTAAAACAAGTTATGAAGCTTTGAACAATAAATGATCTAAAAAAAGTTGAAAGACTTGTTTCATCTCAATGTTCAGATTTTAGTTAGTTTGAATAGATTTTAGTTTAGTGTTGTTGTGTTGCAGTTCAACCATGGCTTTGAATTGCATATATAAAAACTTGATATGCATCAGATTTACTTTTCAAAGGATAAATTCACGTATACTTGGAATATGCATCTACATATGTGAAAAAATAAAGATATCCATTAAAGGATGCAATTGGATAGGGACCCCAAAGGTCATTGAAAATGAGCTCAAAATAGAGTTGTGTAGGCAGTTGTGGACACATGAGAAGGAAGTCTATGTGCTTTCCCAAGACAACAAGTTGAACAAAAATAATGAACAAATTTATTGGGTAAAGAAACATTACAAGAGTGTAAGGCAACTTTGAGTGTCTTATGATGGTGATGACCTAGGCTACAATGCCATAATGATACAAAGTAAATCCTAAAGAACTGGTATATGCATTTATATAGTCAACATTATTTGAAAGAGAAACTAAATTCACAGAAGGTACAACCTAATTTATCTTGTTGGAAGAAGCAATCCCTTAAACATCCGACATGTTAGGGAATGAGTAGAGTCCATGTTTACCAAGAGTGCCAGGAGAAGGACCTTAGAAGTGGCTTGAGATTTAATAGCACAATAAGTGGGACGAAGCTAAAGAAATATAGCATTAACTTTGGAAAATTGACTTACGCTAACTAGGTTCTTAGTAATAGAGGGGACAAACAATAGGTTTTTAAGTATAACACTATAAGAATTTTCGTTTTTAGCGACGACTTTTTTTGCGACGGCCCCGTGCCGTCGCTATTAGCGACGGCCTGGCCATCGCTATTAGCGACGGCCTGGCCATCGCTAAGCCGTCGCGAATTTTTTTTTCTTTTACAATTTTTTTCAAAATATTAAACATTAGTGACGACTTGGTCGTCGCTATCTTTAAAAAAATTAGTGACGGTGAGGTCGTTGCTAATTGAAAATATATACTAGCGATGACTGGGTCGTCGCTAATGTCGTCGCAATTGTGAAAAAATTTCACGGCTGAAATTTAAAATTAATATGGAGCGACGGTTTTCATTGTTCAAAGACTTCATCCTTATCTTCAGGATATCGTTGACCCTCTTCAAAGCGCCTTTATTCCTGGAAGGGGCACTAAAGAGAATGCTATTATTCTTCAAGAGATTCTGCATTATATGCATCACTCTAAAAAGAAAAAAAGGGGACCTAGTTTTTAAGCTAGACTTAGAGAAAGCTTATGATCAGGTTGATTGGAACTTTCTTAGGGATACCCTTATTCAATTTGGCTTTCCTTTGAAAATAATCAATCTTATTATGCATTGTGTAACATCTTCTTCATTGTCTTTGCTTTGGAATGGTATCAAGCTCCCTGCCTTCCTCTTTCTCCTTACCTGTTTGTTTTAGTTATGGAAAGATTGGCCTGGAGTATTCAGGATGCTGTTCAGGATGGGTCTTGGAAACCGGTTAAAATTTCCAAACAGGGGCCTTCTATTTCTCACCTATTCTTTGCTGACAATACTCTCTTTTTATCAAAGGTAAAGCTTCCCAGGTAAGGCTTATGAATGATATTCTGAATAAATTTTGTCAAGCGTCTGGTCTCAAGATTAATAATGACAAGTCTAGAGCTTATACTTCTAAAAGGGTTACTAACATTAAAAAGAATAAATTTACTTCTATATCTGATGTCCGTTTCACTAGTGATCTAGGAAAATATTTGGGTTTCGTTGTTAAGCCTGGTAGGCGTAGGAACCGTATCACTTGATCATTGAAAATATTTCTAATAGGCTTGCTTCTTGGAAGAAAAACCTTTTGAATAAGGCAGGTAAACTAACCTTAGTTAAATCTGTCCTTACCATTATTCCTCTTTATTCTATGCAAACTCAATGGTTGCCTGAAGGTATCTGTAATAAAATTGATAGTGTGGCTCGTAATTTTCTTTGGAGTAGTAATACTGGGAAAGGGTTGCATCTAGTTAATTGGGATAAAGTTATTCTTCCTAAGCCTGCAGGAGGTCTTGGTATTCGATGTGCTAGGAATCAAAATATCTCCTTATTGGGTAAATTGGTTTGGGATATGGTTAATAACAAAGATAAATTGTGGGTTCAGCTTCTTCTACACAGGTACAATATTTCTATTCCCTTTATTTTAAATCCAAATTCTCCAGGCTCACATGTTTGGTTATCCTTGTGCAAGGCTAAAGATAAGCTAGCTGCTGGTTATAGCCTAAGGTTGGGGGATGATTCATCATCCTTTTGCTTTGATCCTTGGATCAATGGAGAGCGGATTAGTAACTTAGTGGATTATGTCAATTTCCAAGACACCAATCTCTCTATTAGAGATCTTTGGAGGGAAGGACAATGACATCTTGAGGCTGTAACAACTATTCTACCTGAAGAAGTTAAGCAATCTATCCTTCAAACTAATCTTTATCTTAATGAGAATATAAAAGATGTGTTTACTTGGTAGGAGTCTACCACGGGAATTTACACAGCCAGCTCAGGTTACAAATGGATTACAAATGCTACCCAAACAACAAATATTGATAATAACTATTCGTGGATTTGGAAACTTACGGTTCCTGAGAAGATAAGATTCTTTCTGTGGCAAATCACACACAATGCTCTTCTTGTGAATGTCCTCCGATCTGCTCGAGGCCTTGCTCAATCCAACGCTTGCAGCTGCTGTAATGGTGAACCAGAAACTATCATGCATTGCTTAAGGGATTGCAGTTCGGCTCGGGATATTTGGCGAACAGTTGGAGTGAAAATTGGGGTTCCAATCTTGGATGATGATTTTCGTTGTTGGATTCGTGATAATACCTGTAGCAACCCAGCTACCTTCACGGCCACTCTCTGGAACATTTGGGCAAATCGAAATCGTATCTCCATAGCTGCTGATCATTGGCCTCTGTACAAGATCTTCAATGTGATTAGGAATTTGGGGGTTGATATTTCTTCTTTCTTAGGTTCGGACAACACCATCAAATCCACCCCGCGAATGATATCCTGGGTGCCTCCTTCTGGAGATCAAATGGCTCTGAACACTGACGGGAGTTCGCTTGGAAATCCTGACAGGTCTGGATATAGTGGGATTATCAAAGACAGTCAAGGAAATTGGAAGCTAGGGTTCTATGGTGGTTTGGGATTTTCGGATTGCCTACATGCGGAGCTGATGGGGATTTTAATGGGGCTAAAAAAATCCTTGGGACCTGCACATTACCAACTTAATTTGTTACTCTGACTCTGCTCTAGCTATTCATTTAATTTCTGAAGGGGACATAACCTATCATAAGTATGCTGCTCTTATTTTGGATATAAGACACTGGCTTTCTGAGGACTGGCAAGTTTTGATTCAACATACCTTAAGAGAGGGTAATGTGTGCGTAGACTATTTGGCAAAAAAGGGGGCTCTTCACCATCAAGAGATTGTCATGCTCAATGAGCCTATGCAAGATATGAATCTCATGCTCCTTGCGAATGCTGCCGGGGTGAAATTCATGAGACAGTAACTTTGCTTGTCTTTCTTTTCTTTTCCTCCTGTACCAAAAAAAAACATAGAAATGTTTCTGCAGCCTTTAATAGATGATATGCAACAGTTGTGGACGTATGGTGTTGCGACTTATGACATTTCCATGAAACAAAACTTTCTCATGCGTGCATGTTTGATGTGGACTATCAATGATTTTCTGGTGTATGGAATGTTATCTGGTTGGCAAACAAAGTGTAAATTAGCATGTCCTTATTGTATGGAAGACACAAAAACTTTCACTTTGCAATATGGCGGAAAAAAGTCATGGTTTGATTGTCATCGTAGATTCTTGCAAAGTGATCACCCCTTCAGAAGGAGTAAAATAGGGTTTAGGAGAAACCAGGCTGAGCATGATGGACCACCTTTAATGTTGACATGTTATGATATTTGGTCATTTGTGCAAGATTTTCTGAAAGTGACAGATGGTAATTGTTCCAAACTGCGAGGGTATGGACAACTTCATAATTGGGTTAAACACAATATATTTTGCGATCTTTGATATTGGAAGGACAACTTGTTAAGGCATAATCTTGATGTCATGCATATAGAGAAAAATTTCTTTGATAATGTCTTTGACACTGTCATGAATGTTGCGGGTAAAACCAAGGATAATGTAAAGGCAAGGATGGATGTGTCTGTGTTTTGTGCGCGGGGTGACCAAGAGTTGGTTGACTTTGGAAATGGAAAGATGGGAAAACCAAAGGCAAACTACTCTTTAGAACCTAAGGATGCAAAACTTGTTTATAAATGGATTCTGAATTGAAATTACCTTATGGTTATGCCTTCAATCTTGCAAAATATGCAGATATCAATAGGGGTAAAATTCATGGGATGAAAAGTCATGATTGTCATGTATTCACAGAGTATTTGTTCCCAATTGCATTTCTATTCTTGCCAGATTGTGTGTGGAAACCACTTGTTGAATTAAATCTATTCTTCAAAGATATGTGTTCTCATACTTTGAGGATGGATGATGTGGCAAAATTGGAACAAAATATACCAATCATTCTATGCAAATTGGAAAGGATATTTCCACCGGGATTTTTTTATTCAATGGAGCATCTGCCAATTCATCTTCCTATGGAAGCAAGACTTGGGGGTCCAGTTCAATATTGGTGGATGTATCCATTTGAAAGGTTTGTTAATAAAACTATATTGTTTATTTTAATTTATTTGTAATAAAATTCAAATAACAATGTATGTTTTTGTTTTAGAATGATGGGAGATGCGAAACGACCCGTGGGTAATTTGGCTAGGGTGGAGGGCTCAATATGCTCATTCCACTTACACCGAGAAACCACGTATTTTTGTTCCCATTATTTTCAGAACTCGTGTTTGTTGTCAAACACTACATTGAGGATTGAGCCTCCAAGTGGACTTCAATGCGACAATTCCACATTGTCAATGTTGAACAAGTCAGGACGCCCTGTAGGAATATCAAGTGAGCACTGGTTAGATGACGATGAATGGAAATAAGCTCATGTACATATACTGATAAATTGCAATGAAGTTAAACCATACCTTGAGTAAGTGACCGTGTTTTTATTATCTTTACATTTTAGGGTTTACAAATGAATAAGTTATTAACTATTTGTTCCATTTCAACTTATTCTTACAATTTCACTCGATCGATGATCAGGATTCTTTTACTCGAATACATTCAGACTTTCCTGTTAGGACCACAGGAAACACTAGAAGGGGGTTGAATAGTGTTTTATATTCTTTACAGATTTTTGGAAAACCTTTCACAAACAAGCAAAACTTATTTGAGAATATTTTATCATCCTTCCAAAACTGGGAGTTCAGCAACTTCCTGATGCAACTTAGAAGGTTGATGAAAGCCTTTTTGAAATTATTTCCTCTTAAAGAAAAGATTGTTTTTCTGCTCTGATTATTAAAAGAACTTTTCTTAAACCCTCATTTGTTAGATAAAAACAGATAGCAGCGGAAAGTAAAGAGTTGAGGGAAGGGAGAACTTAACACATAGATTTATACTGGTTCACCCACTAACCCAGTGAGCTACATCCAGTCCCAGGGCAAACCACCACTGGATTTTCCACTAATCCCACAGGATTACACCGAGTATTATTTGCACACCCGGCCTCTCCAGGCCCGACAAGTATTCTTTGTTCTCAACTGCCTCTCCAGGCAACTCATGCAGTATTCTTTGTTCACCCAGCCTCTCTAGGCTGTAACAAGTATTCTCTATTTTCAACTGCCTCTCCAGGCAACTCATGCAGTATTCTTTTACAGTCAAGCCTCTCCAGGCTCAGCGAGTATTCTTTCTTCCACCAAGCCTTTCTAGGCTCTCAGACACTTGATAGTGTTTACAATTTAAACTAAGTTTAAGTTTCTAAGAAACATAAACTTAGGTTCTTCTTGTACAAAGGGATTACTGAGTATAACTCAGGATACATGAAATGAAATCTAAGTAGAAGGCTAGAACAGAGATACAAGTGTATGAATTTCTAATCGGGTTCTTCTCTGTATCTGAATTTTCTTCTTCAGAGAGTTGGCTTGATAAAATATGATGTTGAGCTTCTGCCAGATCTCTCTTTGGGCATTATCTCTGCCTTGGGCTTCAATGCCGCCAATCTTCAAAGTCTTTCGTGAGGCTATTTATATGGTCTGATAAAATATAGTCGTTAAAGATTGCTTAGTATACCGTTGAGAAATGTAGCCGTTGGAGATTGCTTGGTATACTTTCTTAGAGCCGTTGTGAGATAACTTCTCTTCTATCTTACGTAGGTGTGTAGGTATGAATAAGTTCTGACACACAGCAGTTAGGCTCTTAATTTTGCTTTTGCTTAAGAGATTTTCTTTGCACTTCAGTAGGTTGATATTCTTCTCTCTCTAATCTTCTTTCTTTCTTTTCTTCTGATATCTTGATAGAGATGATGATATCCGTTAGACTTCTCCCTTGTCCCGTTGTGTAATAACTTTTCCTCTCGATTAAGGTGCATGCTTTTGATAGCGTATGATAGAGGTGGTACAGTAATAGGTGTACAACAGCGCTGACTCTATCTCTGACCTCTATTTGCTTTTCTGCAGTGGGCTTCCTCTTTTGTGTCGAAAAATAAAGCTTGTATCAAAAAGCCTTTGTTTCTTCTTGCACGGATATAGCTTTACCATTAATATTTGCTGAGACTTGAGTCTTTTAATGCATCATTCAGATTGAATTACAAGTCTTCGGAGAGTAGCATGACGTCTCTGGCTTCAAAAGGTTTTCTTCAACTGATTCTGTTCTTCAGAGAGTTTGACATGCCACGTCATCAAGTTCAGAGAGTATGTGTTCAGCAGGTTCAACTTCAGTACGCACATACTTTCAGTAGGTTGGGTAGCTTCAACATAAATTGATTCTTCAATCATGGAGACGCTTTCAGCAGGTTCTCTCTTTTTCAGATGGTTGCTACTCAGTTATTCCTTTAGTATGTCTTCCTTTTTCAGCAGATTGCTTCTTCTTCGGTAGTTTGCTCATACAGAAATTAATTCTTCATTGATCTTCGCTCTTCTTTTGGTTGTAGATCTTCCAGCATATCCGATGGCTTTCTTTGTTATAGCTCGCGCAGATGAATCCTTTTCTTCTTAGCACATTGCTTTCTTCTTCTTTCTTCAGCGGGTTCTCTTCTTCAGAAGCTTGTACTCTTTTCTTCATATGGTTGTTGTGTTGTTCTTCCTTTGCTTCTTCCCGATTCCTTTCTTTAGCAGGTTCACTATCATGCTTTCAGCATGTTCTTCTTTTGCTATTTTCAACTTCCTTGTTCTGTGTGCTCTTTGGTTGGTGTTCTTCTATAGGCTTTAAGTTTGTCTTCATTTCAGCTTGCGCGTATATACTTCTTCTCTTCAACAGGTTCAGGTTTCTTCAGTTCAGCAGGTTGATTATCTTCTGAGAGTTGCTTCTTTATATTTCCTGAAATACATAGAAAAATACCTTTCTCAGTAGAACCTGTTTCTGTACAATCTAATTTGTTAATCATTAAAACCAAGGATAATGAGTCTTGAATCTAATTTCAAATACTTAAATTAATTCTGAGACTCAACATTTCCAACATGGTTTAGGAACTATGTAAGTTGATCATCTACTTTTTTTTCCATTTGTTACTGAGTAAACTGAATTCAATTAATATTAAATGATTCTTATCATTAGGTTTGTGATGAGCGAAATGGAGTGAACAATAATGAAGTTAAATCATTAGCTTGGGGACCGAACTCTAAAGCAAAGTCTGGAACACATACCTAATAAATGGCTATAGATTTCAGACAAAGGATTGGTGTGAGGGTAAAAGGACTAAAAATTGTGGAGTGCATGTACAGGGACTTACTAATGGCGGTGAATATGACTTTTACGGTATCATCCACCATATCTATGAATTAGAGTATCTTGGTTTGCCTAACTTGATTCCTATTTTCTATTGTGAATGGTTTGATCCAACCAAAAACAGTGGCATGAGAGTTCAAACACAATACAATATCATAGAAATAAGGAAGAGTAGAAGGTATAATCGGTATGATCCATTTATTCTTGCACTAAAAGCAAGACAGGTCTATTATACCCCTTATCCAGAATTATGTAAGGACTTACGAGGTTGGATTGTGGCAATCACAATAAAACCAATGGGCCATATTGAGGTTGATAGGGTTGAGGAAGAAGTTCCTTATCAAGCTGATGACACTTCAACTGTTTTACCAGTTGTAGACATTAAACAGTTGTCAGGCTTAGCTCAGAATCGATATGAACCAGTTGTTCAGCCTGAGACTTTAGGTGAAGATGATGAATCTGAGAATCATGATGAAGATCAAGAGGATGAAAATGATGATGAAGATGAGTGGGATGACAATGAAGATGAAGATGATGATGAAGATCAAGAAGATGAAAATGATGTATAATTAGATTAATATTATGTACTATTGTGTGAAGTTAATATTAATATTGACGTACCTTTCCATCAAGTTAATATTAATATTGATGTACATTTCCGTGAAGTTAATATTAATGTGTACACAAATATTTAAATTTTACCATGAATTTTAATTACATTTTATAATAGTAATTAACTAAAATGATTTTTTTAAAAAAAAAAATATTATGTGTAGCGATGGCCCGACCGTCGCTAAGAAATCGACGCTAAATGCTAAACGTTTAGCGACAGGTAGGCCGTCTCTACATTATGCCCGTCGCTAAATTGCGACGGCTAGCGACGGTCACTGCCGTCGAAACGTTGCGACGGTCGTCACTGTAATGACGACCTGTAGAGACGGCCATGCGTCGCTAAGATGCGATGACTGACATATAGCCGTCGCTATTGCAATAACGACAGGACCTTAGCGACGGCCTGTTAGCTGTTGCTGTGCCGTCGCTATGTCCCGTTTAGCGACAGGTAGGTCGTCTCTACATTATGCCCGTCACTAAATTGCGACGGCTAGCGACGGTCACTGTCGTCGAAACGTTGCGACGTTCGTCACTGTAGCGACGACCATGTGTCGCTAAGATGCGATCTCTGACATATAGCCGTCACTATTGCAATAATGACAGGGACCTTAGCGACGGCCTGTTAGCCGTCGCTAATTCTCAATTTCCTTGTAGTGTAGGTAGTGTGTGAGAGTTATATGGAGAGGTAAATTTAACAGAACCAATAGTAGTTATAGGCAAACCTTGGTCATTTCCCATGAGAATGTGATCTGACCCTAGAAGAGATGTGCTATCAATGAAGTTGTAACCATTAGAAGTGACTTGATGAGATGCACCTAAGATAGGATACCATTTCAAATTGTTGGAGTAAGAGGATTATGAGCTAGCTAGAAAAGCTTGAGGTTTAACACCTGTAGGAGTTGATGAAGAAGGCACATACAACTAAGAAGTAGCGGATGGAAATGAAGCACTACTATGAGGAAAGTGACAAATGGTGTTGGAACCTTGGATGAGAGCGCTGATGGAAAATATTCTGTAAATGTTGTCACCCACCTTGATGCCAAAAACAGTGCGCAAGGGCTTGGAAACATATCAAAACTAGTGTTCCTATAAAAACAAATGATAGCATATCATGTCCTATCTTGAAGCAAATTTTACATTGAATAGTAAAATGACCTCCTACTCGACCTCCATGGCCTCTAGATATACCAAAATGACGACCATGGCCTGACCTTTGAAACTATGATTTTTGCCAAAGAAGGTTTGACATCCATATTGAGAATCATAAATTGGTGTTGCAGTTGTGGGATCAATATGAAACGAAGTAGAAGAATAAGAATGTGTAGGAAGTTGTGGTACAGATTTGACTTCAGTGAAATTAAATGAAAGAGACACAATAAGCACATTTTTCTTGTTTTTCTCAATTCGGACCTCATGAGTCAACAACATAGACTCAAGTTCATCCATAAAAAAGATCTCAGATCTTCCATTCATAACAACAACAACTGCATCAAATTCTTTTGGTAAGGCCTGAAGAATGATTTCAAAGTGATCTATATACGATACATGATCTAAGAAACTAACAAATGTTGCTCTAATTGAGAGTAAAGAATCAAATATTGCTCTAATTCACACTAGAAACTCAGAAATGTTTCATGTTCCTTTTGTGATTGACTGCAATTTAGACCTAAGTTTCCTAGATATAGTTTTGATCTTACTATCAAAGAATTTATGAATCTATTCCCATACTTGCCAAGGGTGACAACATGTTACGACTCTAGGGAGTAAAGAATATAAGATTGAGGATTGTAGCCATGTGCATAGTAAAGAATCTTGTTGCTCCCAGTTAGAATAGCTTGGGTTCTCAATTCCTAAGTCACGATCAAACTCAAAAACATAGCGCAAAGGAATGACCATATTAACTACAAAATGATAAGTTTGTGGTCGCGATTTATGCCTTCTGCTTATGACATTGGAGAAATTTCTTTTTATCTAATTTCATAAAGATCTAATGTGAGAAAGTTGTGCGAGAAGTGCGAACTACTTCAAATTGTGTTTGATTACCTTGACTCTCATCATTTGGAGTTACTTGAATTCCATCATCAACTTGTGGTTTTTATTCTAGAGTAGTAGAGAAGGGATTTTCGGGAGGTACCATATTGATTGGACGTTAAGCCATGGATCAGACTCATGATACCATGTTTGAAAAATTAGTGTCCATAGAATTAGGAATGGAGAGAAGGAGAGAATTAGAGAGAGAGAGATCCAAACTAGTTTTTTAGATTTTCATTGATTGAATGATTGAGCATAAGGTTGTAAATGAATTGAATTATTCATGAACTATTTGAGTTCGACTCATTAAATGCTCGATCAAGATATATTGTTTGTTCAATTAAACAACCAAACTCAAACTTAAAGCTGGGTTCGATTATTTAAATGAGCCAACTCAAGCTTTTTAAGCTTGACATTAAGGGCTTGTGAATTGCTCATTTATTATATATATATATATAATAATTAATTAATATAAATAATGAAAGTAAAGTAAGATTAGTAAAATTAAAAAAAAATGTAAAGTTATAAGTATTTTTAAAATAAATAATAAAATAATAAAGTAAAAGAAACATTATATATATATATATGAAAATATGTATTGAAATATTTTTTATATAGCAACGTCTAGGGTCTGGGTGACACACCGGTGTTTCACCTTCTTTGAGCAGTTAGATTTATTTGTTTTTTAATGAACGTCTCTGATGTGTTACCTGCTACTTGGTAAACCGGTTTGTGCAAAAATTGCTCAGGTGCCCCTCTTATGAAATTTTAAACTGCTATCTGTTGGCAACCTTCATTAGTGGTCTAGCAACCGAGCGAACGAAATGGACCAAATGGTGCGAAAAAAATCGTCCATCAAGACAGTACCGATGTTTATCGATTTTTAGTTTGAAGTATCCATTAACGGTGTTATTATTTTTGGTCCAGCAAGACAGTATTGTTGTTTATTATTTTATTCTAACAGGTTAATTAACCTGCTATAACCTAGAAAAAAAGTGACACACCAGTGCGTCACCCATAGAAGCACCCTTTTTTATATTAGTCAAGATGTTATGTACTGAATTTCGAAAATATAATACTTTAGAATTTTTAACTACACATACCATATATTAAGAATATATTTCAATTTTTAGATTATCATTTAATATTAAAATATTTATTAAATACTAAATTCATAAACTTTAAAAATAATTTAAAGAAAATTTTAATAAAAGCAAAAATAATGAAATTATAAATAAGCTAAACAAACAAAAAACTTTTTTTCTTTAATAAGTCAAATTCAATCTTTAAATTTGATTCGTTTAAATAAATGAATCAAGTTTTAGCTACCAATTTTTTTCACAGATCAAGTATGAGCTTGAAATGTTTATCTCGGTTCAGCTCGTTTACATCAATTAAAATAACAAATAGAATTTGATGAGGTTAAGCAAAAACAAGTGCAAGTGAAGCTTTGCTGAATTTTTGGAATACATTGATTGATACTATACATACAGTCATACATGAATACAAATACGTATTACAGATATAATTAATTTCGATATATATGCTTAGTAGCTTTCTATGTACGTGATCACTAAGACTAAGATGCCTAAAGTGGATACAGAAAGCTCAAGTTAAAAAGTGCAAAAAAGAAAAGTTGCCCTTATCTGTAAACCTGTTAATTGATGATGGCTTAGCAATTAGCAAGTAGAAACTGAGAGAATCATTCGTGGGAAAGGACAAGTAAAGCCAAGTCAGAGCAATACACATGTTTTTTGTTTGTTTGATAATTTTCAAGTAGTCATGAGCAACGGAGGAAGAGAGCGAGCATCTATCCAACAAAACGCACCGACTATGAATAAAGCAAAATGCTTTAAATTTCTTTCTCGCTTGCCCCACTTGAACTCTCTTTTCTAATACTAATTGCTGGGTGGAGATTTCACACATAACCATCATGCTTGCGTTTAAAAGTAGTGAAAGGCACGGAGAAACCATGTCACACCCCACTATGGTCATTGTGAGTGTGTCAAGGACTCAGAAGAATTAAGGAAGGAGAGTGTGTAGCTTGTGGTCCCACACCTATGAAAATTGGAGATGATCCTCTGATAAATTAACATAACCCCAAAAAGGATATTGGACTTGTTTAATTAATGATACTAGATATGGAGGGAGGTAATTAAGGGGCAGAAACAGTTGGAAGGTTTTGCCTCTTATATTGTGGCACAAAGTTAAGGCAATAGGGCCCCACTTGGCGCAAATCATGCATATAATAGGAGGCACCTACTCAGATGGAAAGGAGACACATACGCACAAATTGATTGTTGTCAGTGGAGGAGCTAGCATAGTTCGTGGATGAGTGTGAACATCATCTCAGGACATAACCACATGCTTCTCAATTCATCCCATGAGCATAATAAGCATATTTGCCTGGCTTATGGCCCTTGGCTACCCCATAATATTAATGACTTTATTGATCAATGAGGGGTTTCTTTGCTCCATGCGTTGCTCCACATAAGTGGATCAGCATAATGATCTATCAAATAGGTTGTTGTATTTGGGACAAGAAAAATCTTGCTGGAGCAGACCGCAAGATCCCCATGGCCATATATGGCATGAAATGAAATTATTGCCATCTAGCTATCTTCTAAACTAGGGACCATAATTCCCCTAGCTAGCTAGTTTCATTAACATATTTGATCATTTTCTGAAATGTAGTTTAACTTCAATTTAAGAATTTTCCAAATTAAATGCTTATATCATATATAAATACAAATCAATTGCCCTTTAATTGTAACACTATTATATATCACTTAAATCCAAGAGGTAATTAAAAATGTCTTGTCTTGATACATGAAAATTTGATTTCTGGCACTATTTTTTTTATGGTCTCATTGAAATTAGTCAGAGATGGATAATGTAGTTGATGACCCTAAGTCCATGTCTGTCTATATGGCAAATCGATCGACAAGGACAAGTGAGAACAGAGTATTGAAATTAAACTACAAACTCTGAGAAGAGTTGCTTTCGGTAGTTGAATATTGGTGTTGATACTGAGAAATTTAGGAACATGCCGCCAGGAAGCAATTTCAATTACTAATGACCTCTACATTTAATTTCTATTCTGCCGTCACGCTACGAGTTCCGTGGAATTTCTAAATTCCAGGTGATGTGCCTCTGTTTTTAGCTGATCCTGATTTCATCACGACACTTGTTTTGAGTGATTAGTAAAGTTTGTGCAGTACCTCCAAATTAGTTGAGCAGAGCAATTAATGATATTAAATAACTAATGAGTGACAACTTAATAGTAAAATTGAAATGTTCACAGAATAATATAGGTAGCCTCTGTTCTCTTTTATACAGTTGACCATATTGTTTCAATTCCTAGTAGCTAGTCTATTTATGTGCCTAAGATTTACAAGTTATGAGAATTGAAGTTAACCAACTCACTAATTAAAGATTTGGAATATAATTTTGAGATGGCGATATGTAAATCTACCAAAACTTTTTAGCATTTGGAGCTATAGTATGTATCAATGAATAGTTTCATAAAGCCATGCTATAGCGACTGCAGACAGGGAAACAAGTATTGCAGGGGATTTTTTTTTTTTTTTTTTGTATTACAGGGGAAAATAAATGTTAAGTATACTACATGGTAATTTGAAATAATTTTATTTTCAACAGTAATTTGCATAAATTTTAAGAATATTTTGATTGATTTTTTTTTTATTTATCATCAAATTATATGGGTTTATGTAATTTACATTTAACTGTTTTTTATTAGAATGAAGAGTTTTAGAAATGGTTTTCCTAGGGATGTATTATCCCACATAAAATTTATATGTATGTTTGGTATGTATGTAATATTCGCGGGTATGTTTTTAAAATTATTTACTTTAAAAATTAAAAAATATTATAGAATGAAGTGGAATTGAGAAAAATAACTATAAAATTGACATCCTTAATTATGAGAATAAAAAGTGGGTAAAACCAATGTAATAAAACTCGGTTACCGGCCGGTTGAACCGGCCGGACCAGAAATCGGTTATTTAACCGGTCCGAGCTGCTCTTTGGATCGGTCATGCATAGGAACCGGTTTGACTCGGGCGGTTTGGGCTTAAAACCGGTGACTCGGCCGAATTTGGTTAAACTAGGCGAGTCACCCAGTTAATTTTTTTTAAAAAAAATGAAATGTTAATTGTAAGGACAAAAAACATTACCTGAATGGAAGCTAGCTGTGTGTGTACCTATGCTGCACCAAACCATTCATCGACCATTGACCCAATGACTCAACCTCGACCGAGTCGATCACCGGTCCGAGTTTTATAACACTAGTGTGTGTGTGTGGTTCGACCATTGACCCAATGACTCAACCTCGACCGAGTCGATCACCGGTCCGAGTTTTATAACACTAGGTAAAATATGAATAAAATTCATTTTCGGAAATCAATAATATTTAAGAATGTTTTTCTAAAACATTAATCAAACATAGAAAAATATTTTTTTTCAAATCAAAAATATTTTTACATACCTCGAAACAAATACACTCTAAAAAAATTGTCAATGATTGCTCTTTTTTTCTCAACAAAGACCAGACTCAAATAGCACTGCATGCAGGGTTAAAATTGTATCTCACCCTTCTCAAATTCTCAATAATTTCCTTACCAAATAGAAAGAGCCACGACAATTCAAATTTATACTTTTCAAATTCTAAATTTATATATTTTAAATTTAAAACGATGATATTTCTTAAATAGTGAACAGTCAAATATAAAACCATAATGTTGATCATAGTGAATTTTAAAATAAAAATGAAGAAATAAAATTAAATTTATGCAGATGACATTATTGGTGTTGTCATTGTTAATTCAACCTTCATATCTTCTTTTTAATACCAAAAAGTTACCTACGCAATTTTTTAGCATAGAAAATTGTTGGTGTCAAAATAAAAATTTAAGAAAATTAGACATGAACAAACACAAGCAATTTTATAAGCAAGCATTTAAATTTTGATTAGTGGGGTATCATGGCCATTGTCCCCACTGGCCATAGAAACTAAAGATTTATGTAATATCTAACAATTATTATTATTACATGATCGGAGGCTAGTCTATACATATACATAATTAATAATAATATAGTGTGAACTAAATAATTAATTATTACAAGGTATGTTTGAAAAAGAATAATAAGACAAAACTATATAGTAGGATTAGTTAGTGTCGTTTCGATGACTCAACATGCACGAGTCTGAAGCATCGTTCTCCAAATGATTTAGTTGGATACAGAATCTCAAAGCTTTTTAAATTGAACTTGCTTATATAGAGAACTTGTCCTGTTCGCGATGATATGAAAAGAATATTAAAGATAGCTAGAACTTTCAGAACTGATTCAATTTTTTTAGGAAAAAAAAATGTATTCCAGAATACATCCTTATGCACTAACCATAGTCACACATAGGTTCAAATTAAAGTATCTAGATGTTCCCTCTTAATTAATTTTGAAATACTATTTTACATTTGGTATTACAATACACGCATCTGGAGCATTTTAGTGTGTGTTTGGATTGACGTTTGCAAACTTGAGTTTAGGTGAACGTGATTTGAAGGGAACTTGAGTTTGTATAAACGTGATTTTTTGTTTGGATAATTTGTTGCAAAAGTGAGTTAAAGAAAAAACTGGAGGGAACTCAAGTATCAGCAAACGCAAAAGCTAGGAATTATTGCATCCAAGTAAACTCAAGTTTCCATCCAAACTCAAGTCATGAATGCTCATCCAAACATTACAGAAAAAACTGAACTCACGTCTAAAGACCAAATACTCATGTTTACTTGGTCAAAACGCTCATCCAAACATAATCTTAGTAAAACAAGGGGTTGTTACGGTTTATAGGGCACATAGGACTTTGATAAGGTGATCCAAAGGTAGTGGTGTGCCCCTAATGGAGTGCAAATTGCACAAAAGATATGTATTTTTCAAATCCCAACAGAATCCTGCTATCGTGGATTTCACTATGGAAGCAAGTAATTTCGAATGTCAAATGGCGCGCGCATAAGCATATGCCTTAATAATAATCTTGAATCCGAAGCTAATGCAAACGTGTAAACAGGTTGACCTGTGATTATTCTTATGTCTCACCGTGAGCAGAGAATATATGTAGATTCTGAATTAGCAGGTTCTAATTAATTAACTATGCAGAGCATATGTTTATTTCCACATATTCCAAACATAAGCCGAATTTTTGAACATTTTAACGGTAGTGCATCCGTACGTGGATTCTTCTAACCTTCTAGATAGTGGCGGAGTGTAAAGCTCTAGTGGGTAAAATATCCACTCCATGATTGGTTTCACATTAAAAAGTGATTAAATTAAGTTTAGATTTTTTAAAACAATAGTGAGTTTAAGAATGTTTGGTTTAGCATTTAAAATATGATGTGTTACAAATAATTGAATTGAGAGATCTAAACTTGAGTTTAACCACTTTTCAATGCTAAAACAAACATGTATTTTATTATATTCAAATACTAAATTAAACATATTTTAAATATTCATCTCGGGGGTTGTTAATTTTAAGATTTTAGTTTTTTATTAAAAATTAAAATCAAATTTTTATAAATCAAAACTAAAATAATTTTTTTATAAAAGACGGGAAATCGTTTTAAAAGTAGTTAAAAATTCAATTTATAACCCTTTTATTTAAACATATTTTATTTTAAAAATAATATTTAAAAATTAAAAATTAAAAACTCGCCATCGACAATATTTCAGATTTGCTGAGGTGCTGAAATTAACTAGGATAAAAAATTTAATTTGGGCTAATCAAGTTCATGAAAATGCAGTAAGAATACTGAGAAAATATAAAGAAATTAATGATTAACCAGTGAGAACTATGAAGTGATCTATCCCCTGCCTCTTGATCATGAGTTCTGACAATGCTTCTAGAATCAAATGATATATTTATATAGTGCATTGATACACAGGATGTATATTTAGGGATCTAAACGGGATGGGGTGAGCAGTGACTACTCGTATACATATCCATTAAAATTAACAGGTATTTATACGAGTAACGGGTATTCGCGGATATTCACGAATATCCATTAGTATTTAATAATTTAAATTTTATAAAAAAAGAGATGAAATGTTATATAATATATTAAAATATCATACTATATAATTTTATAGTACAATTACATGTTAATATATTAAGAATATCATCATAAAATAATATAAATAAATTATATCTCATCATAAAATAATAAAAAATCCTAATATTTAAATATATTTAATAGAAAAATATGTTTTAATGAGTATGCGGGTACCCACAGGGCAGGTAATATAATATCCGTCTCCACGACCTCACCAATTATATAAATATGTAGGTACCCATTGCGGGTATATCCACGGATACGAGTTTTTGTTTTTTTGACATACCTATGCATATCAGCATATCATAATTCAGCCACATTCGTCATACTTTTTTAATAAAAGAGTTGGCAGGAAGCCAGAAAATTAACAAAACGTAATCCAGCAACATTCTAAAAGCATCTAAAAGTCAGGATAATGCGTTTTACCATGAAACAACAAATTCCATAAGCGTTGTCATGAATTCAGATCTTATTATACAAGTGCATGTATAATATTGAAGCACTTATATTTGATGAAAATATATTAATTTTATCACTAATCATTAACTTCATATTTTCACAGTAATCAATTCTCGGTATAAATAAATAAATAAATTATGCACAAAACATTGAAACAAAATACTGGACTCAATGGAACATTAAAGGCCCAAGCACAAACTGAAGCCCAAATCTCGATCAACGTTGACCCGAAGCTCCAAACCCGACCCGACACTTTTTTTCTTATTTTGACTGTTCTGGAATTAATCCGATTATGTCAATATCTCACTTTCACTGAGCTTAGCAATAGCAAAAATGGGAGAAGAACAGAGGTTGAGGTTCAGCACACTTATCTTCACAGTTGCTGTCATTGTCATTTCTTCTTCACCGCAACCACTAGCAGCGTTGAAGCATGCCCCGCGATTCTTGGGCAAATTCTCAGCTTCAATCAAGCCCTCTCACTCTCAATCTCAAATCGATTTCCACTACGAAACCAGATACTTCCAACAGCGCCTCGACCACTTCAGCTTCTCGGAGCTGCCCTCATTCCCTCAACGGTACCTTATCAACACTGAGCACTGGGTGGGCCCCCAACGCTCTGGCCCCATTTTCTTCTACTGCGGCAATGAAGGAGATATCGTATGGTTCGCCCAAAACACCGGCTTCGTATGGGAAATCGCGCCACAATTCGGCGCAATGGTCGTTTTTCCCGAAGTAAGTGTTTATTTGTAAGTGTGTGTGTTCTGATATAAGGGGAAAATTATGAGTGAAGTGGTTTATTTCTATATGTGGTTGTGGCAGCATCGATATTACGGTGAATCTGTGCCTTATGGAAGTAAAGAGGAGGCGTATAAGAATGCTACCACGTTATCGTATCTTACGGCTGAGCAAGCGCTTGCTGACTTTTCTGTTCTGCTCACTGATCTGAAGCAAAATTTTTCCGCTACCAATTGCCCCGTTGTCTTGTTTGGAGGATCATATGGTGGAAGTAAGAGACACTCTTTGCTTGTTTGTTGGTATCGGTTTATTTTGTGTTTCAAAATATATTATGATCAACATTTTATGAAAGCGTTTAGTAATAAAACAAGATAAAAGAATATCTGAACATGCTATAACGGTTTTAGTAACTAGGGACCTTAAATTATTTCATAAGGGTAGTTAGGGTGGTACCTTGATGAATTGTCAGTCAATCTTTGCTTGTTAGTTATTGTTGGTGGACTTTTAGAGTTTTAAACATTTATTATGAAGAAAACTACTCATGAGGTGCCAATGTCCAGGCATAAAAACACTGACATGGAAACTTATAAAGTGTTCTGTCTTTAATTTGATCAGAATCTTGATTATTGTAATGCCTATTTGGGTTTGTTGGTTTGTCTCTGAACATCTTCTAAAACAGTGTTGGCAGCATGGATGAGACTCAAGTATCCTCATATTGCGATTGGGGCACTTGCTTCTTCAGCTCCAATACTTCAATTTGAAGACATTGTGCCGCCAGAAACTTTCTATAACATTGTTTCCAATGATTTCAAGGTAAGATAGTCTGTCAGAAGACTCAGAACTGTCTTTGCTCATTGTTCTGATATTTATTCGTGTTATAATGAGGGCACTAACAATTTTACTCTCGTCTATCAATAGCGTGAAAGTTCCAGTTGCTTTAGCTATATAAAACAGTCATGGGATGAAATAGCATCCGTGGGTCAAACAAGTGATGGCCTTGAGTATCTGACTAAAACTTTCAAATTTTGCCAGTAAGGAGTTTTGTCAAGAAATATGTTTCTATTTCTGCATTACATGATTCTCAATGGTGGTATCTATATTTTTATTATTCTGTTGTGTTGATTTAGTTAAACTGATTGAAGGAAATTAAAGACGACTGAAGATCTATATAATTGGTTGGAGTCTGCATATAGTTATTTGGCAATGGTGGACTACCCTTATCCTGCTGAGTTTATGATGCCTTTGCCTGGACACCCCATCAGAGAGGTTAGTTTGATTTCATAACATAAGATGGGATATGATATCATAATCTTGTTATTCGTTCAAACTTGTATATACAGTGGACTTTTTTTTTCCTATTTCAGTTCTGTTGCCTATCCTATGTTCAATATTTCCTTCATTGATTTTTGTGATGCTGCCAGGAAATTGACTTAACTAGTGGATGTTTCCAGGAAATTGTTTGGTCTTTTAGCTAGGACAAAGGAATTAGTTTGTTTCCTATTCTAAGGCCAGGAAGGATCCTGGTTGTCTTTGCTAATTCATATATAGATATATATTCTTTTATAGGTTTGCAGGAAGATTGATGAGGGTCCTGCAGGGACTAGTATTCTTGAGCGCATATATGAAGGAGCGAATGTCTACTACAATTATACTGGAGAAGCTAAATGTTTTGATCTGGATGATGATCCTCATGGCTTGGGTGGTTGGGACTGGCAGGTTTACAAGCCTTAAATGTTGTTTTTCCTTTTTATTTTCCTTTGTTGCTGATTAAGTATTGATGCCCAATAACATGAAATGCCTTGACAAACATGTCCCCATATTTATCTTGGTCCATTGCATCTTTTTTTATCAATGGTGTAGGCTTGCACTGAAATGGTCATGCCAATGTCTAGCAGCCAGGAGTCCAGCATGTTTCCACCATATGAGTATAATTATTCTTCCTTTGAAGAGGAATGCATCAAGGATTTTGGAGTGAAGCCAAGGCCGAAATGGATTACTACAGAATTTGGCGGGCATGTAAGGGATAATTACAGTTAAATCTGACTTGCATTTCCTAGAGTGTTTGGTTCAAAGGAGGGGAGGGAAGGGATTTTAATGGATGGGAGTCCCTTCCCCTCCCCTTCATAATTATTTGATATTATGGTTCATTGCATGAATCAAAATCCCTCTCCTCCATTTCTCTCCAACCAAACATATAATTAATTTTCAAGACTCGAAAAATTTCATCATTATTTGATACTATGGTTCATTGAATGATTCCCCCTGCCCCTCAATGTTGTTATTTTTATCAATCTTACTTGTTTGATAAACTGCATGAATGTATTCTTCTAGTAAATGTGTGAAACATAACATTTATACATATGAATAAGCTATATTAGGGGAGTAGGGAAAAGCAAAAGGCCAAAATAGCTATTTCTTTTTCTAGTTGTGAAAGGGTTGGCGATTGGGCTATCAATATGACTTGAAGGATTATTTGAGTGAATAAAAGAGGAAAAAGTATTTTGACACTATGCAGTGTGTAGTTTTGGATGACCCAGTAAATTGTGTGCAAATACAGAAAAGTGCATCTAATATCTTAGCTTCAATTGTTGCAGTTATCTAATAATATGCCATAATATGAAATTTCTGCAGCATTGTTACTGTATATATAAGTCTTTCATATTCTAAAACTGTACTGTGATGCAAATGATTCGATTAAGGAACATGTTAATGTATTAACCTGTAATATGATTAATGAGATGACTGTACGCACCCCACTTTATGCTTCTCTAGCTTGACACTGTTAGTCTGTTACATACGTGGATTTACGAATATCAATTTTGTCAGGAGTCAATTACTAGTTATGACACTTATTTATCTTCTAGAAAATGAAAAATGAAAAAAAAAAAATTGATGCTTTGAAATATAATGGTCCCCTCCGTTGGTGATGGCGATTTGATTCTGTGTCTGGACATCTTTTTTTGAAGAATATCCATGCCACGTTGAAGAAATTTGGGAGCAATATAATTTTCTCAAATGGTCTATTGGATCCATGGAGTGGGGGCAGGTGATATATTATTTGTTCTGCAAATATCTTGGCAAATGTTTTATATTCTTCCAACAAGTGATAAATATAATCGTTAACTGTTGATGTCAAATTGTTTCCATTGCAGTGTTTTGCAGAATATATCTGAAAGTATTGTTTCTCTTGTCACTGAAGAAGGTAAAGCATTTGATTATTTTGAATTTGTTAGTGGTCCACTGCATAAATCCTATGTTAAAGCAAAGCAACTATTCGCCCATTCTTTTTCTGCTTCCGATTTGTCTGAAATTGTTATTTTTTCCCTATATGTATATGCTGCATTGTTATAAGCTATAGCTGTTTTGGTATTTTTTTACTATAAATTCCTTGTAAAACTTTTTTAACTGTGTGATTCCTGTTAGAACAATCGAGGCCGTTGCTAATGTTAATTGGCAAAAATGAGTTTATTTTTTCTTTTGTGTTGTGCTCAGGTGCACACCACATAGATTTACGTGCTTCAACTAAAAATGATCCCGATTGGTTGGTGGAGCAGAGGACGACTGAGATCAAGCTAATAGAAGGCTGGATCAGTGACTACTACAAGAAAAATAAAACTGTATTCAATATGTAACAGAATTCTTTTTTTTTTTTTTTCCTGTTTGCCACTTGCTTTGCCACTGTTCTGTATAGCTCAACAGAACATGCTTGCTTGGTTTGAGATTCGTTTTCATTTGGTTTATAATTGTTCACGACAACACACACGCAAAAATATCCTTTTTCCTTTTTTTTTTCCTTTAGCAAAGGTGTATGAACTATCCAAAATATTGCAGGCTCAGTACTCTAATGGGCCTCATCAGTCATCACCTATTCTGGTCTTATACTACGTTTAATTAATTATTGGTGTTTGTCCAAAAAAATATATTTATTAGCGTCATTAACCCCAAAAAAATTATAAATATGGAATTGTTGGCAGCATGCGTAAACGAAGTAAATGAGCACATGCACCAATTTATTTAGGTCAAGTGGTATATGTTTGATTCTCTTAAGTAATGTAAGATTTCGGGTACAAGTTTTGCATGTGGAAAAAATATCTGTTGTGAGAGCTAGTTCTAGAAAATTTGCTTCTAGTTTTACTGTAGTACTGAAAATTTGCTTCTAGTTCTATCATGGTGTGGATCAATGAATGTTCTCAATTTGAGTAAGATAGTCTTTCATAGAGAATACCTAAATGAGCACATGCATGCCATCGAAATCCTAGGCTGAATTAATGGATCAAATTAATTGGGAAAGATTTTAACCAATCAAATTTTAATGTTGATGTTAACAAAATTCAATTGTTATAATGGTGAAGGGTTGATGTTAAGCATGTAAAAATGGAAGGTTTTACTGAAAAATATTTGTTATATTTGTTATATTTTTTAATTTATAAATGATTTTTTTTAATAAAAATTTACTATTGTATAAATTTTTTTATAAGAAAAATTATAAATTTTCTTACTCAGATTCTTATAATCATCCTTTTTTTTTAATAAAAACGTATTTTTTAATGTTTTTAAGGTACTAAATATATTCATTTTCCATCTAATACCTTTGTAAAATGGAAAAAAGTAAATCATCCTTGTCGAAACCGGGGTCACGACGGGTCGGCGAAACATATCAGAAAAATTGAGTTTCAATGGAGTCGCCACCAAAGTTTATTTTAAGGGAAAACATTTGGGAAAACCCTTTAAAAAAGAAAAATGGTCTTCAAAACCAGATTTGGGTTCGGGAGTCATTTATGTGTAGGGAAGGTATTAGCACCCTACAACATCCGTTTAAAAAACGGTTACCTCTAATTAATTGTGCAAAACTTGTTAACTTTGAAAGTATTCGTTTTACCCCTTTCTTATGAAAATGAAAATTATTTTTGTTTTTTTTATTTTTATTTTTTTGTATTTTTTCTAATAAATAACCTAAGTTAAAAAGAATTGAATTTGGATTAAAAGAGGAAAAAACATTTTTTGTTTATTTTGGCTTGACGGGTCCGGTTCCCGCTCCTACGTATCCCCAGGTGCAATGGAGAAATCAAAGCTACGTAGTTCTGAAAACGTGTGGTAAAAAAAGATTGATTTTGTTGTTTTTTTTGAGAGATTGATTTTAATTTTTGAAAATAAAGGAAATGAGGAAATTGTTTTTGGGAATGCTTTTAATTCAAAGAAAAAAAGAAATTTATTTTTTAGCAAAGTTGATGCTAGCAAATGGCTATATAACGAACCTTTGAGATTGTTTAGACGGAATTATTGATAGAAATGCTATTCAATAAACGTCATTTATTTTGAGGAGAAAAACATTTTTGAGAAAAAGATTTAAAATTCCGCATTATTGAGTTAGCAAATGGCTATACTCAATATTTTTCCCCTTTTTTACGTTACTGATAGAAATGCTATTCAATTAACGTAATTTTTGAAAATGAATTTGAAATTTCACGCATTATTGAGCTAGTAAATGACTATACTCAATATTTCCCTTTTTTACGTTATTGATAGAAGTGCTATTCAATTAACGTAAAATTTTTTAGAAAATTATTTTCGGACGAGATTTGAGATTAAGCGCGTTATTAAGCTAGTAAATTACTATACTCAATATTTTTCTTTTTACGTTATTGATAGAAATGTTATTCAATTAACGTAATTTTTGAAAAGAAATTATTTTTTGGAAGAGATTTGAGATTAAGCGCATTATTGAGCTAGTAAATGACTATACTCAATATTTTTCTTTTTTACGTTATTGATAGAAATGCTATTCAATTAACGTAATTTTTGAAAAGAAATTATTTTTTGGAAGAGATTTGAGATTAAGCGCATTATTGAGCTAGTAAATGACTATACTCAATATTTTTCTTTTTTTACGTTATTGATAGAAATGCTATTCAATTAACGTAATTTTTGAAAAGAAATTATTATTTTTTGGAAGAGATTTGAGATTAAGCGCATTTATTGAGCTAGTAAATGACTATACTCAATATTTTTCTTTTTTACGTTATTGATAGAAATGTTATTCAATTAACGTAATTTTTGAAAAGAAATTATTATTTTTTGGAAGAGATTTGAGATTAAGCGCATTTATTGAGCTAGTAAATGACTATACTCAATATTTTTCTTTTTTACGTTATTGATAGAAATGCTATTCAATTAACGTAATTTTTGAAAAGAAATTATTTTTTGGAAGAGATTTGAGATTAAGCGCATTATTGAGCTAGTAAATGACTATACTCAATATTTTTCTTTTTTACGTTATTGATAGAAATGCTATTCAATTAACGTAATTTTTGAAAAGAAATTTTTTTGGAAGAGATTTGCGATTAAGCGCGTTATTGAGCTGGCAAATGACTATACTCAATATTTTTCTTTATACGTTATTGATAGAAATGCTATTCAATTAACGTAATCGATTATGTTTAAGAAAATATTTTTGTTATTTTTATTTTTTTGAAAAAAAGTTAATTAAACTAATCGTATTTACGCGTGTCCTAAGTTATAAACGAGTACTATTTACAACAGCAGTTAAAATGCACGGCAGATAAATATTCATAATTATTTAAAGCAGGCCAAATAAAAGAAACAAATATTTACAAATAAATACAAGATGGTGGGTCAAAAGAAAATGAGACGAATAATAACACAGAAAATTAACAAAATTACACACAACGAAATAAAATTGGGCCTCAGATTGCATCATTGGCCCCACACACAACATAAAAAATCCTAATTACTATTTATTTACTAATTAAATTCTACCATTATTTATTATTATTATCTTTTCTTTTTTATTTTGTTTTTTTTATTATTATTATTTTTAATGGGCTGGGCTGGGCGAGAAGCCCAGCCTTGGTACCAGATTTTTTTAAAAAAGAAAACATAACACAAAATAAAAAGAAAGAAAAGGAGGAAAAAAAAAGAAAAAAGAAAGAAAAAAGAAAAAAAGGGGGGAAGTGGAACGGTTCACTTTTAGAGAAGCTAGAAGCTTCTCATTCACTTTCACTCCCTCACCCAATCTCACCCACTCACTCAATCTCACCCAATCTCACCCACTCACTCTCTGCCCTCAACCCTCTCACCTTCTCAGACTCTCTTCCTCTCACTCCCTTTTTCTCATTCACTCACTCTCCCAATCCCTCCAAGCCTCATTCCCTTAAGCCTCACCCACTATTTTCCCTGAGGGTTAGAAAAGATAATCAAGGAGGGAGAAGGGATAGGTAGCGGCCGCCCCCCATGCATGGCCGAGGGAGGCGCGGCTACAGCCGCTGGTGGTTCGGCGGTGACGGTCGCGGGACGACGGTGGGCGGAGGTCGCGTGGAGCGGCGGCGAAGCCCGCACGGCGGCGGGAGGGATAGGCCGCGAGAGGTCGCGTGAGCGGCGGCGAAGCCCGCACGGCGGCGGGAGGGATAGGCCGCGAAGGTGCGGCCGCGAGAGGTGGAGCGGTGGGCCGTTGGCTGGGCCGAGGGACGGATGCGGCGGTGGTGCCGCACCGTGAGGGGAGGCCGCGGCGGTCTCCCCCTTTTCTCCAATTTCTGTTTCTGTTTCTCTTTCTTTCTGGCTCTACTCTACTCTCCCTCTCTGATCTGAGTTCTCTCTCTGTTTCAGGCGACGGTGGTGGGCAGCTACGCATGCAGAGGTGGGGATGCGGCCGCACGCGGCGCCGGAGGTGTTTGCAACGGGGAGCCACAGTGGTGATGGCTACAGACGGCGGTGTACAGCCACGGGGGGGTGAACGGTGTAGGGAGAGAAACAGTGAGCTACTGCAATGGTGGTGGCTCGGTGGCCGGCGGCCACGCGCGGTGGTGCGGCCAAAAAATGGGTATAGGTACGGCGGTTCCCTCCCTTTCTCTGTTGTTTTCCTCTCTGTTTGGTTTTATTTTCTCTTTCTAACTTCTCCCCTTTCTTGTGCATATGTGGAGGTCGTGGGGTATGTGACAGTGGAGGGAGGCTTCACGGGGAGGTCATGGTGACTGAGAAGAGGAGAAGGAGGGGGCGACCAACCTAAAGGGGAAGATGGTTTACTTTATTTTTCATTCTCTGTTTATTTTTACTTTGGGACTGTATGATTTTGGACTGTACTAAATAGGACTCTGTTTATTATTTGCACTTGAACTGATGTCTGTGATTAGGACTGTGATTATGTCTGATTTTACCACCATACACCCAAAGCACTTTCAGATCAAGCACAAGAAATATATAGGTATTGAAAAATGAAAAATAACAATGATACCAAATCTGTGATTATGCCTGAATGCTTTATGGTGCCTATCTCCTGACAGTTGCAAATCCTCCTCCTTGTTTTCTTTGTATGTTTTCTTCCCCAAATCTCTTCTGAAATTGGTTGTGTGAAGCAAAAAGGAAATCCTCGGTTCCTCTTTGAATTGGTTTTTTGGATGTTCAGAAACCAATTTTTTTTCTGAATTTTGATTTCGGATCCCCCCTTACTCGAGTTTTCTCTCCCTAATATATAGGCAAGATTTTCTCTCTTTTTTAATGCACAACTTGCCTGCAAATTGATTGTTTTCTCTGCTGTGCCCATGCTTGTAGCCGCCCAGGACAGGGCAAGTTGCATTGCAACTTGCTCTGCTGCAGCATCCCCTTTCTTCCCTCCTTTTTTTAATTAAGAAATGAAAAATGGGCTGTTAGCCCACAAGGGTTTTTTTCTTTTTTCTTTTTTTAATAATGGGTCCAAAATGGCCCAAAAAGCAAATCTAAATCAAAATTTTTTTTTAAAAGCGAAGAAAATGGGTCTCCCCCCCTTTTTTAAGAGAGAAAAGAAAGAAATTTACAAACAATGGGCCAGAACTGTCCAATTGCCTTTTTTACAGAAAACCTTGACACTTTTTTTGTTGAAATGTTTAATTATTTCATTAATTAACTAACTATCAATAATTAATTAACTAACAAATTAATTAATCCATTTCAGTTATTATTATTTTTTTTTTAAAAAAAATAAATCATGAAAATGAAAAGAAACAGAAAAAAAAAGAAAAAAGAAAATATTTTAAACAGACCCAAAAGGAAAGACAATGTCACTAAGCCCAGAAACATTTCTTGACCCAATCAAATAAATAATAAAAAACTGGATTTACGAATAAAAAAGGGTCTAGGCCCAAAACAAAGGGTAGAAAGAAAAAAGGAAGAGAAGGAAGGAAAAAGAGGAAAAAAGAAAAAAGAAGAAGGCCCATTGGCCCAAATATTTTTTGGAAAAAAGATAAATTAATTAATTAATTAATTAATTTGATAATTAACTAATTAACTAATTAATTAACTCATTTCTTTTTGTTGTTTTTTTTAGATTTTAACAGACTAAAAGAAAATATTGTCTATACACATGTGAAGAAATAGAAAAAGAGAGGCGATGAGGAGAAATGAATTCTCGGACGAAATTGGGTGCTGACAATCCTCAACATTTACCTTTTTGCAAATAGCCACCATAATTTTTAATCAATTAGTCTTTAAATTTTTATCATTATTGTAATATGTCCTTTCATTAATATAAATATAATCAATCTCAATCTTTCAAGATTTTGTGTTTCAAATATTAAAATCACGTGAAAGGGTAAAATTTATATCCTTTTATTCTTAAATTATGTTAAAAATTTTATATTCGAGCAAATTTGAAATCCTAAAAGCAAAACACGATGATGTGTGCTCTTTTAATTTATGGTTTTTTCTATTCTTTTTCACTTTTTGAAACTTTATTTTATATGATTTTAATATTTTAAACAAAAAATCTTGAAGGGTTGAGATTGATTTCATTATTATTTAACTCATGTTAATGAAAGAACATATTGCAACAGTCATAAAAATTTATGGATTAATTGTGACAAAATAAAAGTTCATAGTGCCCATGTGTTGTTATTGTAGACATGGAATCTAAACACCCCTCTTATAGTATATAGAAAGCATAACAACAACAATTCATTGACTGAAAAAGACATATTTGGCGAGATGTAATTGACACTAGAAAAGGGTTTCTCATATTATCCTCCATTAATGCTTTGTTTGGTAGATATATGAAAATAGAGAGAAAAGAAATAGAGAAGAGAGAAATAGGGTGGAGATAGATATAATTTATGGGTTGTTCGTGTGTGGGAAATAGGGAAGAAATAAAAGAGAATGTGAATGTGGGTTTTTTTATTTGATTGAAGAGATAAAAAAAGAAATAATATTTTTTAATAATTTTTGCAACCATAACTTCATAATCGATTTTGATTTTAACATAATCGATTTCTTTATAAATAAATAGAAATAGAATAGTTTTCAATACTGATTATTATAATAAAAACCAAAATCTCAATAGTCAGAAATGAACCCAATTTCAGAAATTGAAATACAGACAAGAGGGGAAGAGCTCAAAAAATGGAGAATGCGGGAGGGTGGTCATGCCGATGGCTATGGGGGTTTGACGATGGCAGTAGACACAATGGCAAATAAAGGAAGGCCAGGGAACCACCACTGCGCCACCGCTCTCCGTCGTCACAGATCTACAATATGCGACTAACTTGGGGTTCTTCTCCGTCACCGGCCGTTGTAGTCCGCCTTCAACACTTCTCTAAGAAACCACCACAACTACATGTTATCTCGTCAGCCTCGTCCTCAGATCCCGCTTCCCTCACCTCGTTTTCCCACATGGTTGAGTTAGCTCAAGGAGGCTTTTCAGGGAACACTATAGTCAACCCAAAGGAGCATTGCAATGCCATAACTACAAGGAGTGGTATAGTAATTGAGCCAAAAAACAAGGAGACTCAAGCAAGAAGAAAAGAGGAATCAAAGGAAGAAATTGTTGTAGAAAAAGAGGAAGTTGAAGAACCAAAACAAGAGGAACCTAAACTCAAGTCGGTTGATGAGAATGCACCTTGGAAGAAAATAAATAAACAATTTTTGAGAGATTCGGAGCATAAACAAGAAATGCCTCCTTATGTGAAACTCCCATATCCTCATGTGAGCAACAAGAAGGAAAAGGATGAGCAATTTGCTAAGTTTCTAGACATCTTCAAGAGACTGCAAGTTAATATTCCTTTTGTAGAAGCATTAGAGCAAATTCCTTCCTATGCCAAGTTCATGAAATAGTTGCTTAATAAGAAAAGAAGGCTAAAGGAAGATGAAACAGTGGCCTTGATAGAAGAGTGCAATGCCATATTGCAAAGGAAGCTCCCTCCTAAACTCAAAGATCCTGGGAGCTTCACAATTCCATGCACTATTAGTAGTGTTTTTATCGACAAAGCTCTTTGTGACTTAGAGGTAAGTATAAATCTAATGCCTTTATCAATCTTGAAGAAGTTGGGAGTAGGAGAGGTCAAGCCTACAAAGATAACTCTTCAAATGGCTGATAGATCAATCAAGCATCCATATGGAGTTGTGGAGAATGTTCTTATAAAAGTTGATAAGTTTATTTTTCCTACAGGCTTTGTTGTTCTTGACATGGAAGAAGATTCTAATGTGCCACTTATACTTGGTAGACCATTCTTGGCAACTCGAAGAGCTCTCATAGATGTGTAGGAGGGAAAAGTAATTCTAAGGGTACAAGATGAGAAAGTTACCTTCAATGTTTTTGAAGGTACACAATAGTTGGATGACAAGCAACAATGTTTGAGAGTTGATGCAGTTGATTCACTTTAAAGAAACAAAAGTTAGAAAAAGAAGATGTGGTGCAAGAAAATCCAAAATTTGAGTTGAAGTTTCTTCCTTCACATTTGAAATACAATGCTATGAAGAAAAGGGGAGTAAAATCTTCCTCACGCCTTTAGCCACCATGAAAAAGGAGTTTTGCGTCAAGCTAATGACGTTAAATAAGCACTATATGGGAGGCAACCCATAGTTTTTTTTTTCTTTTATGTTGATTTACTTTAGTTACAGATATTCTAGTTTAGATTTGTTCTATAGGATTTACCTCATTTAGTGTTATTTATTCTAGCAACTAACTATAATTAGGATCTAGGTTGGTAGAAATTTATATATGAGTAATCATTGCTTTAGTAGTTTTCTTGTTGACTTTTCTTTTTGTTTAATGCAGGAAAAAGGACTATTGGAAGACTAAAAGCTACTAGTGTGTCAATGTTCTCATGCAGAAAGGCTTTATTTTGCATCTCGAGCAGCCACATGATGATTTGTATACTCACAGGGACAACTGCACTCTCAAGCATCCCAGGGAGTGTCCTTCTATGCTTTGCTTTGTTTATTTATTAAATTGCCACTTTTATGTTGCTGTTGTGTTTGGTTCTTTGCCTTTGGTTGTGAGATTTGACATTTTCTTGTTATTTCTGATTAATAATATTGTTGTTGGTTCTTTCTGAAAATAATTTTCATAAGGGTGCTTCAATTTCTTAACTGTGTGCTGGCCATTTTGGGAAATTAGAACTCTGTTTGATTTCTGTGTTAGTAGTGGAACATTTCATTGCATGGATTGCTTTCACAATTTAAACTGAGAGGATTTGAGCCTATACACTTTCATTATTTCTTCTGTGTGTTCAACTCTCATTTAGGATTTCACTTTAGAGCTTGACATGTTTCTTGATCAAAATTGCAAGTGTTTATGCATCCACATGTGTGATTGACGCATTTTTCTTTCTGTTTACTCAGTTAGCCAAATAAGCCACCCTATATTTATATCCTTTGATTAGCCCTTTTGTGTGTGTTTCCCCCCTTTGTTCTTAAACTCATTACAAACTTTAAGTGGAAAACCATATATCTCCCAACCATTGAGGATTAAGGGATATAGGTTACATTAAGAGATGAGTTTTGAGTTAAGTTTGGGGTTATATATTCTCTTTGCTTGGGGGCAAGCAAATATCTTAAGTTTGGGGTGGAGTAGCAAGAGCTACTTGCTTTTGTTTACAAATGTAAATATTTTTTAATGCATACAAAAAAAAGAAGAAAAGTGCAGAAAAGGAAAAAGGGAGGTAAAAAAAGAAAAAGAAATAAAAAAATGAATTGAAGTGAGATCAACAGCTAATTCCATATGAATTCTTTACTCATCACCTATATCCCTTGATTTTCTTTTGGTTCAACCTTAAAACCTAAAGCATATCTACCTAGTCCCTAGTCCCATTACAACCCAATAAAAGTCCTCATGATGTATGGTTGCATTTGCATAAGCAGTAGAAATTTTAGAATATTGTCAATCCTATGGCAGTGGCTCTTAAGTTGAGTAGCAATCTATGAGAGTAAACACTGTCCTCAAACACTTAAGAGTGATGAGTGGTGAGGATGATGAATGTAATTCATTCTTTATTTAGTGAAGCTACAACACATTATTTTGTGATGTTTCAAGAGTGGAACTATGAACCATTGTGGAAAGTATAACAATTGTGTAATTGTAGCTAATACTTGTGAGTATTTGTTTGATGAATGAATTTAACAGTGCAAAGATTAATTTTGGAAGAAAATTGTGAAAGGTCATTTGTGGATTCCAACCCATTAGTGTGATTTTGTAAATATTTTGAATGAGCTCTAACGATTTGCTTGAGGACAAGATTTCTTTATAAATAAATAGAAATAGAATAGTTCTCAATATTAATTATTATAATAAAAAACCAAAATCTTAATAGTCAGAAACGAACCCAATTTCAGAAACTGAAATACAGACAAAAAGGGAAGAGCTAAAAAATTGGAGAATGCGAGAGGGTGGTCATGCCAGTGACTATGGGGGTTTGACGATGGCAGTAGAGACAATGGCAAATAAAGGAAGGCCAAGGAACCACCACTGTGCCACCGCTCTTCGTCGTCATAGATCTACAATATGCCACTGTCTTGGGGTTCTTCTCCGTCACCGGCCGTTGTAGTCCGCCTTCAACCCTTCTCCAAGCAACCACCACAACTACATGTTATCTCGTCAGCCTCGTCCTCAGATTTCGCTTCCCCCGCCTCGTCTTGTTGCTATTCTCCGCGACCTGCACCAACATCTACACAGTTTTCATTTTTGCGGCGAAATCACTGTCGTACTCCATGCTCATTCCTCCCGCGGTGAAATCCAGTCTTGAACGTTGAAAATCTGGCGAACAGGACCGTGCCGGTCCGCAGTGGCTCCACCAGGCTCGGGAACGAAGGTGTACCCCAAACCCATCAGGATCAAGAACGACACCCTACTTCGTATTGTCTTACTTGCGACCTCCTTCTTGATGCAATAGAGCAAATCAGGCTCGAGAACGGAATGTCTATTTCTTCGCATTTCTCGTCAATTTTGTGAAGAAATGCTAATCGTGTGGGGCCCACAATTCTGTTTCATTTCTGAGTTACACCAAACAGGCTAACAAATGAAGTTCTCTCCCAATTCTCGCTTCACACCCACATTCTTCGCTAATTCCGTCATACCAAACTAAGGCTAAGAGATGGCCACTTAATTCATGTCTCCATGCTCGATAAAACAATCTAGGAATTAAGATAAATTTCAATGTATAATACATTTTTTTAGTTGAATATATCATACTTTGTGATGAATTAAACCTACAAATTAAAGGGACAAATATTTAAACATACATGTGTCAAATTCCATTAGCACATGAGTTTTCCATGTGACAGTAAAAAACTCTAGAATTAAAGGGATGCATCTTGCAACATTCGGGTCTGATTGGTTTACATTTTCGTTTCTTATTTTCATTTTCTGTTTTCTGTTTTCTGAAATTTTATAAAGGAAAAACTGGAAATGTTGGAAACAGAATTTCCGTATCCAGCATTTCCAATTTTTCCTTTGTAAAATTTCAGAAAACAGGAAATATAATGAAAACAGGAAATGAAAATGCATATCAAACAAGCCCTTATTTTCCCTAGCATAAAATTATGTACAAAAATTGAAAAACACATGGAGAAAAAAAGTAGAGATCTTTCAAATCATGTGAAAACAAAAAACAAATTTTATGCTAATTTAGGAAAAACCTTTATTCCATTAGTTGAATATGAAAAACAATGGTAGACAATTAATGGAAAAGCATGGTAGATAATAGGTTGGAGAAGTGACATTAGGGAGGGAGGGAGAATAGAATTTGCAATCTCAAAGGCTCTCAAGAAAGGAGTGACTTCTTTTGTATGCACAAAAAGTGTGACTGACCTTGATAACGACTACAACTAGGAGAACGTGACGATTGGTGGTGAATGTTGCGACCCTTGGTGGAGGAAGTTTTACCATTTATTATTGTCATAAGAACAATGACCATTTGAATGGAAAAAGAAGGTAGTATGATATGAAAGAGGTTAGGGTGATGAGTTGGAATTCAAAATTCACAATTACAATGAATTGATAAATAAACCCTCTAAACAAGTGAGAAAGAAATTACAGTGGAGCTTATATGTGGTAGACGAGTGAAGAGATTTATTATTATTAAGATAACTTACCAAATTATGAGTGGTACAAAATTATGTATAGAAATTATCTCCATTGTGTTACCTCTCTCGCAATGTTATCTACAAAATAGTTATGAATTAGTTACTAATTTTAGTTAGAGAATAATTTTATAGCTAACTTTTATCTATTTCATAACTAAATTTGTAGTGAGTTGGAGATGGGGAGATGATTCTACCTTTCATAATATTGTGTCATGGTATAATTCATATAATTACCACTTAATTCATCTCTATTTCGTTTTCTTGGAGCAATTATAAAAGTTAATAGACAAATCAATCTGACGTTATATTTTGAACGGTTACCTGTTACTATTTTTTTGACGTCACCTATTACTGTATTATTATTTTTTTTTGACAAAATTCCTATATTATTATTATCATCATTATTAATACTGTTATCCTTCAAAGTAAAAATGATGATTCTTTTGCGAAAATAGAAAAAAAAAAGCCTAAATACATTTTTGGTTCCTATATTTTTATAAATGGGTGATTTTGGTCCCTTAGGTTTAATTGCTCAATTTTGGTCCCTATACTTTTGTAAATAAGTAATTTTGGTCCCCTAGTTTTAATTGCTTAATTTTGGTCTCTCTTCTTTAAAAATTGAACAAATCTAATCCTACCGCTACCCTTCCATTAAATATTTAGCAGAGTTCGCTGACATGGATTTAATTTTGTGACGTGTAAACTATCACATAACAAAGATTATTATTTAATTTTATCTCTCAATTTTTTTAAACGAAAAATTAGAAAATAAAATCAGATTCTGCATAATTTAATACAATGAGAAAAAAAATGAAAAAACAAAATCCCATTACTACACTACAATTTCCTAGAAAATAATAATGCAAATACAAGTCCCAAAACTAAAACAATTGCAGGTCTGCTTCAAGCCATAAACTAAGCGAACTGAAAATCTCATTCGGGCATTAAATGAAATTTAAAATGAAATCGAAAGCGAACTGAAATCTGCAAGCTCTGATTTTTCGTTTAAAAATTAAGAGATAAAATTAAATAATAATCATTGTCATGTGATAGTTTACACGTCACAAAATTAAATCCATGTCAGCAAACTCTGCTAAATATTTAATGGGAGACTAACGGTATGATTAGATTTGTTTAATTTTTAAAGAAGAGGGACCAAAATTGAGCAATTAAAACTAGGGGACCAAAATCACCCATTTATAAAAGTATAGGTACCAAAATTGAGCAATTAAAATTAGGGGACCAAAATCACCCATTTATAAAAGTATAGGGACCAAAAATATATTTAAAAAAAAATATTAAAAGGCCATATTTTTCTCGATGACCAAAAGACAAATACAGAAGGTGGGAAAACAATTGATTAATTTGACAAATTAATTATAAATTTATTCCCCCCAAAAAAATAAAAAAATCCAAGTTTAATAACGTATCTTCCCTTTCCTTTGTAGCTTCATCGGATAATAATAAAGTAAAAGGCGCCCATATGATTCGAAGTTTAAAATAAAAAAACATAAATAAGAAAAAAGCCAAAACGAGGTCGTTTGACGTCAGTCACGTCGCCAAGACTCATAAAAGTGGTGAGCTTTATACAGTGTGAGTAGTAAAGAAGTGCGTTGGTTTCAACTTTCAATCTGTCAAAGACGCCAACGCACCGCACATTTCCCAAAAGCAAAGAGAGAAAAGAAAGGAACGAAGTGCGAACTGACCTCTGTAGAAGCGTTTCCAAGAAGCAGAGCAAAACGCAGAGAGCCTGAGTTACAGAGAAACAAAGCCGAACGCAGAGAGTAGTGTGCAGAAGAATCGGGTTCTAGAGTCGGAGTCGGAGATGGAAATTTCGACTCCTTGCTCTTCCAAGCCCTTGTCCATTACGCCGGGTTCTAGGGTTTTGAGAAGCCCTCTCACTGATGAACAGATCTGGAAGCGCCTCAAAGACGCTGGCTTCGACGAGGAATCCATTAAGCACAAAGATAAGGCTGCGCTTGTTGCTTATATCGCTAAGCTCGAAGCTGAGGTTCGTAACTTGCTTCCTCTCTCTCTCTCTCTCTCTCTCTCTCTCTCTTAATTGTAATTATTCTAATTCGATAGCTTCTTAGTGAGTTGAATTGGGGGAAAGGTTAATTGGAAGATGCGCTGCAATCGAGTTTCTTGATTTCGTAAATTCACAGCATGCGTTTTATTAGGCTTCCAATTTGTGTAACTACAAAGGTAATTTGTTATGTTCGGGGATTTAGACTGAGGGACTTTTTGACATTGTTTGTGGTTGGATAAGTGATATTCATTAATAAGCTTTTGAATCAATGTGTTTTCCTGTAAGATGTACTTCAATGTTGCGCCAGAAGGTTAATATCGCCTCATATGGTATATTGTTGATTCTAATGTGAGATCTTCTTTTCATGTTGCTGCCTTGTTGGCTTAGTCCAACTCTAAACTTGCTTGTTACTTATGGGCTTGGTGGATACTGGATAGATCCCGTGTCATGTTCCTTATAGGTAATACCTAGCGGATGAATACCTGGTAATGTTATGATTGGATAAAAAGCAAAATTCATTCTTTGGAACTTTGGAGTATTGATGAGAACTGTGAATCCACGGTCATTTTTCCTTTTATAGAATGCTTTGAATTGTGTGAAACTTCAAACTTTGAGTGGTTGGTTGCAGTGGAAGTAGGTTGTAACCTCATAAGAACTTTACCTATAATGTAAGGTTTGGATCATAGTCACATAATTCGCTGACTACCCCTGAGAACTGCGAATACCAATTCGCGGTGCGTTTGTGAATTGGATCGCTAATGGGGACGCATCAATTCATAAGTTAATTGGATCGAGGGAGACTTGAATGAAAGGGCAAACGAACCAATTTCGAGCATAATTTTTTGTTGAAAAAAGAAGCCGAAGATGAAAGGGCAATATAGACGAAGATGGGAAGAGTGAGAGTATTCTGTATTAGCTTTTCTTAGGGATGATGAAGATGATGGGAAGTGGGAGGGACAAAATGATACACGTACCATGAACCGAAATAGCGAACCGATTGAGTATACCCCCTCGTACCGAATTCTTATCATATAAAGAACCGCGTACCTGTACCCGTACCAAGTACCGGAGCGAATTGCAAATTATGTGACTATGGTTTGGATTACGGAGTCACCACCCTAGGAGTAATTTACCTAACCACCACTTCCAATCTAAGGAATTAGTCTCATAGCTATACCTAGGATACCCGGTCAAAGACCATAATAATTAAAGTTTAAACTCTTTAAGTTTATCATGTTTGTAGTCTAAGAGTTTAGAAAGGTCCCTAGGACCCTAGTCAGTTGGGCTGTTAATCATGACAAAGATCTTAGAGATGGTTCTGGCCTTCTGGGAGATGTAGTAACGTGTTACATGTAACCTGTATTTGTATATTTAAGTAATTCAACTTCGCAACTAGTGTACATATATTACTCCCATTGTATATATCAATATATATTGAAGTTAATTTTGGTCATCTACTAATATTACTCTGGAATTTCCATTTTTTTTCCTTTGGGAGATTGTTCATCCTGGTGCATATATCACAAGATTCAAAGTTCAGTTTCTTGTTTTGATTGTTGCCTTCTGTTCTTGTGCATTATATGCCTTGTAAATTGAACAGTTTTGTTTGCCATTAATTTTTCTGCTCAGTTCATTAACATCCATCACTTGCAAATCCAATTGAGCAAATTGAGTTGATGCTGAATTTGCTAGTACTGTAAAATAGTTTGTTATCACTCAAACCAACCCTTTTCCCCCATCAATTGATTTGCATTTTCAAGTGAATACTCTATAAAATATTTGTGGGTATCTTGTTATAAGATGCAGTATAGAGCTTGTTTGGGTGGAACTTCTGCAGAAGTACTTCTAGGTGAAAAAAATAGCATGAATCAAAAAGGTCAAATGCATTTGACTTCTCCATAAGTTAAAATTAGTTACTTTTGGAGAAGTTAAATGGGAGAACTTTTGGAGTAGGTGGTCTACAAAGATTAATTTTAACTTATGGAGAAGTTAAATGCATTTGACCTCTTTGATTCATGCTATTTTTTTCACCTAGAAGTACTTATGCAGAAGTTCCACCCAAACAGGCTCATAATCATTCTTGTTGTTAGTGCCAGCAAAATTTACTATTCCTTTCTTGCTTTAACTTTGTATCTGACCTGTATAATTTTTGTAGATATATGATCACCAGCACCACATGGGCCTTCTCATATTGGAGAGAAAGGAATTGGCTTCCAAGTATGAGCAAGTTAAGGCCTTGGCTGAGTCATCTGAGTTAATGCATAAACATGATTCAGCTATGAATAAATCTGCATTAACTGAATCAAGGAAACGGGAAGAATGTTTGAAGAAGACAGTAGGCGTCAAAGACGCATGCATAGCAAGTGTAAGCTTGTTGAACAATCCTCCATTGCAAAACAATATAAGCTAGCTTTTCCATCCAAAATGTTTGTTTACTCAAACTTTTAGAGGGCGTTTTTTATTGTTTTTTTGTAGCTTGAGAAGGCCTTGCATGAGATGCGCACCGAATGTGCTGAAACCAAGGTTGCAGCTGAGAGTAAATTTGCTGAAGCACGCCAATTGATAGATGAAGCACAGAAAAAATTTACGGAGGCTGAAGCCAAGTTGCGTGCTGCAGAATCTTTGCAAGCAGAGGCTAACCGTTATAACAGTGTTGCAGAAAGGAAGCTTCATGATGTTGAAGCACGTGAAGATAACCTCAGGCGGAAAATCATATCTTTCAAGTCAGAGTATGTTATTTGTATAATTATAGTTAATGTGTGAATTTATGTGATCTTGGGCAAGTAGTCACAGATTAGGCTATGTGCTTCAAAATTGTGCTGCTCAGAGATGCTTGCTATGGAGAATTCCAAGCATTTATTACCCACAGGTCTTATAGTTATAGATGGGGTTGTGAAAAGCCTTGGGAGAAAGAAATTGGGGGATCAAATTTTTTTAGCTTCAGATTCCATGGCTGATCTCTTGTTCTACTTAATATAATTACTCATTTTTGTCATATCATTGTAATTTACAAGATTATGCTTCATGAAGCTAACAGTTAATGTACCCCTTTTTAGAAATTAGCAAAATGTTAACTGAACATATGATCAAGTTTTGTAGATGTTTTAAGTATCATTGTGTATGTGATCATAATCCACCTGAAATGACATAATTTTGATAGCTCGATATTTTTTCAGAAAGTATGTTGATCTCTCTCTCCTCCCCCCTCCCTCTTCCTCTCTCACAGATGTGATGAAAAAGATAAGGAGATGTGTCTTGAGAGGCAGTCCCTTTCTGAAAGGCAAAGGAGTTTGCAGCAGGAACAGGAAAGGTTACTTGAATCACAAGCCTTGCTTAATCAGAGAGAGGATCACCTTTTCTGTAGATCTCAGGAGCAAGATCGTCTTCAAAAAGAGTTGGAGGACACGGGAGTGAAAATTGAAAAGGAACATGAAGCCCTCCATGATGAAAAAACCAGCCTAAAACTAATGGAGGCCTCCCTAAAACAACAAGAAGAGGTTCGTATTTGAAAATTCTCAGTTGGGTCAAGATGAAACTAATGTTAAGAATTTACTGTCCGTCTTGTTCACATGTGGATGTGTGTTGTGTGAAAACAGACACTCACTAAATTGAAAACTGAGCTGAACAAGAAAGAGCATGAGTTGCTTGAATTTCAACTAAAACTTGCTAATAGAGAATCTGTAAGTTCTCTTGCTATTGTTTATTCTCCATTTTAAATTCTGAGATTTTTATCTATATTATCATTATTATTTTTTAATTTTGTTTGATGTAAAATGTAGGATGAAACTCAGAAAGCTATAGCTGGTCAGGAAGCCGCATTGAGAGCAAGAAAATATGATTTGGAAGTTGAGCTACAAATGCAGCGCAAATTGGTTGAAAATGAAATTGAGACAAAGAGACGTGCTTGGGAATTAAAGGAGGTTGATCTTAAACAACGGGAGGAACAAATCCTGGAAAGGGAGCATGAGTTGGAAGTTCTGTCAAGGTCACTGAGTGAGAAGGAGAAAGATCTGGAGGATCTGTCGAGTGCCCTTAAAGAAAAAAATCAAAACCTGATAGCTGCTGAGAAGGAGTTTGAGTTAAATAAAACCCTTCTGCAAAAGGAGAAAGATGATATTGAACAAGCAAAGCAAGATCTGCAGAAGTCCACAGCATCTTTGGAGAATGAAATAAGACAAGTTGATTACACAAAGGAGAGACTGGAGGCCATGAAAAGTGAAACAGGTGACTTGTCAATTTTTGAAGTGAAACTAAAGGAAGAGATTGACCTTGTTAGATCTCAGAATTTGGAGCTTCTGGCTGAGGCAGATAAGCTAAAAGCTGAGAAGGCAAAGTTTGAAGCTGAGTGGGAACTTCTTGACGAGAAAAAAGAAGAGTTGCGGAAGGAAGCAGAATTCATAGAAAAGGAAAGGAAGGAAGTTTCCACTTTTATTAAGAATGAGCGTGACAAACTAAGAGAAGAGAAAGAAAATTTGCGTAAACAGTACAGCCAAGACTTGGGGTTGCTTGCCAGTGAACGGGAAAAGTTCATGAACAAGATGGCACATGAACATGCTGAATGGTTTGGCAAGATGCAGCAAGAGCGAGCAGATTTTTTGCAGGATATTGAGATGCAAAAAAGGGAGCTCAATAACCTTATTGAGAAGAGACGTGAAGAAGTGGAAATTTATTTGAAGGAAAAAGAAAAGGCTTTTGAGGAAGAAAAGAACAGGGAGCTCCAAAATATTAATGCTCTTAAGGAGAAAGCAGAAAAAGAGTTGGAACAGGTTTCCTTGGAGATGAAAAGGCTTCAAACTGAGCGGACTGAGATAAATTTGGATCGTGAACGGAGAAATAAGGAATGGGCTGAACTAACTGATTGTATTAAGGAACTTGAGGCTCAAAGGGATAAGCTACAAAAACAAAGAGAACTGTTGCATGCTGATAGAATTAAAATTTATGCTCAGACTGAAGAATTGAAAAAGTTAGAGAATTTGAAAGTTGTTTCTGATGACATTGCTATTGCTGACATGCTTAAATCTGATATGGAGTCTAACCAACAGAAAATCTCTGCTAGGAAAAACTTAAAGCATCAGACTCTTACTCAAGGTCCTGATAACATCAGCAATGGGTTTGATACTCCATTTGTGCAGAAGTCATCTGATGTTTCTCCTCCTAGCCTTGTTCGATCCTCATGGATAAAACGATGCAAAGATCTAATTTTCAGAAATTCTCCTGAGATGCCACTCACAAGAAAAGAGGATTCGCCTCTGGTTTCTGACACAGGAAATATTAGCAATGGGCAAAAGTACTTGAAAAATGACAAACCACTTGCCAATTTTAGCAAGGGACAGCAAATGGGATTTTCTTTTGGAGAACCGAAAGTAATAGTTGAAGTACCTTCTCAACATGAAGATGCCAGCAGAACAAGTGAGTTTGAATCTGAGACTAAAGATGTCAATGGAAAAACTACCCTTCTGTCTTCAGATGAACGTCATGTGGGTAGAGGGAAAAGAGGTAGGGGGAACTTAACGAGTAAGGTCGGTGATCCACCAGTAGATGTGGGGCAGAATAAGAAACTGAGATCAAATAAACAAACAACTGAAAATCCTTTAGATCAGGGCACTGCCTACTGGTATAACTTTTATCCAATGAATGAATTTATTTTTAGCATATATTTTACTTAGCAATATTCATTTGTAGTCTAGGTGCAGTATGGATTCAGGAAGTTATGTATTGATTTTGTTTTCAGTGTGATTTCGACCCAATCAGATGTATCAGAGGTCCAGCAGGTGGTAATGTCATCAAATCAAACACAAGGGAACACTGAAGAAACTCGTGTAGTAATGGTTGACAAGGTTATTCATGTATCAGAAGTGACTTCTGAGAAAGTCGATGCTTTCATCATCCCCAATCAAGAACCAAGAGATAATTTGCAAAATCCTACAATTGATCAATCAAATTCTAAAACTAGACAGGAAGATATTTTACCTTGTGGTTCCAGTGTATTAAAAAACACAGAAGAAATATGCAAAGGAAACAATGAACATGTATCTGAATACTGTTAGGTATTCACAATCAGTTTCCTTCTATTTACTGTGGTTTCTTCTCCACCCTATGTCTTTTCAATTGATACTGCTTTCTTTTGTTTCTTGCTCTGCTCAAGTTCTGCTCAGATCTTTATGCAGGTTTTGTTTGACTGTGGACAGGGAATGCAGATGATGGATATGAGCATTGGTATTGAAAATTTAGTGTGGTTAAGCCAAGTATATATTAGGAGTATGAGGTGCGTCAATACTAAAACATGTCTGGCTGTACATTTCTCTCAGATATATTTTTCACCTTCACTACAGAAAATGTTGCATTTTGAAATATACCATGTTGATTGGATTCATTTCTTGCACTGCAGGATGCAAACGGAGGGACTTTTCATTTGTTGGTGACTTGGAGCAGGGTATGTCTGTAGAGATTACTTGGGGATGTCTGCTGCGTGTACTACAACACTTTATGGATGCAGTTGCAAATTGCAATTAGGGTGGGGGTAGACTGTTGATATCATAGTTTGTAAAGTCGGGGTTGTTTTGGACTCAAAGAATTAAGAAAAGGAAAAAAGAGTAAAGAAAAGTTAGATACGACATGTTGGTTTTTCTGATTTAGTGAGTTTTTCTGCCATGGTTTTATTTGTCGCTTTGAAGCCCTCCAGATTTGATTTTTTTTTTTCACCCAGCGCTGAATGTCATTGTGTAGTCATTAATAGTGATTTTGTGTCTCCAAATATGGTGGTCTGAATCACGAGTGTATGAAACTCATGTTTATGTTTGGCTGGTTCTTACTATGCGTTTGTCTTGTGTCAATACTGTGCTGGTGAAAGTTGGCTTTTTTTTATCTAGTCATCAACTAGTACTACTATTCATCTTGTATTGTATGAACCGATATGAGTCACTATACAAATGATATATATTAAATGTTAAATCATATAATGTTTTGAAGTGTGGATTAAATTGATGAAACCACGTGATTCATTTTAAAATTTACGATTCAAATGTTATTGATTCAAATGTTATTTATGATAAATGTTATTTATGATTCAACACGTTTTTCATTTCGGTAATTTTTAACATACACTAATCACGGACACGGATTTGGTGATTTTTTTGTGGGAAAGTCACTGACTTTGAGTGAATTTGGATCATTAATTTGTGGGAAAGTCACTGACTTTGAGTGAATTTGGATCATTAATTTCAAATTCAACAATCAAGATCTTACTATTTAATTTATGAAAGAAAAATTATTTTGAACACATGATAAAATCTTGACCATTGAATTTGAAATCAACGATTCAGATTCACCCAAAGTCACGGTGACTTTCTCACCACGAAATCACCAAATCCAACTCCATCTAATCACCCCCATTTTGGATGCTATTTATAGTTTTACAATTTTATTAATTTTTAATATTTTTATTTTTGTATCTATATCGATTACTATATACTTAATAAATTATTTATATGATATATTTTAAGAATTTTTTATTATGTTTTTTAATCTTACGATTCAATATGATTTATAATTTATGATTAACAAATTATCACAAATTAGTATTTGATTACTATATTACTATTTAAGAGTTTGTACCTTAAATGGGAAAATGAGACACTTTTTTCTCCAATCAAACAAGATTAATTGAATCAAATCATTTTCATATCTATTAAAATGGTTGAATCATATGGTATTTTGTGCCTTTTGAAAATAGATAGTTTCAACTTTTATTTCATCTCAATTTATCTTTAAATTTTTATTATTTTGATACCATCTCTTAATAATAAGAGTTCAAAAATTAATTGAGATAAAATTTGAAAAGCTCAACATGTCTATTTATAAAAGACAAAGCTTAGTGCGGTTATAAGCTCTTTATTTAATAAAATTAAAAAGGTGAAAATTTGTTTATCATGAGTAATTTAACTTTGAATTAACAGCATAATCTATTATAACAATAGTTAAAACTTAAGAATCCATTGTCATAAAATAAAAGATAAAGGTGCTTATTTGTAAAAGTTACAAAGTTTAGGGTAACTGTATGTTATTTATGTAATGTCAAGTAATTTATAAAAAATTAATAAATGTATTTAATTAAATATGGTAAGTTTTTTATAAATTTCTAACTTTTTTCGCTATAGGTTATCCTTTTCTTATCTCATTTTGTTTCTTTTTTCTGTCACTATTGTTTTTTCAATGATATTTTTTTTTCTTTTATATCATTCTATCAATAATTTAAATTTTGGAGCTCACAATACATATAAAAAACTACTAAGTTTCTCTCAAAAGTTACATTGTTTTTTAAAAATATTAAAATATCAATTAAAAACTTATGAATTTACCAAAACAGTTACAATCTTCATGTGCATCACTATAAAAAAATACAAAATAGTTCATATATTGCATAGTAATTTTTAATTTTAAAAAATTGAAATTATAAGTATGCATTGATCACGAAGATACAAGGCCTTTCAAATTGTAAGTAAAATTATAAAATTAAATCATTTGAATTAAGATACACCATAATTTGTATGTATTAATTTAATCTAATATCTCAAAATTTAAATTTATAAACAGCAAAATTATATTTAAGAAACGTTTTGATATTGATAATAAAAAATGATTTAATTAATATGTTAGTCTCTATAGTCTTAAAAAGTTTTGACATTAATAATAAAAAATGGTTTAATTAATCCTTAAGTCTCTATAGTTTTAAAATTTAAATCCTGCTAAAAAGTGTCCATCACTAGTTAATAAATTGATATATAATGTTTTTATTAGAATCCACGACAGTCATTAAAATTAAATGTTATGTATTTTAATAAATATCCAATACAAGTTCTTACGTTATATAATACATAATTTTACTATAAACTATTTTCTTTTATTTACATGGAATAGTGGAATACAATACTAAACTACTCAAACCCTCACCACCGATCCTAATGGATTTAATCTAAATCATTCTTGTGATCATGCTTCTTTTAAACAAAAATATATTTGATTACTGTTAATTACAGTTAGATCAATAAATTACTAATCAATATATTTACCGATTCAATTTAATTTGTTTTAAGAACATTGGTTATATATCAATTCCAAGCATCAATGAAGATATTCATCGACGCTCATCACATGCTAGGAATCATGTTGTCTAGTATGTGGACATGTCAAAAAAAAAAAAAATTGAAGAAATATTTACTAATTTGTGATTGCATCCATGAGAGTTTGACCTTTTAATCAATTTCTTTAACCACTCTCCCTATTCTATATCTTTTATTATTTAAGGCTATTAATGCTGATTAAGAAATCTTTAATTAATATATTATTGTATTATATCTTTATTAAAATATTCTCATTTAACTCCACTTATTTCATTAATTATAATTATTTGAAGTAATTATCCATGATATTAATAAGGGTATAGATAAAAAATATTAAATTACTCCTGAAATTCTAAAACAATAAAAATTTTAAAATATAAATAAAAATATAAAAGAACAAAAAATATGGAATGGATGGAGTGTTATTTTGAAGAGCCTTTATCTTGATAATTCTCGTAATTTGCACAAGCTATGTAATAAAATATGAAATATGTTTCTCCAAAAGTGTTTACAACTAATTATTTTGTCCAAAAGTCAAATCATGTTAAAATTAATACCAATTATATAATAATCTTTTTATTACCTTTGTTGATATATATTATATTATATTTTTACTATAGCACATCTTAAAATTATATGCTAAATGTCTTATTTAAAACTTTAGACATGTTTTCTTATATAAGAATTTGGATATGTAAACCTGTTTAGAGAAAGATCTATAGTTTTTAAGTTTTAAGGACTTTATTATGAATTAGACTTTTGATTAATAGATTTTCATGTCATACCAAGTTTTTAACAAGGACAACATAAGAAAAGGTTTATATAAGATAAGTAGGTTGGTTAGATTTAAACTTTAGATTTAGGACATGGGTCAAACTCTAATTTTAATAAACTTAGCCCAACCTAACTTATTTGTATCCACACTTATTTTGATCCATAATCACTAGGGAAACTCTAATTTTAATAAACTTAGCCCAACCTAACTTATCTGTATCCACACTTATTTTGATCCATAATCACTAGGGTCAACCCAAGTTTAGTTGTAACAACTTATTTTGTCTGAATTCAAACAAACCTCATAAAAGAAATCTTAATTAGTGTATTTAATTTATCCAAAATCCACATTCATAATGTGATTTTTGGTATAAATCAAACACTATTAGTCCAAATCAATGCCATGGATATGAAGTATTAAATATGACTGCGAAGCTCAGCTGGTTTTGAATTTTAACAATATGTTGGTATGCCGGTGAATAATATGATATTGAGTATTGACCTACTTTCCCTCATGAGTTTGCAGAGAAAAGTATTGTTTAATATTGCTCTTTAGTTAAATTAGCTAGCAATAATAAATAGTTCCCTAATAAGGTTAACTTGAAAAACAATTCAATAATGATTGGTTCCATCGGCAGTGGGATAATGTAGCTAAGATAAAGTTTACTTGAGCTTGAATCCAAAAATTATATCTAACTATACTATTCATTAATCACACAAATGTGGCTGGGAAGATTATCAATTACAAATTAGAAAAAAAAAACAGAGGTTAACTTGAAAATTAGAATAGATGTATGGCACGAATGTGAATCACGAGTCATTCACATTGAACAGATTGTTAGGCATGACACGAGTGACTAGACTTTAACATTCACGGTATTCAGATTGCCTTGTCTTGTTGTGTAGTACTAGTTCTATAAATACTAATAGACCACATTTTAGATTTCAGAATTCAGAACACATACAACACAACACAACCTTTTCTGTTCTTGTTGAAGAGAAATGGAGAATAGCACTGTCCTTTCAGGCATTCAACAACAAAACTGCCCCATCTTCCCCAAAACCACGCTTTCTCTCAATGTCATGCGAACCGCTTCTCCTCTCAGTCTCAAGCCTTGTGCCACCACTGTTTCTCATACCCTCAGGTCCCTCTTTATTTATATCTTTTTATCTTTATTTGATTTAACTCCACGGTTACAAGAAAGCATAAACAAAACACTTTCATATATTGGGGATGATATTTGTCTGAAATGATGTTCAAAACTCTCTAAAGTCTTGGAATCATTGGCTTCTCTATGAGTTTCTCCTATTTGACGCTTTGAAAGATTTTTTTTTTTTCATTTTCAAATATATATTGAAATTATGCATGATCCTGCTATATATTGAATGACATGCTATATAGCCTTAGGAAGCTTTTTCTTTTGGATTTTGAATTTTTTAAGATCCCCTGTTCTTCAATAATTTCGCATAGGGGTGAAAATAGGTCATGCCGCTCATCGGAGGCATATGGCCCAACCTATTTAAGGTCTAACTTGACTCGTTAAATAAAAAGGCTAGGCCAAGGTTTCTGAAGAAGTCTTTTTAATTCGACAAGCCAGACTTAGGCTCTTTAAAAAACCTATTAGTCTTGGCGGGTCAACCTATTTATAAATAATATAATAACATATAACTTTAATTTATCTTGTTGGCCTATATTTAATGATAGGCCAACCATTTATCTTGTTGACTTATTTAGGGATAGGCTTGTTGGCCTATTTAAAGCCATATGTGAGTGACATATTTACATCATCAAAAAGTAAGTCTATTGGTCCATAATTCTTTTGGATCACTGTTGGGCCTTCCCATGTGTAATTTGGTTCAAGTTTAATGATTTTCTTTAAAAAAAAGATATCATATGAAATAGACTTTTAAACAGGTTAATAAGCAACTTCCAAAAAAATAGGCTAATAAGTCAAACCAGTCTATCAAACAGGCACCTAAAGAAAATGGCCTACGACATGTAAGAGGTCATGCCTAAGCCACAAAAATATAATGCAGGTCAGGTTTGGACCATGTAAAGTCTAGTTTGGCTCGGCCTACTTCCACCCCTAATCTTGCAGGAGTAAAAAATGACATATTTTTATCATATATATAATTAACTATCCACCACCATGTTTATTTTGATGATTAAGACTTTATTTGCTTTGATCATAATTTACTCTATAATCTGGTGTACCGCATAAATCAGATTCATGGTAAGAAAAATATTGTGATGATAATTTAGAAGATGACTAATCACATGCTCGTCTGAATAATTAGTTATATTTCAATGACTTTGTGAGTGGTGCAGTGAAACAGTTGAATTAGAGTGGGACAACCTTGGATTTGGCCTCCAACCTACTGATTATATGTATATCATGAAATGTCCACAAGGGGGAAGCTTCTCTAAAGGTGAACTACAGCGTTTTGGGAACATTGAATTGAGCCCTTGTGCTGGAGTTCTAAATTACGGGCAGGTTAGATCATTATATGTTTCTATTATATTAAAGCCTTATTAATCCTTATCCTTTAAGGTGTCAAGTTCTAGGTAGAATACAAGTTGATGCCCAGAATATTTTAATTTCAACATTTGAACTCTTGCTTTCCAGGCCCGTATCTAGGAATTTCGGGGTCGGCAAAAATTAAGACAGGAGCCCGTATTAATATAGACTAATAATTTTTACGTTATTTTTCTGGCTTTTTGAGCTGCAAAATTATTTATTAAAGTTTTATAATCAAGTAATTCTAACATTTCACTCTCAATAAATAATATAGTTAACTTATTCAATTTATCTTGTAGCATAATTGATCTTAAATATGATTTAATCAATTTTAATTTTGAAAAGCTTTTTTCAGCGATCGCAACAGTTGCAAGTAATGTTAATAATATTCTATAAGCAATGTATGTATTTGGAAAAAAACCCTAATCTTTTTATATAGTTCAATCTTTTTAATGGTGTGTTAATTTTTATTCGTGTATGAATGTCGGACCCGAATCTAGTGATGGATGTCGAACACGGGTCTGGTGGTAGATGTTGAACTCGAATCTGGTTAAGGTTTGAATCTCGAACCTCGGGTCACAACGGCGGGGGGTACTTTCAAAGGCACTCCAACGCTCAAGTCAGTATGGGTCCGAGATGGGACAATAAATATGTAATTAATGCGTACCTGACATCTGACGTCTACAGTATTTATAGGAGAATATCTTGGGATTTGGGACGTGGGCCTTGATCCATAGGATATTACTCCATGGGGTGAGGTGCAGGGGACGTTCCGGTGCTCCTTGCGTGACCGCCGCACGATGAGGGCCGGCATGCTGGAGCGGAGCCGACATACATGTAGGTCCAGGCCGACTTACTCCAAATGGGTTGGACCTTACGGGTTATGGGCCTTTTGGCCCAGTACGTAACAATTTCATTTCTTAGAATTTTTTTAATAACTTTAATTTTGAAAACAAATCAAGACCATCAATATCAGAATGGTCCTCAAAACTCAAAATCTTTTCAAGATTGATACAATATTTTTTTCAATTCATCTTCCCCTCAAGTTTTAAATTTATTTGAATCAAATAAAAAATCAAACATGTTTTCATATTCTAAAAATTGTTCAAATCAACTTTCAATAGAAGAAATAGACTGATCTAATATATACAAAAAATAATCAATGTGAACGAATCTTCAGCAGAATGAGCTATCTGATCACTAACAGTGTCATCAAAATGTTTTTTGCTTTGAATCTTATGTTTTTCATTGAACTTGGGCTCTATATCCATTTAAATAACAGTACAAGTAGCCAATAGATCATAGGTTCAGCAATACTACTGGTACAAGGAAACTCATTGTTGAATATTAAGTAACTTTTCATTTGCAAAAACTAATAAATGGGATGTGGACTTTTAAGTAGTTTAAATGATAAGAAAAAAAGAGATATAAAAATGTAAGATATGGGCCTTATAAAATATTGGGCCTATCTCAAACATTATTAATTTTTTTTAAAAATAATTTATATCAATAATACTACTATTTAAAGAAATTGGGGGCCTTATAAATTTGGGGGCTCTAGACAATGGCGATAATTGCCTTGTTGAATGTCCGGCACTGTTGCTTTCTCTTAGTTAACTTCGTGGAACTACAACTGAATTATTTTATTTCTTCATGCTTAAATTTGTTTGAGGCTGTACCAAAAAAAAAATTGTTTGAGAAAACAATGTTTAATTTTCTGATAGTGTGTGTGACTAATGAGATGGTTCATGGTGTATATTGGATTTTATTTTTTGTAATAGTGGCACATGTACACATATGAAAGTGGCATGTATCTTTCATATTGACAAGAATATGAGTCTTTTATCCAAAATTAAATAGAACTGGGTTGACTAGATATTAGGATTTGGTAATGGTATCCTTTATATATAATTCACATTTTAAATTTATTTGGTGAAGAATGTGTTTCTCATTGCAGGGATTATTTGAAGGCTTGAAAGCCTACCGTAAAGAAGATGGGAATATACTCCTCTTTCGCCCTGAAGACAATGCTGTGCGGATGCAGATAGGTGCAGACAGAATGTGCATGCCATCACCTACTGTAGAGCAGTTTGTGGAAGCAGTAAAGGCTACTGTTCTAGCTAACAAACGTTGGGTAGTGTAGAGCCTTATCATTGCCATATATATAATATTATAATTGTACTTCTAGACATTAGATTCATTAGTGAAAATTTTATTTTTAGGTTCCTCCTCATGGCAAAGGTTCCTTGTATATTAGACCTTTGCTAATTGGAAGTGGAGCTGTTCTTGGTCTTGCACCTGCTCCTGAGTACACCTTTCTGATATATGTTTCGCCTGTTGGAAACTACTTCAAGGTATGCTATTATGTTTATTGCTTCATTGAAATATGATATATGTACTTTTGTTTATATTATAAATTAATCATCTTATGTAATTAACAGATTATAATTAGACCAGAACCTTAATTATCTGCATTTTAAAGATACTCATCAGAATCACAAATCCCTTTAAAATTTTAGTTTACATTATCGTGACACAGGAGGGTTTGGCTCCAATCAATTTGGTTATTGAGAATGAATTACATCGTGCCACTCCTGGTGGCACTGGAGGTGTGAAGACCATAGGAAACTATGCTGCTGTAAGTCATCTCTGCATGCCCTTCTCTTTAAATTTTGATGTTGTGTTCTGTTTGCCTTAAAATGTGGAAGGTTAGCAATTTCAGACTGAATACATTCCTCTTTTTTCCCCTTATATCAATCAGAAACTATATTAATTTTATATTTGTGTTAAAGGAAAATATATTGCTTGCCTGTGTTTACTAAAGAGCAGATTGTTGAAAATTGAGGTTTTTCTTGTGTTACAGTACCTTCCATTTATAATTGACCTTTATAACAACCATTGACTTAAATAATCTTTGGGGGCATCTGTTAAATTCTCTTCTCTAGACTGTAGACACTTGCATAGTTGCATATATAATTGTACTCTCTCTGCTCAATTATTCTTTGTAGGTTCTGAAGGCACAATCTGCAGCAAAAGCCAAAGGCTTCTCTGATGTTTTATACCTTGACTCTGTGCACAACAGGTATTTGGAGGAAGTTTCTTCCTGTAACATTTTCGTTGTTAAGGTATTATACTCAAAGGACCTGTTTATATTTGTGTCATTGTTCATAATTAAGTAGGACTGTGTACATTTACATTCATAGACAAAGTTTTTCAATCTTGTGTTGTGCTTTATTTTTCCTATAGTGTAACTTCATTAGATCAATTGTGGATTTTGTGACTTTCTTTTTCCTCATCATATCCAACTTCATGTACATTGCTCTAGAACAATATTTGATTAGAGCTTATTTCATTGTGCTGCCCTTATTTTAATTTGCTTGTAGGGTAACGTTATTTCAAGTCCTGCTGTTAAAGGGACTATCCTACCTGGCATTACACGAAAAAGTATAATTGACATTGCTCGAAGTCAAGGATTCCAGGTACTAGAATTTCAGTTAAGGAGATGATTGATGAATGTTCTACATTTGAGATCTAACATTTGTGATGTTTTTTTCTCGCTAAGCTATCCTTTTTAAATTCAATTTGTGAAAATGTAGCAACGAGTGTATGCTACTTAAATACAAGTAATGAATGGCAAGTGAAATTGACAAATCTAGACTCTGCTTGTTAAAATAAATTTAGGGTGAGAGAATTCAGATCCTGCCTACTTCCAAATTCTTTCAGTTTCTCAAGTCATGAAGATTAGGACTTGAACTCAGACAAGATTTGTAGCTTAAGAAGCTGTCAACGAGAAATACACTTGTAAAGCAATATGTAGCATGAAATCTACGAACATGTTTGGATTAGCGTTTTCAACGCTAGAAATGGTTGTGTTGAGAAATCCAAACTTGAGTTTGACCAGTTTCAATGCCAAACCAAACACACACTACACTTTTGTTTGACTTATTTGCCCCTTTTTTGTACCCACTCACTTTAATGATAGGATGCAAAAATGAGTCTAATTAACCAAGGGGTCAATTTGTTTAATGCATCATCTATACTATTAATAAAGGGAATACCCATCTTTTGCTTTCCACATTTCACTATATGATTTTATCCATATATTAAATTTTAAATTTTCGATAACTAATGCAAAAATAATTACTCACAGTTACTTTTCTTTTCTTTTTTATAAATAAGGTTGGGCTATATATAGTAACCTTAACAATTTTATTATTTTTCACCTCTCAATTGCTATCTATCTGATTGTGCTTATGCAGGTTGAGGAGCGACTAGTTTCAGTGGATGAATTGCTAGATGCTGATGAGGTATTTTGCACAGGGACAGCTGTAGTTGTGTCACCTGTAGGCAGTGTTACTTATCTCGGCAAGAGGCAAGTTTTGATAATTACAAACAATAATTTGCATTTGCTGCTTTAACAAATAGATTAGATGTTTATCATTAACAAGGTGACTCATTGGTTACAAATTATGATTCATTTCTACTAATGCAAATTGGAATCAATGATTGATTCTATTTGTGTGTGTGTGTTTGTTTTTGTAGGATATCATATGGAGATGGTGGTATTGGATCAGTGTCGCAACAACTTTATACAATCGTTACCGGATTACAAATGGGCCTAATTGAGGATGAGATGAATTGGACTGTTGAGCTGAAATAGGCATAGGAGCAAACAATTAACGCATGCAATTGCAAATGTATCTTTGTTGAAATTACATATAATCCCTGCTTTAGAAGTTTTCTTAATTTGCTTTCATATCCAATGAGCTACTGAAGATACTTACATTGATGTGTATATTGCCATTGCAATAACGTGTGACTATATAGCATGAGGATAAATATAATAAAATATGTGTTCATGTATCTTTACTCAACAAATTAAGTTTTTGAAAAAACAAACAGATTAAGAGTATAAAGAGTAGGTTTACGGCGCATCCTAGGACTACCAAGATGTACCAAGATCTTATGAGGATGTTTTGGTGGGCATGTATGAATGGTGAGATAGCAGACTTTGTGTCTAGGTGCCTTATTTGCCAATATTAAGATAGAACACCAAAAACCCTATGGACCCTGTCAACCCTTAGAGATTCCTGAATGGAAGTGGGAGTGTATAGCTACGGACTTTGTGATGGGACTACCTAGAGTCTCCGCAGGGTATGACTCTATATAGGTCATTGTGGATAGGTTAGCCAAAACAATAAATTTTTTACCCATTAGGGCTACATATTCCTTAGATAAGTTAGCCGACCTTTACATTAAGGAAATAGTAAGACTCCATGGTATACCCTCTAGTATAGTCTCTGATAGTGATCTTAGGTTCAGCTCTAGGTTTTGGAATGCCTTTCACCAGACATTTGGGACTAAGTTGAACCTTAGTACCGCCTATCACCCTCAGATTGATGAACAGTCTAAAAGAACCATCCAGAACTTAGAGGACATGCTTAAAGCCTATGTGCTAGAAGAGAAGGGTAATTGGGATGGGTACTTGCCTCTAATAGAGTTTTCTTACAACAATAGTTACCATAGCAGCATAGGTATGACACCTTATGAGGCACTTTATGGTAGGAAATGTAGGTCCCTTTTGTCCTGGTATGAGGTGGGTGAGAGAAACCTTTTTGGGCTTAAGTTAGTCTAAGAGACCATAGATAAGGCTATGGTGATTAGGGAGAAGCTTGTAATTGCCTAAAGTAGGCAGAAGAGCTATGCTGATAGGAGGAGGAAAGCCCTAGAGTTTGAGGAAGTTGAACATGTTTTTCTTAAAGTTGCCCTAGTCACAGGCATTGGAATGGCCATTAAGGTCACAAAGCTCAATCCCAGATACATTAGTCCCTTCCAAATTCTAAAAAGGATTAGCCCTGTTACATATCAAATAACCCTACCTCCTCATTTGTCCAAAATCCATGATGTAATTCATATTTCCCAACTTAGAAAATACGTCTATGACCCTCTTCACATCATAAATTTTGAGTCTGTATAATTAAGGGAAGATCTTACTTTCCCCTCTAGACCTGCTCAGATTGTCGACCGAAATGTCAAAACCCTAAGGAATAAGGTCATTCCATTAGTGAAGGTCATGTGGGAAGGTCTAACACCAGATGGAGCTACTTGGGAAAAAAAAAAGACGACGTTCTCACCAAACGTCCAGAACAATTTACTTGAGGTAAACCCTTAGAACTCAATTTCGAGGACAAAAATATTTAAGGGGGTAGAATTGTAACATCCCAATTTTTATTTCCAATTTTTCATAAGAAAATTTGTAGTAAAGAGAGTTTTACTTAAAAAGAAATAGGAAGGACGGGTGAAAAATTTAAGGTCCAAGAATCCTCCTAAATGGTTTTAATGATGACAACCTATCAAGATTCACCTGTCATAATTCTGATTTAAAAAGGAACTAATCATTTCACTTGAGTGTATGTTAAGAAGATACAGGCAGGAATCCTCAGAAGATGGAAATAAGATCTAGAAGAAAGAGATCAACACTCTCACACTACATCAAGCTGCAAAAAGTGTGTTTAACATCTTTGAAATGATAAAATGATAAAGGAAAGCAAGAAAGCAGTTGAGAAAATAAAGAGAAAAGATCTTCTGTACAAATATTCAAGAAGAACAAAGGCTGCATAAGATACAAAGGATATATTTTTATGGAAGAAATATGATTGGAAATACTGGAAGTTTTTCAAAGAACAAGAAAGGAAAGTCTGGACATTAAATGATTGGACTAAAACTTAATTCTGTCCTTAAAATCAGATTCCCAGACTTGGATCAAATTAGAAGGAAGATTCACTTTCTTTAAAAAGTGAAGAAGCGGCACTATGCTTAAGATTCATGACTTCCTAAGCTTTCCAAAGATAAAGACAAGCAAAATTGTTCTCTAAAGGCTTCTGTAATTCTCACATATCAATGACAATACTCTACAGAAGAAAGAAGGGTATTCTGCAGAAAAAAACTCTGTTGTCAGGCTCACTGCAAAAGAAGCAGAATTCATTGTATTATGTTTTTATCATTTTTAGAGATGCAGCTGGGTCAAATACATTTGGAATAATTTATGCTGAGTAAATTATGGCCTATGGTGTGCTCTCAGAAGAAATGGCTGCAAAATTCACAAGTTTTTTTGTCTGCAGAAGATAGGATCTCAGAAGGAGCATCCAGTAAAACTTGACAGCTGTATCTGCAGAAAGCAGCTGCTATATGACGGGGACAGGTCATGGACCACAACTGGAGGCCCAAGCAGTTCTCCAACGGCTACTTCGTCCAATCTCCTATAGAAAGAGGAGTTCCCTTCATGTTTTGACACACCTCTCTCCAGAAGAAGCCTAAATATTCAGAATTACAGTCCATATCTTCTGGAACATTTTCTTTCTCCTCAGATCTTTGAGTTTCTGGTTCTAAAAATTATTGAGGGAGAGCTGGCTCATCACTTAGCTTTTGATGTGCTTTAAATGAATTTATTTTGAGCCTTGTACTTATTTTATTCTTCCCATATCTTCTGTAAACTCACAAGGAGGTCCGTGATTGTTAATACCTCTTGTGACAACAAGGTGTGAGTGTCATTTAAGAGGTGAACTGAGATACAGTGAGCTAGGTTGAGTAAAGAACCTGCAGAAGGTGTTCTACAGTGTTTTAGTGGCTGAATCTTCTGCAGGAGAAGCTGCAGTAAGCATTAAGCCTCGAGTGTGTATTAAGGAAGTTGATAAGGAGCCTGAAGAGGCTGCAGAAGAATACTAGTGGTAAGGTGTACCCAAGGCATCTGTAAATGGATATTTGAGTTAGAAAATCCTACTTGGTGTAGGGACTGGACGTAGCCTCAGGTTGGAAGAGGTGAACCAATATAATATCTGTGTGTGCAATCTTCTCTTCCCTACTCTCCTTATTTTATGATTGATTACATGTGCATAAAACTATTTTGAAAAGTAATTAATACCTAAGTAAGTGATACTCACAAGAGTTCCAATACTGGAACTATATCTTCTGCATACTACATATACAATAACATCTATCTTCTTCAGTGTAATATTTTAATACTAAGCCAAGTCTTACTTGAGCAGATTAAGTATTAAAAGAAACTTGCAGAAAATTTTAAAGTAATCACAATTCAACCCCCTTCTTATGATTAGAATTTCTACTTCAATTGGTACAGAGCTTGCCTCTAGGGTTAAACTCACTTAACAGTGAGAGAGGAAAAGATTAAGGGAAAATGGCCAACCATGGAGCTGCAATGTTCATCCCAGAAGGATCTTCCTCAAATAGACCTCCCACATTCAATGGGAAGGACTACTATTATTGGAAAGATAGAATGAAATTATTTCTAGAATCCCAAGGCATTGATCTTTGGGATATCATAGAAAATGAAAACTTCATTCCTATGACTAGAATAACAAGAATTTTAGCTCCTCCTAGAGAAGGAGAATCTAAAGTTCAAGAAGAACCTCCAAAGCCCAAACCTAGAGAAGAATGGACTCCAGAAGATAAGCAGAGATACCTTCTGAACTCCAAAGCAAAATTCTTTCTTCTTTGTGCCTTAAGCAGAGGAGAATATGATAAAGTGGCTGGTTGTTCTACTGCAAAAGAAATATTGGATACACTCAAAATTGCCCGTGAAGGAACTTATCAAGTGAAAGAATAAAAAATCAATATTCTGATTCATCAATATGAAATGTTCAATATGATTGAACATGAAACCATTGATGAAATGTTTAGCAGGTTCACTATCATTATCAATGACCTAAAATCTCTTGGTAAGAGCTACTCTAATCAAGATCAAGTCGGAAAAATTCTTAGAAGTCTTCCAAAAATATGGAGACCAAAAGTAACAGCTATTCAAGAAGCAAAAGATCTTGTTGTTCTAAAGTTAGATGAACTTCTTGAATCTCTAAAAGTTCATGAGCAAGAACTCATGGATGAGTTACTAAGGAAAGACAAAACAATTGCTCTCAAAGCCAGCACATCAAAGAAAAGTAGTATTGTATCAATAGAAGAAAAGGTTACTGATGGAGAAGAATCATCTTCTGAAAATGATGATGAGCTTGCCTTTATATCCAAAAGGATCCAGAGATTGATCAGAAGAAATGGCAGAGGAAAAAGATTCTTCAACTTTAAGAAGGATGGACAAAAGGGTGAAGGATCCAAAGCTCAAATCATCTGTTATGAATGCAACAAGCCATGACACATCAAAGCAGAATGTCCTCAATTAAAAAGGGATCTAAAATATTTCCAGAAGAAGAAAGCCATGATGGCAACCTGGGATGACTCAGAAAGTTGCTCAGAAGAAGATGCAGAAGATGAGACAGCAAACCTGTGTTTCATGGCTGGAAAAGAAGATGAAGATGATGAGGTAATCACTTACAACCCCTCTGCATATAGAGAATTAGAAGATGCATTTGAAAACTTATTATCTGACTCACACACTCTAGCTAAAAAATGTGCACTTCTCAAAGAACAACTGGTCAAAACAAAAGAAGATAATGAAAGATTAAAAGAGGACAATGAGAGGTTAATTAAGACAAATCAATATCTTCAACAATCTCAATTTAAAGTGTTAGAACAAATCAAATCAATCAAGTCTGATTCTGTAAAAGAAAGAAAGTCTGATGCTCTGCAGAAAGAAAATAATCTTCTGCAGAAGAAGATTGATGAGTTACAGCAGGATTTAAGCAAATTTGTGAAAAGCACAAAGAATTTAGAAAAACTCATAGGAAATGGAAGGGAAATATCTGATAAAACTGGTTTAGGATATAATCAATTTCAAACATCAAAAGTTCATAAAACTGTATTTGTACCTGCCAAAAGGAGCCTCCATAATGTTCTTGGTGTAACAAAACTGGACATACTGTTCATCACTGTTACAGAAGAAAGAGGAGCTTCAAAAGAAAGGTATCTAACCATCCAGGACCCAACATAATTTGGGTACCTAAATCTCTACTGTCCTATGATGTAGGAACAAGCAAAAACCACCAAAAGGAAAGGACAATGGTTCTTAGACAGTGGCTGCTCAGGACATATGACTGGAGACAAAAACAAATTCATCCAGTTACACAAAATAGAAGGTGGAACAGTAACTTTTGGAGACAACAACAAGGCACACATCAAAGGTATTGGAAAAATAGGTTTGAAGAATTCTACCCAAATTAATAATGTCTACTATGTGAAAGGGTTAAAACATAATCTTCTTAGCATAAGTCAACTTTGTGACAGTGGCTATGAAGTTGTGTTTCAACCAACATTCTGTGAAATTAGGGAATCATCTACTAAGCAAGTCTTATTCTCAGGAATAAGAAACAAAAACCTATACAGTGTCAGACTAGAAGAACTTCTTGATCATACTTGCTTTGCTTCCTTTGAAAATGAAAAATGGATTTGGCATAGAAAAGTAGGACACTTAAATATGAAAAGTATTTCAAAACTCTCTAAACTAGACTTAGTTAGAGGATTACCAAAAATCAAGTTTGAAAAGGATAAAGTATGTGATACATGTGCTAAAGGAAAACAAACACATTCTAGCTTTTATCCCAAAATTGTAATCACCACCAAAAGAGTTTTGGAACTACTACATATTGACTTATTTGGTCATACTAAGACACCTAGTTTGGGAGGAAAAACGTATGGTCTTGTCATAGTAGATGATTACTCTAGATTCACATGGGTTTTATTTCTCACCACTAAAGATGAGTCATTTGATGCCTTCAAAATCTTCTCCAAGAAGATATAAAATGAAAATGATTAATTGATTGCTTCTGTAAGAAGTGACCATAGAGGAGAGTCTGAAAATTTTTCTTTTAAAAGATTTTTTGATGAAAATGGAATCTCTCACAACTTTTCATGTCCTAGAACTCCACAACAAATGGAGTTGTTGAAAGGAAAAATAGAACTCTCCAAGAAATGGCTAGAACTATGTTAAGTGATAGTGGAATTCAAAAATATTTGTGGGATGAAGTTGTATCCACTTCATGCTATATACTTAACAGAGTTTCCATCAGAAGCATACTCAACAAAATTCCATATGAGATATGGAAAGGGAGAAAACCCAACATTGCATACTTTCATGTTTTCGGATGTGGTTGTTTTATTTTAAATAACAAAGAAAATCTTGAAAAGTTTGATGCAAAATCTGAAGAAGGAATTTTTCTTGGATACTCTACTACTTCAAAAGCTTATAGAGTTTACAATGTCAAAAATCAGACCATAGAAGAAAGCATGCATGTTATTTTCAATGATACTAACATTTCTTCTCAAGGAAAGTAAAACAATGAATCAGATGATGAATCTGGTAAGCTGCAGAAGATATCTTCTGACAATAAGAACTCATTAGAAGATGTAACAGAACAGGAAAAGCCTGCAGAAAATCTTGCAGAAGATGTCTGTAACATAAGGAAGATCTACCTAAAAGCTGGAAAATGATTACTGCTCATCCTCATGAACAAATCATTGGAAGTACTATAGAAGGAGTGAAAACCAGATCTCAATTAAGAAGAAATGAAAACAGTATAACTCTTTTATCTCAAATTGAACCCAAAATTATAAATGAAGCTATAAAAGATGATTCATGGATAAAAGCCATGAAAGAAAAGCTGGATCAATTTGAGAAAAACAAAGTCTGGACACTTGTTCCTCCACCAGAAGATCATTCCATAATTGGAACAAAATGGGTATTCAGAAACAAGATGGATGAAGAAGGAAGAGTGATCAGAAACAAAGCAAGGTTAGTAGCTCAAGGCTATAACCAACAAGAAGGTATTGACTTTGATGAAACCTTTGCACCGGTAGCTAAATTAAAAGCTATTAGAATCCTTCTTGCATTTGCTGCTTTTAAAGATTTCTAATTATACCAAATGGATGTTAAAAGTGCTTTTCTAAATGGTTTCATAAATGAGGAGGTATATGTACACCAACCTCTAGGTTTTGAAAATCATATGCATCCAAATCATGTTTTCAAATTATCAAAAGCTTTATATGGATTAAAACAAGCTCCTAAAGCTTGGTATGAAAGATTAAGTAACTTTCTTCTTAAAAACGATTTTTCAAGAGGAAGAATTGATACTACACTGTTTAAAAAATCTTTTAAGAAGGATTACTAATTGTTCAAATCTATGTTGATGACGTCATTTTTGGATCCACCAATGTTAAAATGTGCCAAGAATTTTCAGAACTAATGAAAGGTGAATTTAAAATGAGTCTTATGGGAGAACTCAAATTCTTCCTTGGATTGCAAATTAGACAAGAAGTTGCTAGAATTTTTATTTACCAAGAAAAGTATACTAAAGATCTTCTCAGAAGATACAAGATGGAAAGATCAAAGTCCATGGGAACCCTCATGCATCCTTCTACAATTTTGGATTTAGATGAAAATGGCAAATCTGTCTCAGAAAAGGAATATAGGGGAATGATAGGATCATTGCTTTATTTAACTGAAAGTAGACCAGATATTTTATTCTCTGTAGGACTTTGTGCTAGATATCAATCTTCTAAAAAAGAATCTCATGTTGCAGCTGTAAAAAGGATATTCAGATATCTTGTTGGAAAAACTGATCTTGGTCTTTGGTACAAGAAAGGTACAGACTTTTATCTTACAGGATATTGTGATGTTGGTTATGCTGGAGATAGATTAGATAGAAAAAGCACAAGTGGTGGATGTCAACTCCTTGGAGAATCACTAATATCTTGGTCATGCAAAAAACAGCCAACCATAGCCTTATCTACTGCAGAAGCTGAATATGTTTCTGCTGCAAGTTGTTGCTCATAAATGTTATGGATAAAGCATCAAATGGAAGATTATTGTTTGAGGTACTCCAAAATTCCTATATTCTGTGACAATACTAGTGCCATAAATCTGTCCAAGAATCCAATACAACATTCTAGGTCCAAGCATATTGATATAAAGCATCATTTCATAAGAGATCATGTTCAGAAGAATGAGATTGAGTTAAAATTTATTGAAACCAAATTTCAAATTGCTGATATTTTTACAAAACCACTTGTAGAAGATAGATTCAAATTCATAAGAGAAAAACTGCACATGATGAAATTGAATTCTTGATCAATTAGAAGTTAGATCTTCTGAAACTGATGTCTTCTGGAACAGAAGAATGCTTCTTTTGGAACTGCACCTACAGTTTTGTATCTTCTGCAATAGAAGAATATATCTTCTGGAAAATATTTATCCAGAAGCACCCCTCTGCTTTGACCTGTCAGCATTAGTGAATTACTTCAAGGTACTAGGAAAGGTCACTATCATTCTCACATTAATCCTTGTGACATTTTAAAATTCAAGTCAACTTTGAAAGTGACCTTGCACGGTCAGCATTTGTAATTAGAATAATAGAAAGGAAAATGTGCCTTTTGTCCCATATATTGATAAATGCAAGTTGTTGCACAAAATGGGCAATAACTTTTCTGATCGTTTGAAGCAACCAACTACTTCTAAAAAACTGCGCGCTTCTCTCTCTCTCTCTCCCTCTCTCTCTCAAACTCCTTCTTCTCAAATGGCTAGTAGGGATCTATATCTAGAATTCTTCTCAGCACAAAAGGAAACACATCTCTCCTTTTCTCGTCCCTCACAAGTTACTGAAACCTCTTCCTCGAGCTGAAAACATCTCTCCTCTCCATACTCTGTTTCTGCATATTCTTTGAAAATTCAAAATGAGGATCAAGTCCATAGCTAACTAGAAGAATGCTCTTACAGTAGCCATGAAAATCTAACAGAAGCTGGGAGGGAAATTATTCCATTTACAGAAGTACTCGAGGTCCAACCCTTATCAACAGTCCCTCCTTCATCCAGTAATGAAGAAAATGTGTCAAAAGGGACTAGCAATAGAAGTGACAATGGAAATGACTCCGAAAGTGATCCTTCTAAGGGATTAGAAGATGTTAACATGGACCTATTTCAAGAAGAAGAAATGCTGAAGATGTTTTATGAGAAATGGGAGTGGAAGAATGTTATTCCTGGAAGGGTATTCTTGCTAAGAGAAATTAGAAGAGGAGGATGGGATGTAGGACACTTTGTCCAGAAGCAAGGATGGGGAGATTATCTTCTCATCAGGGAACCTATCTACCCGAGACTTATCAAAGCCTTCTATGCTTCTGCAAGCAAGTACAGAAGTGATGGCAACTCCCTAGTTGTTGAAATCAAAGGCTCAACTATTATTCTAACCCCTGAAACCATTGAATAAGTTGTAGGGATTCCTTCTTGTGAAACCAAACTCTATGATGATAATTGGTATGCTTCTGCAGGCATTACCAAAGAAGAAGTAACTAGGAAAGTACTTAGTCAATTGATTCTCCCTTGCTATTTAGCAAACTCATTCCTATATGCAGATTATTCCATAAAATCTGCTGCTACTCTCTTCTGCCAAGAGCTGGAACTTTAGAAAGAGTAAATGATCAAGACTTACTTGTCCTATATCATCTTCTCTGTGGTAAGCCTTTATCTATCTCCTACCTCATCTTAAGAAGTACGATCTACTCTGCCAATCCTCAAAGAGCCTATGCCAGCCTTCCTTATGGCATGATCCTAACCAGAATTTTTAGACACCACCTTGTCCCTCTAGATGAAGAAGAAAGAACAGACACTTGTACCTTCTTTGGAAGAAGCAATGTGAAAAAGATGCACATTGAAAAACCTGAGCCCTCTCAGTTCTTCTCCAGTAGCAGTGAAGAAGAAGAAGGGCCATCTGAAGAACCCAAAGCTCCAAGGACCAAGAAGAAGAAGGAAGTGCTCCAAACCTTCTCCAGAAAAAGGAAAGGAATCCCAAGAGACTTGCCTGCTTCTTCTGGAGAAGCTACACCTAATAAAATTCAGAAAGCCACTCCTTCTATAGAAGATAAAGAAGAATCTTCATGTCTTGATCCTCCCAGTCCTTTCACCTTTGAAGAAAGTGAACAAAAATCACTTGCCAATTTTGGAGAAGAAGAGGTTGCATCTTAGCTGCAGGGAGTAGCTAATGAGGGTGATGCTGAGAATAATACTAATATGGAACTTGTTGAGATTGGCACAAAAGCAGATGAAAACAAACCTTCAGAAGAAGCCAGAGATGCTTCTTTAGAAACCACTGACAGTGCTTCTGCAGAAGGAGTAGCTGCCAATACCTTGGCTATGATGGCCCAAACTTATTTTGAACCACCCCCTTCAACACCTCCTTACCTATTATGCAAGAGACATCTTCAGAAATTCCAGAACAAGTTGATGAACTAGAAAAAACTAAAGAATTGCACATTGCTTAAGAAGAAGAAGAGGAAGTACAGAAGGAAGAAAACCAGTCAGCCCCTTTTGTTGGGACATTTGGGACTGACATAGTAAACCAATTCCTTGCCTCTCCCATTATTGATTCCACTATTCCTATTGTTGTCCCTCTTAGGGAAGATATTCCTACCATTTCTACTCATCTCTCTTCAATGGAGACTTTCCTTCAGCAGCTTAGTTCAGAAAAGGCTCAAATCCCTTCTTCTGAACCTTTAGAGAAGGTTGATGCTGCTACAAAGGAATCTGCTGCACCTTCTGGTGATCCTTCCTCCTCAAATTCCATTGAAAAACATGTGAAGAAGATGAAAGCTGATATTAAGAAGTTGTTCTCAAATGTTAATACACTCCAGAACTCGGTCAATGAGATGATTGAGAGATTCACTCAACATCAGTTCTGGTTTAACACTTTTGTGCTTCCTGTAATTGCACCACAAGCTCCTCCAATGCCTTTTGCACTTTTCCAGCCTCCCCAAAACATTCTCCAGCCTACTACTTCATCATCTTCAGAACACTCCTCTCCTTCCAAATAGAGGATGATGATTCTGCTTCTCCTTCAGCATATGGCCATTTTGTTTTTGATTGATAACAAATGGGGGAGAAGTAGTAAATTTAGTAGAGATAGGGATATTAGAAAAAGTCTGACATTTTGATGTATTTTGATGAAATTTCTGGTTGCTGTAATGATCTTCTTTTCATATTTTGACTAAAAAAAATTGATCATGTTTACAACATTTATGTGTTTCATATATTAGATGCATTTGAATTGTTGAAAAAACATGTTAATAACTGTTTACAGCATCTGTATCATTTATAAATTGAAAATATTAATGACTGGAACCCCAGTATAAATTCAGGTGGAGCTCTTTTGATATATACAAAAATCAGAATCATACAAGCTAAATTTTGAGAAGTTGTCATCATCAAAATGGGGAGATTGTAAGGTCCAAGAATCCTCCTAAATGTTTTTAATGATGACAACCTATCAAGATTCACTTGTCATAATTCTGATTTAAAAAGGAACTAATCATTTCACTTGAGTGTATGTTAAGAAGATACATAAGGGAATCCTCAGAAGATAGAAATAAGATCCAGAAAAAAGAGATCAACACTCTCACACTACATCAAGTTGCCAAAAGTGTGTTCAACATCTTTGAAATGATAAAATGATAAAGGAAACCAAGAAAGCAATTGAGAAAATAAAGAGAAAAGATCTTCTGTAAAAAGATTCAAGAAGAACAAAGGCTGCAGAAGATACAAAGGATACATTTCTATGGAAGAAACATGATTGGAAATATTGGAAGTTTTTCAAAGAACAAGAAAGGAAAGTCTGGACATTAAATGATTGGACTAAAACTTAATTATGTCCTTAAAATCAGATTCCCATACTTGGATCAAATTAGAAGGAAGATTCACTTTCTTTAAAAAGTGAAGAAGCAACACTATGCTTAAGATTCATGACTTCCTAAGCTTTCCAAAGATAAAGACAAGCAAAATTGTTCTCTAAAGGCTTCTGTAATTCTCACATATCAATGACAATACTCTACAAAAGAAAGAAGGGTATTCTGCAGAAAGAACTCTGCTGTCAGGCTCACTGCAGAAGAAGCAGAATTCATTATATTCTGTTTTTATCATTTTTAGAGATGCAGTTGGGTCAATTACATTTGGAATAATTTATGCCGAGTAAATTATGGTTTATGGTGTGCTCTCAGAAGAAATGGCTACAGAATTCACAAATTTTTTTGTCTGCAGAAGATAGGACCTCAGAAGGTGCATCCAGTCAAACTTGACAGCTATATTTGCAGAAAGCAGCTGCTACATGACGGGGACAGGTCAAGGACCACAGCTGGAGGCCCAAGCGGTTCTCCAACGGCTACTTCCTCCAATCTCCTATAAAAAGAGGAGTTCCCTTCATGTTTTGACACACCTCTCTCCAGAAGAAGCCTAAATATTCAGAATTACAGTCCATATCTTCTGGAACATTTTTTCTCTCCTCAGATCTTTGAGTTTCTGGTTCTAAAAATAATTGAGGGAGAGCTGGCTCATCACTTAGCTTTTGTTGTGCTGTAAATGAATTTATTTTGAGTCTTGTACTTATTTTATTCTTCCCATATCTTCTGTAAACTCACAAGGAGGTACGTGATTGTTAATACCTCTTGTGACAACAAGGTGTGAGTGTCATTTAAGAGGTGAACTGTGATACAATGAGCTAGGTTGAGTAAAGAACCTGCAGAAGGTGTTCTGCAGTGTTTTAGTGGATGAATCTTTTGCAGGAGAAGCTGCAGTAAGAATTAAGCCTCGAGTGTGTATTAAGGAAGTTGATAAGGAGCCTGAAGAGGCTGCAGGAGAATACTAGTGGTAAGGTGTACCCAAGGAATCTGTAAACTGATATTTGAGTTAGAAAATCCTACTTGGTGTAGGGACTGGACGTAGCCTCAGGTTGGAAGAGGTGAACCAGTATAAAATCTGTGTGTGCAATCTTCTCTTCCCTACTCTCCTTATTTTATGACTGATTACATGTGCATAAAACTATTTTGAAAAGTAATTAATACCTAAGTAAGTGATACTCACAAGAGTTCCAATACTGGAACTATATCTTCTGCATACTACATATACAATAACCTTTATCTTCTTCAGTGTAATCTTTTAATACTAAGCCAAGTCTTACTTGAGCAGATTAAGTATTAAAAGAAACTTGCAGAAAATTTTAAAGTAATCATAATTCAACCCCCTTCTTGTGGCTAGAATTTCTACTTCAAAAATGCTGTTAAAAAGGAGGCAACACTGCTTCATTTTCACACAAGCGAGGGATTGCTTGCTTGAGCGAAGGGAAGCTATAAACAGGAGAGGGACACTGCCTCATTTTCACTCAAGCGAATGCAACAATATTGCTTGAGCGCAAATATCAGATAGTTTGGGGGGAAAATCTGTGTGAGAAATTCACTTAAGCGGAGGATTTTCACTCAAGCGAATTTCAAGCAACATGCAAGATAGATTTGTTGTCTGAATTTTGCTCGAGAAAAAATAACTCAATTGAGAGAAAATACGAGTTCTATATTTTAAAAAGGGACCATAAAGGGTCATTAGAGACCCATTTTCTCATTTCATCAAAACCCTTACTTTTCCTAGGAAGGAACGAAGAAGGAAGCTTAGTGCCTCTTGTAGCGTCCTAATTGTGTAAACCTAGGAATAATGCCTGTTGGAAGCTTATTCCCAAATTCACAAAATTATTTTTCGTGACATTACCGATATCACCATACATTCACATACACTGTGTTTAAGTATTCCAATGATTACATAAGCCTTAATCTCAATTCATATGCATAAATACAATTTAAATGTCACTAAGTGGCCCAAAATACATAAATAGTTAATTCAAGTTAAATGCAATACATATACATTAAAAGTTTAGTTAATAAACAAAAGGGGAAAGAGACAAGTGGAAGGGTCCACTTGTGAACTCCCAAGCTATCCGATCAAGCGTCCGACTAAGAACCCTGCACATCTAATAAAGTGACAAACGTGTGGTGAGACTAAAATCCCGGTGAGTGCAATCATGCATACAGTGTAGCTGAACAACATCAAGAATTCTTATACTCAATTTCATCATCAACACATTCACAATTAGCAACAATATGCAATGGTTAGTCCTCTGAATTTTAACCCATCACCCGGGGTCTTATCACTTAACTTGGGCTAGACTTGAGCTTAGACTCTAACGGGGAATGTCTCCCCTGAAGGCTATAAAGACCTTGTCGTTAATCCTCATAGACTATTAGCTATCATTCATGAATTTCCATTTTATCTTGACATTCAATCCTCTTTTCAATCCTCTGGAGCAAAGGCCCATGATTTTCCTTTTACATGAATATGGTGTGGAAAAAATGATACATGACATGAATTGTGTGTAAAATCATTAATGATGCATTTAAACGTACAATTTCATGATAGCCAAACTTCATAACAATTTGCTCATACAATTCCTAACACCAAGCCCTAGAGTTAGAGCCAATATCAAAGTCACACATTGCATATATTTCACACAATCCCTAGGGCAACTCAAAACACCAATAATCAAGCTAACACAAGAGTAAGAAGAAGAGGATATGAGAATAGGGGTCATTTAGGGAATTCAAACAGAATGAGAGTGAGTGGGTGCATCACACTCACCTCTAGAGTAGTGGTGAAGGATCTTGAGGGATTTGGAAAGCTTACTTCTTCCTTGATGAGTCAATCTCAAGCTCCCTCTTCTTCCTTTCTTCTCCTTTCCTTTGCTAGTGCAAAAAGATTGTGGGAGGTGTTTTAAAATAGGGCTCAAAATCCCTGGAAGGCTTTTTTAAAAACTGACTTCGTGAATTTTTACTTGAGAAAAAATCACAAAGGCAAATCACGCGCAATTTCGCTCAAGCGAAAGGATTATTGCTTGAATGAAAATCAGACAGAAGCAAACCCCTGTTTCTATAAAAAATTCACTCATGCGAAAATCCTTTCACTTGAGCCATTTTATCAAATGAAATTTTGTTGTCATTTTCGCTCAAGCGAAAATCTCAGGCCAATTTTCCAAAACCAACATTACTATGCGAACTACATATCTCACAACTAAAACCTTTTATCAAGGATCCAACTGTTCATAATGAAGAACCAGATGTGTGGAACCTACTGTCGAAATTTCAGCCCGACCCGACAGTGAACGAATACACAGTTGCAAATTAATGAACGGTGGTAGCTCTGTGTGTAAACGAAAATGACTTTCTCTCTTCTTTTCTCTCAAATTGTTTATCTTTATAAATATATTATCTTACCTTATAACATTATTTTCTAACATTATTTTTATTCTATTATAATAACTTTATTTTTGTTTATATTTACTGTCATTAAAAATACATTATAAATGTTTTAATTATAAATTCTAGATTCTTGAATTTTGAGATATTACCTCTCAAGGATGTTGCTGGATCGCTTTAGAGGTGAGTGTAATCCACACACCCACTGACATACGAATTTCAACGTTTCCATGATCCCCTTTTTTTAGCCCTATTTATTTGGTGTATGAATCACTACCAGAAAATTAAAAAATACCGACGGAATTTAGAGACGGAAAATTTTCCGTCGCTATTTGTGACGGAAGCAGAGACGAAATTTGTTGGGTTGAGACGAAAGTGACTTTTTTGGAATTAGAGACGGAATGGTCCGTCTCAGATGGATTCCGTCGCTAACTTGGCAAAAAACTGTTCGAGACTGACATCAAAGACGGAATGTGATCTGTGTCTAATTATTTCCGTCGCTAATTCCGTCTCTAAACCCTAAACTAATAACATCAATTTTTATAATAACGTTAGAGACGGAAGTTAGAGACGGAACAACGTCTATAATATAACATCCGTCTCTAAATCCGTCTCTAACTAATAAATCTGGTTACGAAGGTTAGAGACGAAATATTTCCGTCTCTAATTGCAATTTTTTTGTTTAAAAGTAAAGTTTTTTTTATATATTTTTTTTACCATAGTTTTGAAAATCAAGCCAAACCGACCGATTTGACAAGGAACCGACTTAATAATCTATCCATTAACCCCTAAAAACCTGTGCTATTTAAAATCCGTGAGAATCGGTCAAAAATCGGTCGAACCGCTCAAGAACCAGTGAAAACCGGTTTGAGATCAGAAAACCTGTTGAAGCGGTCGTTTTTTAATATTTCCAATATTTTATCTTTTTTAAATTTTTTATTTAATCTAAAATATTTTAAGATGAATAAAGATATATGTTTAAGTATTACACATCGATATCTATTATTTTACTAAAATTGTGATAGTTTAGGAGGCAAAATCCCTAGGGTTTGGTTTATGGGATTAAAAAGGGGATATTTGATTTATACTATATGATTGTATAACCTTTAGGTAGGAAAAGAGGTTTATGATGATCCATTAACTCTCAAGAAAAGCTTTACTTGTAATCTTGATGATTTTCACATTTTTCACTATTAATACATGTTTCATGATATTCAAATACCTAAAAGGATAGAAGATGAAAGATTCATCATGTACGACTTCAGCCTCACAGGTCTTGGACCATCATGCATGTGAAAGATAAAAGTAACTTCATGTTATGTTGTTTGCTAATAAGACATCACAGTTAAATGGTGAAGTCTGTATAACCGTAAGGGGTGTAAATGAGCCAAGCCGAGTTAAGCACCTGAAGCTCTGGCTTGGCTCTGAAAAATATGGGTAGCTCAAGATTGACTCATTTATTTAAACGATTCAAACTTAAAAATTGGGTTTGACTTGTTTTGCTCATTTATAACTTCGTTGTTTTTGCTTTTATGAAAATTTTCTTTAAAGCATTTTTAAAGTTTATGAATTTAGTATTTAATAAATATTTTAATATTAAATAATATAAAAATCAAAATATATTCTTAATATATGATATATGTAGTTAAAAAAATTTCAAAAATATTATATTTTTCGAAATTCAATACATAATTTTTTGACTAATAAAAAATATTTTAATACTTATTTTCACATATATAGAATAATTCTTTTACTTTATTATTTATTTTAAAATTAAACTTATAATTTTGTTTTATTTTTCTATTTTTTACTAATCTTACTTTAATTATTTATATTAATTTCAATACTTATTTTCATATATATATATATAGAGTAATTCTTTTACTTTATTCTTTTATTATTTATTTTAAAATAAACTTATAACTTTATGTTTTCTTTTTCTATTTTATTCTAATCTTACTTTACTTTAATTATTTATATTAATTAGTTATTATATATAATAAGTGAGCTATTCACGAGCCCTTAATGTCAAGCTTATAAAGTTTGAGCTTGACTCGTCTAAATAATTGAGCCAAACTTTAAGCTTGGATTTGTTTGTTTAATTAAAAAAAGAGTTTGATAGAGCATTTAACGAGCCGAGCTCAAATAGTTCACGAATAGCTCAACTCATTTACCGCCCTAGCAAAGGTGACGCTCCTTGCTATGACTCTGAGCTCAAGTCTTGCCTCATATGAAGTGGAAAGACACTTGATGCTGGGATAAGCATATCATGTCGAGGATTGTGACTGATTATGCTAATGTTCAATATGCCGTGTCTGAGAGATTGTTCAAAAATCTTCGCAAAGGTGGTATGTGGAAGACACAGTCCAAGAAAAATAGTTAAAAGTCACAAAAAGTAATACGTGATTTTCTAGTTGAGAAAGCAGGGAGAATGAGCGTTTCACTCTCCAAAGTGATCGATCAGGTCCCAAAATTATTATCTTTCAATTTTTTTAGAATATATAATTAATTATTAGTTAAATTAATGTTTATAGAGAAATAGTGGATCATATATAGGGTCTATTTTTAGGAAAACATCTATTTGTTCTTAATATTGCTTATTAATTACTAATTTTTTAAGATTGTTTTAGAAAAATATAGTATTTTTTTTTCTAAACAAAAAGAAATAAAATTAATAGGGAGTATAATGGGTACTCCTCCAATCCATACACAATAATAAAGTAAAAAACAAGAAAAGTACAACTAATTAGACTTTAAAGGCCAATAATTACAAAATATTGTACTAACAAGTAAAAATAATTTTTTGGAGTCCAAAGCAAAAGTTTGGCGTACTTATTCCGTTTTTTCCCCTTGTTTAGACTTCTGCACACAATTTATATGTCTTGTAATCTATTACATGTTTTTGAGATGATGATTTTAGGTCAAAAAGACATAATTAATGATAAACGATCCACGCACTCAGAGAGTGCTAGAAGCTAATTATATTCAAAAGAATAAAATAATATTACAAAAATGAAAATGGTTAACTCTAAGCCTATAACAAACCAAAAGAAAAGGGCCAGGAGGGGTGTTCATGGGACGGGTTGGGACGGGTTTTACATGTCCCTAATCCGGCTCTAATTTTTGATCGGGCCAATTTTATGGACCCGAACCCGTCCATAAACCCGAAGAGATCCGATGATGTGCGAGTGTAAGTAAGACCGGATTTGAGTAGGACAGGATCGAGTTGGCCCAATATATAAGCTAAATATAATCATGAAATGATCATGTAACAATGTTCAAAAGAAAATAGTTCATACAATTAATAAATATATTGTATATAATAAAATATCTCTTAATGTATGCAATATTTTTTACTTTTTTATTACTAAACCAAGAATAACATTATATCACTATATAATTTTATGTAAAGAATATTTTTTTTAAAGGTAAATAGAGGAAACTTAGACTCAAAAACCTTATCTAAAATGAAAAACAATAAGGTTAGGACTTTACATAATAGAAAATCATAAGTAATAAATATTATATTTATATATAAAGGACGGGTCGGGTAACCCGAATGTTAACCCGAACCCGTCCTCAACCCGATGTCGGGTCAAAAAAATGAGACCCGATGAGACCCGGTTTGGTTCTATTCTTTCTTGTAGGACAGGAACAGACCCGACCCGACCTCGAGTAGGACGGATTGAGACGGGTCAAGGGGACGGACCGGGTCTTGAACACCCCTAAGGGCCAGGGTAAAAAAGTTGAAAAGGAAAAAAGGTATTATACTTTGAGTGCTTGTATACGGTCAATTGGATTATCTAGAAATCATTCATCTTTAACAATGTCTCTTGGGTTGAGGGAAAGGTTTTGGATTTGATCAAGTTTAGGTTTCGGCTATGGCTTAAAGCCAATTTTGTTGGTGTCAATTTTTCTTACATTGATTGACTATCCTATTTTAAGCTATGTTTGGTTCAAAAGAGGGGAGGAGAAGAGAGAAATTTTAATGAAGGGGGGGGGGGGGGGGGGGGGAAGAAAGACGAGAGGAGGTGATATTTTATTTGTTTGATTCAAAGAGGGGAGGAGGGAGGGAATAAAAAATGACCCTTTACATGTTTTGTTCACAAGGGAGGGGAGGAAAAATAAAACTAATTTACTTACCTCTTTATTTTTATAACATATAATTGTATTAATATGAGTATAGGGGTATTTAAGTCATTTTAATTATTTAATTTAAGCTCTCACTCCCCTCTAAATCCCCCTATTATTGGGGAGCAAAAATAGCCTTGGAGGGATTTTGGCCCACTCTCCCCTCCTAAAAATTGAACCATACATAAAAATTCATTTAAAATCCCTCCCCTTCATTCCCCTCCAAATCCTTCCATCCAAACATAGGGTAAGACTTATATTGATCAATATTATAAAAAAATATTTATTGAGAAAGATTAAAAGTTAAAAGTTTTTATGAGATTATAGCATTTAATGTACGTTTCAAGTATAATTCCTAATTAATATTGTAATTTTGATAAAAAATATTCTATACATGAATTCCTTAAATAATATATATATTTAGGACACTAGTTAACAACCTACATATTTATTTGATGTATAAAAATTGGATAGCCCTTCCTCCTTTAACTATGAAAAAATAACAAAATTTTGAGTGCAATGGTAAGTCGAAACAACACAAAGCAAAGCACCAACGGGATTGGTTCAAGTGGTACATGCTTGATTTCCCTTAAGTAAGGTCTCGAGTTCGAATTTTGTGGATGAAAAAAATCCTCGCTGGGAGAGCTAACCCCACCATAATGAGCGGGATAAAAAAAACAGCTAATATTAATAAATCCATGATGCGTGGGGCATCCGCAAGAGTAACTTGGATGAGGACCTCCCACTGACATCCTCTACATTTCACATGAACGTTGTTAATTGAGAAAATAAAAATAAAATACTCCCCTTACTTTTGAATAATAAGAGTGTATTTGTTAAAATTCATTAAAAATTGAAAAATCAGCTTAAAGATTAAAAACTAGTTAGAAGCTAATAAACTAGTTAATTTTATTGAAAGTATTTAATAAAATTAGCTTAAAACTGTAAAAAGACAGATAATGACATATAATAGTGAGTGTAAATTATTGAGGGATAAAATTGTAAAAAAAACTTCAGCTAGTAGTTAAAAATGAAGTTTTTTTTTAAAATAAATAACTTCTAGTAGCTTATTAAAAAAGTTATAGTAACTACTAAAAAACTACCTTACCAAACGCTGATGAAAAATTATTTCAACTATCAATTTCATCTTTCATTAAAATATCTTACGAAGCACACTTTATGTGTGTTGGGATGAAGAGTTTTAGAATTTTTAAAATTATAATATGAAATATTGAGTGAATATATTATAAATATTAAAGGAATTGTAAATGATAATATAAAAATGTTAAACATAAAGAAATAGTAAAATTCCCTCAATATGTGTCATTTAAAATTAGTCATATTTTTTATAAAAATCTCTCCTATTTATCATTTAAAATATTTTCTTTTACTATTTTAATAAATAAAATCTAATAATTTCGAATTATTCCGTAAAAATAGCTGATTGCCAATACGTACCAGTTTCATATTTTTGTTCTCCTTTATAGCAAGAATATGATGTCATGTGAGACGTGTACTTCTATTAGTATAATATACACTAATTTACACAATACAATTTTTTTTTATTTTTTTATCACATTATGTATCATATTTCTAAGTTTTATTCTATTTCTATCTCTTTTGTTATACCGAATTGTTGTATATAAATATAAATTATCTTTTTTCATTAAAAAAATATAAATTATCTACTTATTTTATTATGAAATTGTTTACCTAATCTAAACATTAGATAAAGGAATTAGAGACAGCTAAAGAAATGTTTGATTTCACTCACTCCGTAGTTTTTTCTTTTCTGATCCTCATCTCACAATTAGTTTATTTTTCTTAACCTCGTGAATAAAAATGACCGCATTAATTGTATCTTAAACATTATTCGATTGTAAATTAGTTAATTAATTTGAGGCCTTAGAGATGTTAGGAAATTGATTTGATTTGAAGTTGAGGCAAATTAAGCGATATTAGTATGGGAAGGGATGTGATCCTTCAGTCCTGAAGAAATTAAATTAAAACGGGGTGAAGAAACTTCATAGTAAAGTAAGAAAGAAAGAAAAAGTGCCGCGTAAATATCATTTTATTACCTTGATATCTTCTTGATAGCGCGTAAATTAATGAGAATGCCACTATCAATGTGGATAGAAATTTCGTTGAGTCATAAAGCATGCTTTTACATTTGTACTTCAAAATGTGATATCTGAAACTTTGTCGTATCCTTATCTTTTTGACTTGTCTTCTCCATATTTATAATTTCAAAGCTTTTGAACTCCACTAATCAAGACTTCTTTTTAGTATATAGGGCAAAGAAGTATCTTTCTTCTTAGAAATTAAAGGATATATTTGTAGCAGTCAAGTCAACTAAAGCAAAGTTTCTTCTCACACACACTTGCCCCTTCAACACCATTTGCTACACTTATTCACTTAATTAACCTATTTCATATACGTTTGGAACAATTTTCATCATTTTCAGATTGTTGATAAAGTCGTGATCGTCTCCTTAAATTTAGAGTCGATGTGATTGTTAACTAGAAAAAGTTAAGAGATTTAATTACCAAAAAAAAAAAAAGTTAAGAGATTTGCCCACAATTTAAACAACAAACAAATTAAGGTCTGTGTGAAGTCTTCGGCCATATACTGCACATGTTCTAGAAACTTATTAGTGTGCATATACTATATTTTTAATTAATTTAAGCAGTACATTTGAAATTATCTAAGTGTTTCATTTAAGAGTCTTTTTATTTTGTGTTTTTGTCAAAGAGGGAGGTTCACATTATGAGTTAACTTGATGAGAAGCAGTCAGTAAAATGAGCCAGTTCGATCAGCTCGTTCAGTAAAAGCTCGTAAAAATATAGAGTTCGAATATTTATTTGAAAAGTTCGAATAATTCTTGAAATTTTTAATCCAATCCAATAAAGTCCTTTATTCGCAAAAACCCGCAAAGGTCGGATAACCCGCAAAGACCTGCAAATAAATGGGCTACGAACCCACAAAAAACTCGTAAAAATGTAGGGTTATGATACTTATTTCAGAAATTCGAATAACTTTTCAACTTTTTAATCCAGTCAATAAAGGTCGTTTATTCACATCGGACAAGAAAGGGTCGGTCGGGGTAGCCAAATTACTAACTCTAATTATAAGCCTTTTTTAAGTCAATTATAAGCCTCTTTTAATTTGCCTTAATTTGCATTTGGAATCTTTCAAATCGGAAAACAAATAGACTCTGAGTCAGCCAGTGACCACATTTATCTCTTACTGTTATAGTAAACCATGGGATGTTATTATTCACAAGTTTACCGTTTTTTTAAAATGTAACATTTAATATTATCAATATATATTTAATGTTGTGATAATTACATTTTGTAATAAAATTTTTTCACTTTTAATTTATTATCTAATATTTATGCATCATTGCACATGTTAAAAAAATAGTTATAAATAATTTAATTAATTAACGGGAGAACATAATAGATATGATTAAAAAGATTCTTTATTTAATAGCGCTACCTTAATTCTATTAATTATGTTTTGTTGATTTTCAAAATTACCCCTACATTTAGCATTAAAAAAATATTCTCTCCGAACTCAAGTATAAACAAAAATATTTAAATTCACATTTATTAAGAAAGTTAGTTAAACTCATTTAATTTTATTGATATCATCTAAAAAGTAATTGCATTGCATAAATTACCCTACATTTAATTTTATTGAACTTGTTTAAAGTGAACATACTCTTTTTCTATTGGCACATGATTCATTAAATAGAATGCTTGAAAAATAAAATCTGAATTAAATAAAGAGTAATTTGGGATGATATCATTAAATAGGGTGAAATTAGTTAGTTTTGCTTATATTTTAGTCCAACGTAGGTGGGTGTTTTGTTTTACTTATATTTGAGTCAGGAGGGAGTAGCATTTAGCATCTTGCTATCCAAACTAACTACCAATGACACATACTCTTTACCGTCTTGAGTCGAGCTGCTAAATTCAATGAACATCTTCATGTTAAGAATGTTGATAAAATTCTGAACCCAGTCCCTACTCCTCCCTTGATAACTTGGATCAATTTCCCAAGTTTCCTCTTTGTTAAATGCAATGTTGATGGTTCAGTTAAGGAAGGAAATCTAGCAGCTTGTGGAGGCCTCTTCAGAGATTCATTAGGGCAATGGTTAGGTGGTTTTGTAAGGAACATTGGGGCAACAAAAATAACAATGGTTGAATTATATATGGGGGATTTTTCCAGGACTTCAAAAGGCCAAGTCAATGAATATCTCCAAACTTTGGATTGAAGTTGATTCCATTACAACAGTCTCTCTAGTTTCAGATGGATGCTCCACAACTCATCCTAGCTTGCTCTGCCATCATTTCAGAAATTCACCAGATGTTGAATGGTCCTTGGAATGTCCATATAACTCATAACTTATGGGAAGCAAACAGGGCAGCAAATTCGATGGCTTCCTTTGCTTTTAATTTTCCTATTGGCTTCCATGATACTATTTCCCCTCCCCATGAGTTAATTTAAATCCTTAGAGATGATTTAGTAGGTGTTACTTTCAGGCGTAAAGCCTTGTTGTAGTTTGGGGGTTTTCCCCTCCATTTTACCAAAAAAAAAAGTCAGCATAGTTTCAACATCTAACTTAGACACTTACATATCCATAACTAACTCAAACATACTCCTTTCATAATTTGCATACCTCTTAATAAACATATAACATAGATGCCATTTGTATAGTTAACATATAAGTTAAAGAGCAAATATTAGGAACTAGAAACTAAATTAAAAAACAATCCATGTTAAAATTTAAAAAAATATATAAACCATTTCACACTTTAGATACAATTCACTAAACGCAAAGTAGCTATATATGATTTAAAATAAACTTTTAACCATATAGCAATCCTACTCTTTCTTAACTTTAATTAGTTGATCACAAGAGTAATAAAACATTTCTAATCATAGAAGTAACGTGAAACATCATCACAAAATCAAGTTTTGAATTTAATTGAATGATAAAATTTAAGAATCTAACTAAAATTACTTACCGCCAGTGGCAGAACCATGTTTTTGTTATTGGAGGTCAAAATAAAATACTCTCTCCCATCCTTTTTATAGGACTTTTTTCACAATTTTGTTTGGTTATTTTTCTAAGACCCTTTAATAAAATATAGAAGTATTTACTATTGTTTTTTCATTTTTACCATTCATATAATTATTCAAAATAAGGATTTTTTTATGACCTAATCCTAAATAAATAATTTTAAATTAAATCAAAGAAATTTTTTATATTTTTTTTCTCTTATCACATGATCATTAAAATAAAATTAAAATCACATGATAAGAGAAAATATTTTTTTAATTTTTTATTTTTATCATCTAATCCTAAAAGTCAAATTCAATTCAAATCAAATCAAAGAAAATTTCTTTTTAATTTTTTATCATGCAATTAAAAAAATAAAAAATCAAAATTCAAATAAAATAAAATTTTCTTTAATTCTAAATGTCACATTATCATCTCTAAATAAGAAAATATAAAGAATATAATAAAAAGGAAATAAGGAAAAAAATATAAAAATAAGTAGCGAAAAAATCCTAAAGAGGTAATACTATAAAATTTACAAAATATTTATGGGGACAGATTAATAATTAATAAAAAATTATGAGAAATATAATTAATAAAAAGAAGGATCAATTAATGGCGCTTTAATGGCTCTTCTACATCAAAGACACTATTAAAATGACACTATTAATTAAAGGTATTTTCTGACTTAGTAATTCCTTTTAGTTTCAACAAGATTCACTCTATAAGTGATAAAATGATATCTAAACATCACTTTATTTTTTAAGCAATTATAAGCATGCTTAAATTGTGCAATCATTAATGAATCTAACAAAGAAAGTGCCTGTTTGTTTACTTGTAACGGCCGTTTATGACAAATAAAATGGAGAAAACTTTCCACTAATTATTTGGATATACATTAATATTCCTTTTATTTTTAACACCTCAATTCTATATAATTTTAAGACCTTATTATGGAGAGTTAGTCACTCATTCTCTATTCTCTCAACTAGAAAATCACGAGTATTGCTTTTAATGTAATTTATCACTATTTTTTGTGAGAGAATCTGTCGCACATCACATTTACAAAGATTTTTTAATATTTGCATAATTTTTTTTCAATCATTTAAGAAATTGAATTATGAAATCTAAACATTCATGATTTTAATCTTTAACCATTTTTTAATATCAAATATGTTTTTAATTCAAATTCTCATCATTACCATTTAATAATATATATTCCTCAATAAATATAATTATATCAACAAATGAGCAAACTTAAAAATTTGAATAGTACATAATTACTAATCTCAAAATTTAAACTATATAAAATATATGATAAATTTAAAATTATATAAAATGGTATTGGTTAAATAATATGTTTGAAATAATTGATTTTTATAATTAAATTAATAATTCATAAATAAAATTTAAAATAATTATCTTTAATATAAACAAATTAAATCTCTAATACAAATAAATTATACTATAATATTTACATATCAAATTTAAATTATTCATTTTAAATCTAACATATTAACATATACTTCTTATTTTAATACATTAAGTTATTTATTTTTAAAAATAAATATATAATTAAATATATTAATTGTATAATAGATATATTTTCGTGCATTGCATGAGATAAAATACTATTTATTCTGTAGAGTCATAACTTTCACTTCTCATTTCTTTTTACACTTATTTTTCTCTCTATTTCTTTTTTTTCTTTTATATTATAAATCTTAAGCCTCGTTTAGGGTGGTTTTCAATGGCAAGTTTTGAGATTTTAAAAACAAAAATTGGTTTTCATCCACCTTAGAATGCTTCAGTTTTTTTATGATTTTCAGTTTTTGAAATTTGTTATCAACCTTACAATTACGTGGGTGTTGTATTAGGAACCTTTTACCAACACCACCACTGCTCCAAACATATCTACACCCTCCACAATCGCTATAAAAATGCGCTGAATTAGACGCGAAAACGTAGCGACGGCCATGCACCGTCGCTACGTCATCGCTACAACATTAAATGTGCATCTCAACGTGTAGCTATGCAATTAATATATACACTGTGACGACCTGACCGTCGCTACGTTTCGCATCGTAGCGACGACTTGGCCATTGTTACGCTAAAAAACTTTATTTTTTTTTCTGAAAATTAAAAATATAAATGTAGCGACGACCAAGTCGTCGCTACAGTTTTAACTAAAAATTAAATTTGGCGCATCAGAAAATTTTTTTAACAGGTCATCGCTAAGTTTAAAACTTACGCGCACAAAACCTTTTCCCCTCCCCTCTTCTTTTTCCTCCTTCCTTTCCTTTCCTCCTCTTTGGCCACCTCCTGTTTCTGTCCCTCGCTCTCATTCATTTTCAAATCTTCACCGATTAAACACTCTCCCTCGTTCACAGGTTCATTTTGAACCGATCAGAATCTCCAATAGTTGCCCCTAGGTCCCTCTGTCCTTCCTCCTCCGTCGTCCCCCACCACCTGCCGTCGTTCAGGTAATTATTTACTAAAACATTAGTGACACCTTTGATCTTTTCACTTTGCAACGACCTTCAATATAGCGACGGCTTTAGCGTCAGGCAAGCAGACGCTACGTAGCGACGACTGTTTTTGCTCGTCGCTACGGTATTAAGGACGAGCATTTTAATGACGTCCTTGTGGTCGTCGCTAAGCCGTCTCTAATTGCATTGTAGCGATGGTTTTCCCCAAAGGTCGTCGCTAGAAATCGATTTTCTTGCAGTGAGTGAAGGATGTTAGGCAATAGTGATGGTGTAGAGTGTTAGGTAATGACAAGAACAATGGAGGGGGTTGAGCAACAATGACAACGGTGGAGGTGGATGGTGGCGTGTGGGGAAAGTTACAATGTGGTGACAAGTGAAAGATGTGAAATGATGGTTACAGCGGTGGAGGATGTCAGGTAGCAGTGGTGGTAGAAGGTGCCTAGTGGCGACAATGGTATTGGAAGATGTTGAGTGATTATAATGATCATGGAGGGTGTTGGATGACAGTAACAAAAGGTGTGTCGAGCGGCATTGCGGCAATGACAATGAAAGGCATCAAGTGGCCACAATAAAGGATGTTGAACAATAACGGTGATGGAGGGTAGTGATATAGTAGTGGAGGGTGTTGGACAACATGGGAAGTTGGTGTCTAGTAGCATAGATGATGGTGGAAGGTTCTAGGTGGTGGCAATGGAGGGTGTCAGACGACGGTAGTGTTGGTAGAGAGTGTCAAGCGGTGATAGTGGTAGAGGGTGCCACTTGGCGATGGAAATTATGGTAGAAAATGTTAGATGGATGTGATGTTGGTATTGGCAGAAGGTCGCGAGCAGCGATAATGATAATGGAGGTAAGAGATGCATTACATTTTAAAAACTAAAAACTATATATATGCATAAATCATTATTTTTTTGTTTTGAAAATTGATATGTTGTGAAATTGATTTAAAAATCATTTCAGCTTCAATAGATGGGGACAAGAGTGACTTTGAGAGTGACTCACCCCTACCCTTAAGCATGTCTTGATATTATAGTTTATCAATTTTAATTATAATAATAAATGATATTTTACCAAAAAATATGATTTAATTCTTAAGTTTTTTAATATTTATTATATATTAATTTAAAAGAAAATTAATTTAAAAAAGTGGAGCGGGTTTTCCAATTCCAAAGTTTGAAGAAAATTTTAAAAATCAATTAATGCATTAAAACATATTTTCTTAATATGTGTGTTTGAGTTAAAAGTAATTTTATAAATGGAATAGAGATAATGATTTTATGGTGAATAAAGCTGATTTTGAGAAAAGTAAAGATATTTAGAATATACTTTTTGTTATCGAAATACAATCAATTTTTACTTTAAATTCACTTTTATAACATTATTTTCAAAAGTATTTCTTTTAATATATCATTTTTTAAATATCATAACAAAATTTCAACTAATGGTACCCAAAGTTGCCTTGAGCTGTAATTGTTTGAATGTTAGAAGATCCGAGCCTGTCAAAAAGACTTTCAAACATCTTAGCTAGGTCCACAATTAGGCACGCAAACATTTGGGGAATAAAATCGTTCACTCGATTATCAAGGATTATTGTGTCCAGGGTTATTGTGTCTAGATTAAAACTGTTTATGGATAGATTGATTTCTCCCAATCAGAGTGCCTTTGTGGGAGGTAGGCTTATTCAGGATAATATCATTGTAGCCCATGAGGCCTTCCATGCTTTGAAGAAGAGAACTGGTAGGGGTTCAAAGTGCTTGGCTATTAAATTGGACATGTACAAAGCATACGATCGATTGGAATGAGATTTTATTGAGAAGTGCCTCCTTGCATACGGGTTTAAAGACACTTGGGTCTCCCTTGTTATGAAAATGGTCAGATCAGTTACCTATAGATTTAAAATTAATGGCTTTGTATCTACTCAGATTACCCCTCAGAGAGGTTTGAGGCAAGGGGATCCCCTATCCCCCTACCTCTTCATCCTAGTTTCAGATGTCCTATCCTTGATGATCCGCAGAGCTGCAGAGAGTGGTGCTTTATCAGGTATTCAATTGGCTAGGGGGCCCCCACACTGACACACCTTCTGTTCACAGATGACTCACTGTTGTTTGCACAAGCCTCTGCTGAGGAAGTATATCACCTACAAGCCATTCTTAATTCCTACACTAGGGCTTCGGGACAGAAAATTAATGTGGCTAAGTCTGGAGTGATCTGTGGAAAGGGGGTGGCTAGCCATGTGGGAACAAACCTTGCAGCTATCCTCCAAATGCAGGTCTGGAACCACCCTTCTAAATACTTGGGTCTCCCTGCTGAATGGGGGAGATCCAAGGTGATGTCTCTTAGATGGATCAAAGAAAGGGTTATTAGTAAACTTGAAGGTTGGAAGGAAGGATTACTGAATCAAGCAGGCAAGGAGGTGTTAATCAAATCTGTGATCCAAGCCATCCCAGTCTACATTATGAGTATTGTGAAGTTTCCCCTTTCATTCTGTCAGAATCTGAGCTCACTTGTTGCAAAATTCTGGTGGAGGGGAAATCAGAAGGACTTTGGTATCCACTGGAGGAATTGGAGTGTTCTGACTTCAAGGAAAAATGAAGGAGGCCTTGGGTTCAAAGATTTTAAATTACTGAATCTGTCCTTGCTAGCAAAGCAAGCCTGGAGAATTATCAATAATCCTAATGCTCTGTGGGTTCAAATCCTCAGGGCTATTTATTTCCCTAACAATTGTTTTATGCAGGTTCCTAGGAAGCGTAATGCTTCCTGGATTTGGTCGAGCATCCTACAGGGACGTGACTTCATTAAAACAGAGGGAAGGTGGATGGTGGCTACGGGAAGCAGTATAAACATATCTGAGGACAATTGGCTGAGTTCGGGGCAGAGGCTATCCCAGTTCAGAGGAATAATCCAAGGAAATGTTCAAAATCTACTTCTGGAAGATAGGAGGGTGTGGGATGTGCCAAAAATAAGGAACTTACTCCCAATGGATTGGTGTAAACATGTCCTGCAAAGACCTATTAGCCTCACGGCTGATAGTGATTCCTTAGTTTGGCCACATTCAAAGCAGGGAGACTACACAGTCAAGTCTGGCTATAAGGTTCTGAAACAGAGAGAACCTCCCTCTGGTCAAGCCTCTACATCTCCGGTCCCCCTGGATGGTCTTTGGTCAAAGGTGTGGGGAGCTAACGTCCCTCAGAAGGTGAAGATGTTTGTATGGAAAATCTGTCAGAATGCAGTACCAGTGTTTGCTAACCTAAAAAGAAAAAGAATTCTAGTTCAAAATCTTTGCCCTTTTTGTGAGCTTGAAGCAGAGACAATTGAACATGCCCTGTTGCTCTGTGATTGGACCAAACCGGTTTGGTTTGCCTCCCAATTCCAGACGGTCCCTCAGAGGGCTAATTTGTCCTCCATACAGAGTTGGCTAGCAGAGAGACTATCCTTTTTTTCCTAAATCATACTCCTACCTTTATCCTGGCCTCTTCGGAACTATTCATATCATTATGGCTAATTTGGAAAGAAAGGTGCAAGGAGGTTTTTAACAGGGCCTCCCCTAACCCTGTGAGCACTTCAATTAAAATTAAAAAGTTACTTTCGGAGTGCTATTTACCTCCTGATACCTCTGGTGCTCCTCAATCCTCAAACGCCTCTGCTCAGAAGATCCAGAGCTGGCGCCCTCCTCCACCAGGGTTCATCAAGTGCAATTCTGATGCCGCTTTTGTATCCTCATCCAGTTTAGCTGCAGCGGGCTCCGTGTTCAGGGATTCCTCTGGTTTCGTTGAATTTGGCTCAACTAAGAAGTTCCCGGCCCTCTCCCCGTTAGCGGCAGAGGCATTTGCACTCAGAGAAGCAATGCTTATAGCAAAGAACCTGGGATGGAAATCAGTTATTTTCGAATCAGATTGCTTAGATCTAGTCAGGGCTTGCAGAAACGAAATTAACATTGCAGAAATTCAAACTTTCATCCTTGACATCAGAAGCTGGGTTCTACATTTTGACAGGGTTGGATTTACCTGGGTTAGAAGATCCGGGAACGGAGTTGCTCACAGTCTAGCTCAGTATGCTCTTCGTGGTGATTTCTTCCCAGCTAGTTCATCTTGTTGGCCATCAGATATTCAATCGCAGCTGGCAAAGGATCGTCAGTTGGCATCTTCCTACAATCTCCATCGCGACCTCGGTTTTGCTTTGGCCGCCTCGGATGTAGCTCATGAGCCACCCTGAAAGAGACTTCTTTCAATGTCTCTCTCCCTTGGAGCATTCCTATTGGCTGTTACCTTCTTCTGGTAGTTTTCTATGTCAGAGCACTAAGTGATCTTAGGTGTACTGTTTTTCTATTGGTTATCTTAGTTTTTCGTTTAAGATCCTGTGGTTTGGGCTCGTTTGCTCCTTTGTTGTTTCCCCCGTTCTTGGGTTCTTTTGATTGAAATCTTTTTGACCAAAAAAAAAAATCGTTCACTCGATTCTTTCTACTTTTTTTTGGTTTTTCTACTTTTTTCTGTTTGAATAACCATTTTAATTTAGGCGCTGTTAAAGGTGATTGTGAGTTTTCAGTTTTTGGTTTTTAAAAATTTTGAATTAAGTTTTTACTCAAAATTACTTTTTGTGGTTTTTAAAATGTCTGTTTTAAAAACCACAAAAAGTGAATTTCAGGTTTTGGTTTTGAGTTGTAAAAACTTGATTTAAAATTTTTAAAAACCAAAAATTGAAAACTCGCAATTAATCCAAAGGGCCCTATCTTAGAAAGACGACGGGTAGCTATAAAGGAAAAAAATGGTGACCTACCACTAAGACCTTTCTTTCCCTTGTTTAAAAATTGTGAACTTTTGTTTGTAATACAATCGTTGGTTTAATTTTTAAGCAAATGATAGCTTGGATCAAACATATAGTGAAAATTCAAACCGTCTCGCCTCGTGCTTTTATAAATGCTATGTTTGACTTACAAGCTGAGATATCAAATTCATATATACAACATAAAAACATATGCAACAACTCATATACAACACATTTTTCTCTTTATTTCTTTCTATCACATCATTCATTATATCCCAAATTTCTCTCTTTATATTATATGTATGTACATTTCTCTTTTAAGTAATATGTATCTTGCGTATAAAAAAGTTTTATGTTTTTATTTAATAAGATATTAGTATATTCAATAATATATTTAATAATATAATATTTTGAAAATTTATTGAATAATATAATAACATTTTTTTGGTCTTTAACATAATAAATTAATTAAAAAATAATATATCGATTTTTTTAAGATATAAAATTCTGAATTTCATCTGCAGGCGAAGTTGTAAGGGAGACAAATAAAGTTCAGATATATATATATATATATATATATATATATATATATATATTAACTGTAAAGCTGCCACACGTATATGCTATAGCTCCACTAGAATTACACCAAGTATTTGTGGTCATTATGATAATTAATTAATATTAATAATTTCATGAACTGTATATGATTGTACTCTCATGAAATAGTGTTCATTATCATGATTATTTGTGTCAAATTTCATAAAATTTTGACAGTAATAACTTGATAATCAAATGGTTGGTTTTTTCATATATTTCAAATGTATATATATGATGTTAATTTTGAGACATCTCAATGACATATCAAATAATTTCGGATTAATGTAAAATTTTATAGGTATGATCTATATAATAGTAACTTTCAATCCAACGGTGGATTACTTAATATAATAATTTATTAAAAAATTATTTAACGGTGTAATATTTGGTGTAACTTACACGGGTGTAATTTGATCCCTCATATGTATCTTTCTCTCTCTCTCTCTATATATATATATATTATAAAATGAATTTAATATATACTGATAATATAAAAAAGTTTCACACATTGTCATCCAATGATGTGTCGCCACATCATTTATTGAGGTTAATCACACATAAGGTATTATAATCATTAAATAATGTGACAACACATCATTAGATGACAGTTGAAACTTTTTTATAATGACGGTGTATACTAGTTAAACTCATTTTAAAATTATGTTTGTTTTGATCAGCAAAAAAAAAAAAATATTCATAAAAATGACTATAAGGAATAATTCAACCCTTACAAGAAAACGGAAACTCATATATGAAAATAGAATCATTTAACATATTAATACTCATCTAAGGATGAGAACACCAATCATAAAAGAAACAATAAAACTCATGAATTCTAATTGCTAGGGTAAAAATTAAATTTACCTAAGTCTTAAAGCGAGACAATGTTGTTGGATGCTCTACTCAAGGGAACCCAACAGCTCAAAGGGGGCGTGTCTCGAGAAGGAGGGTGAGCTTTGAGTTGGAAACATAAACTTTGAAGTTGTTAGTCTGATGGGATTTAGGCAAGCGTACCAAAATTCCAGCAGTATAATAGTAAGTAAAGAGTATCGTATCCACAGGGAACGGTTCACTTCGTATTTATTAGTGACCAGACTATCAAGTAAGAAACTATTTTTGATGATTGTTGTGCAGAAAGTAAATTGCATAAAATAAATGAGATAGTAGAAATAGAGTAAGATAGCGTTACTTGGATCAGGATTGAATTTCGTATCATCGCACCACTTACATATGTGAATTTCAATATTAATTAAGAATATATTTCTATGATACCTTAGCCAAACTATATTGTTTTACCCCGAGTCACCAGCAGTAAAACACTCGAAGATAATCCATGCGGGTTCTCCCAGGCGACAAATTACCCCGACTTGATTGCTCTACTTTTCCGTTCGTTAACACTATCAATTCACCATATATTCCTATAGTGACTACTATGAAGAGACTGTCACACTTCTTCTTCAATCATCGATTCTCACTATATTCTTATAGTAACTACTATGAGTAATTTTACCAATCAGAATTCAAGTTTCCTATTCCTAGGCTTCCCCAAACTCGCTGTTGAATTTACAAAACCATTTACCAATGTATTTTTACAAAAACAACCTATAACTCCGGCACACAGGCGGAAGCTACACATTAAGTAAAGTATAAAAGTACCGATATCATAGAATAGGGATTCATAATTAATAAAGAGAATTTACATACATTTGGGGATTGAATCAACTACATTCAACCCTATTGGAGAGTTTAGCTACGCATGGTAGCCATACAGACCAATGAAAACACTGTCACACTTTTCTTCAATCCTAGCGTTGCTATCTTGGCAGCCCTTCGAGGTCTCCTCTGGAGCTTTGAGCCCTAAACCATAACTTTGCTAAGCTCTCTACTCCCCCTCTATGATCTTTATAAAGGGTCCTATTTATAGATGAAGGTAAGCTATCTGAAATCTGGAAGGAATCTGTTTTGAAATCAGATTAGAAAACAAATTCGTGTTCCCGCGCTTTACCTGCGCTCAGCGCATCTGAAGCGCAGGATCTAGAGAAGAATCCTGATAGTTACGCTCCACCTGCGCTCACTTCACCTGCGCTGAGCGCAGGTGGAGCGTATTTCTCGATCAGCTTCTCTTGATTCTCTCCCTTTTTTAGCTTGATCTCTTCCTGATCTTATCTTTGTTTGCTTGGCTTTCCTTGTTTTCCTCTTTTTGATCTGATCCTGTGTTTATCTTGAATTTGAATTTAAATTGGGAAGCTTATCCGCAGAATCTTGTTTAAATGGCTACCGATCTTATCTTTATTTGCTCTCATTTAAACTTCAAATCTGCAGATCCTATCCTCAAATAATGCTATCTTCTTTTCTCATTCAAATCTCTCTCATAAATCTGCAAAATCAATAGATTTTATATTAAAATAGCATCAAATTCAAATTCAATTTAAATAAACACAATTATTACAATTATTACTAAAAAGGGATTATTTTGGGGCATAAGTTACTATTTTACCCTTGATAAGTGCAGTAAAAATACAAGAATATATCATATAATTGGCACTTATTATAGTCCTCGAAGGTTTGTGGTCTATCACACATGAAGACCAACATTTGGTCATTTCAAAGCCATCCAATTAATCTCAAAGGGAGATAGCTCGCAGACATAATTCGAAGATACGACACAAAACCTCAAGTTAGAAAAAAGCACTCTAGTTGCAGTTGCAGGAGTTTACACGTCTTCCTTGACCTAGTACGTGGGAGCGTAAAAGTAGTTATGAATGTAAGGTCCAAGAATCCTTTTGAGATGTTTTAATAATGAAAAACTCTTAAAATGTATCCTCAAAAGAATCTATTCAGAAGGAATAATTCAGTAGCAAAGTTCTCATCAGTTCAGAAGGAACAATTCATCAGCAAAAAACATATCAATTCAGAAGGAATAGTTCAACAGTAAAATTCATATTATTCCCGAAGAAACAATTTAGCAACTAAATCGATCTCTAACAAGAAGAAGGTCTTCATTAAAGGAAGCTTTTAGACTTATCAGAGGAAGAAATATTCTTTCCCAGAAAGATGTATCAAAGCAGTCTTTGATGAAAAGGTCTTAAGAATGTTGAAAGAATCTGTAACTAAGTTAACAGAACAGTTTCAGAAGAATAGCATATTTCCAGAACTCTCCAGAAGGATGAAAGTATTCCAAAAGGGGCAGATTTAAATTACAGAAGCAAATCATAATTAAATCTGAAATGAAAGAATGCCCAGAATATTCTTCACTCCTCACATACTGCTCCAGAAAAATCAAGTTCAAATAGAATTAAAAGACTGGCTCCAGAAGAATAGCTCTGCAGAAGGAAGCTTGGTCAAACTTGAAGAAAGAGAAAAGCTATCACATGAAAGTGACAACTCCTTCATGGCCAGCTAAGAGTTTGACCAGTCCCAAAGGCTCTCCAACGATCCCCTCAACACAAAGACACATTGAACCACAAGAAGCATAAAAGAGCATCAAATTTACATTTTGTACTTTCTGGTGAAATACCTCCTTCTGTTATACCAGTATTTCTTGTGTTGTAATTGTTAGGAAATTCATAAAGAGTGTCTATAGGCTCATAATCATTAGATAATGCTCATTCCATTGTTATATCTTGAGACTTTGTTTGTAATTACTATTCTAAATAATTTGTTGTAACTCTCAAGACTAACAAAGTAGTGTTAGTTCTTCTTGAGACAAATCTACAGAATCTCAATCTTATATTGTGGTAGAAAGATTGTAGAGGCCGCAAAAGAATATTGTGTGGGAGCCTATAGAGGCTGCAGGAGAATACTAGTTGGTGTGCTGCACAAGGAGCCTGTGGAGGCTGTAAGAATACATGTACATGTACATAAAGCTTGATGTAGTGAAAATCCTACTGAGAGTAGGGACTGGATGTAACCCAAAGATTCAAAGGGTGAACTAGTATAAAATACTCTGAGCATATTCTTCTTCCCTTAACTCTCTATATTTAAAGCATCTTAACTGCATCTTCTCACTAATTTGTTCTTCTTAAAAGGCCAAGATACTCAAGTTAATTTCATATTCTCAAAATCAAGAAGAATAGATTTATATATCTATCAAAGTATTTTAAAAAATCTACTTAATACCTATGTATGTGATTTCCTAAAATCAACACTTGTATCTTTTCAAAGAAACCTTCTAAAAGAAAGGACTCTACTTTCATAATACAACATAACTTAAATTTATAATCACATATTCATAATTGAATTAATTAGCATTGTGATTTATTGCCTAATCTGAATACAAGGCTTTTAACATTAGCCAAGAATACATTCTTGAGCAAACATAATTTTAGAAGCCCTTGTAGAAATTATCAAAAGTTTTAACATGTCACAATTCAACCCCCATTCTTGTGACTACAATAGTTACTTCAATGAAGACTTTGTCAAATGGGCTTCCAGAGAACGGGTAGTTAGCACTAGTTTGATCATAACATTTGTTAAGCTAAAGGCCTATAAATAGTGAAGAGAATCAATGTACAAAGGTCGACAAATTGCATTTTTAAGCACCGAATAAGTCACAACCTAAACTTAAAGAGGCCGAGGCAAGAAAGTGCATGGAAGTAGGATCTGCAGACCACCCTTTCAAGTTCATGTTCATTTACTTTTATGCTTTTAAGTTCTTAGTTCTTTTATGCATTGTTATACTTCTAGGAATAATAAATATACATACATATTTTTGTTTCTTTCTTCCTCTTCTTCTTCTCATTCTTCTTTTAAATATATTCCCATGCAAGTTTCTTAAGCGACATGCTTTAAAAGACCATTTAGGATATCTTTATTTCATTCTGGATTGATCTTGAAATACATTTATTTGTTACCAAGTTTAAGGATAAACAAATCAGCATGCCCAGTGGGACAAAATCTTAAGCATGTTGTATGCACTTGAGGAGTGGTCGGAAATTAATGACTAACAGCAAGTAGAAGAACACTTATGGCCAATCTATGAACCAAAAATCTCCCACTACAGAACGAGTGCATGGGACGTTACCAAAGGTTGATGACCCTGTTATTAATTAGTCAAGTGATGTTCCTACCTCCTTTAAGGGCTGGTATTTCCCTAGTTTTCGGAATTAGGTTTTTCTTCCTTTTAGTAAACACACATGTTGTGTACACCAACCCATTGGCAACATCTATGCAAATTCAAGCAGTTACTACAAGTCCTAAGTTGTTAGGAAACTCATAAAGTTTCAATAGGAGGTTGGTTGTTGCTCTCCAGCAGTTCATACATGGACAAGTGAGATGAGCTCTAATATACCTTTACAAATGTGGCTTTGAACTTAATTAGGCAACAAATGGATGAGAGTAATCATGACATGGTAAATATGCATACTCACCAAATGGACACAATGATTACCCCTTTAGTAGAGACATTTGACCAAAATTATCAAACACTAGAAAAGTAGATGGGAAGGCTTGCTGATGTGACCCCAAAGGAACTTAAGAGAAGTTTGAGGTAACGTGAACTTTGGTGATCAAGGGCCAATTATGGTGGCTCGAAACCAAGACACAGATCAGGTTGTTGAGAGGGTAAAACAAGTGAACCTTGGGGGGAAATAAAATAGAACTAATATAGTGTTTAACAAGTGTTAAACAAACATGGGTTCAATGTGGATTATGCAAATTAGCTTTACTTCTTGTTAGCATTTCCTTAAGTAGTCTTGCAGGCTGAGTTACCTAGGGATACGAAGATACCCAAATTTTCTAAATTAAGGAATCAGTTGTTGAATATGTGGCTAGATATCAGATTGAATGTGGAGACTTGGTCAATAGTGAAATTCTAAAAAAGAAGTGTTTTTTAAGTTCATTAACAAAAAATGTTTTTACTTGATTTACTACATTGCATGTTTAAGGGTTATTTTCCCTTAATTACCCTTAAAAGTTAAGGGTGATTTTGTTCCTTTCAAATGAAATATATATTAATTACCTTTAATTAATATAAAGATCATTATTGGATAAATTATCTGTAAACTTTTCAATAAATGAGGGTAATCTAGTAACTTTATAACCTATATTTTTTCATTTATATGGGAAAAATTTATTGTTAAGATTGAAAGTTCTAACTTTTATTTTACAAGTTTACACTCTCAAGAATCCCTTATACCTAGAAAAATATTTTTGGCTTAATTGCATTTTTGGTCCCTCTATTATCATCAATCCGCGATTTTGGTCCCCTACTTTTTTTCGCGATTTTGGTTCCCCTATTATCATCAATCTGCGATTTTGGTCCCTCTAACACATACTTGGAGGTATAGAGGGACCAAAATTTTGAACTACGTTCCGAATTAGGAATTATAGGGGGACCAAAATCGCGAAAAAAAAAATAGGGGAACCAAAATCGCGGATTGATGATAATAGGGGGACCAAAAATGCAATTAAGCCAATATTTTTATCTCTTATATTAAATATAAAAAACTTTTATTTCCAATTCATTCTTTTTTAGAATATTAAAATTCATAATATAAAAAACGAACTTAAAAGAAATTGTAAAAGGATGTCAACTTTAAGTCCAAGTTAACTTGAGGATTATTTTTTGAAACGTTTCAATTAGAAAGCTCAACATGATCAATGTTGAGGACATCTAGATATTAGATATATATGCTGGAAAATAAGGTGCCACAAAACAGGGAAGTAAAGTAAATATAAAAAGTTTTGGGTGCACTAATTATTGGATCTAAGACCTTTAAGACATTAATTTAGTGACTTGTAATTAAAATAAAATTAAAATAAATAAATTATCTTATTCACATATTGACACATAAATTAAATTTGTCATTTAAGCCTCTTTTTTATGACAAAGAATTACTTAAAATCCAATTTTTTTTTAAAAAAATGGTGTCTTGAATTGGCTATAAAATATTACCTCGTTCCTATTTATTTATCACTTTAATAAAAAATAGCTTTTATTTATTTTTCCATTTTAAATTCAAAATAATTATATCCTCGTGTTATAGCTAGAGTAATAATAAATGTTCAATTATTGGGGAAAGATCATGTAAATAAATAAGTGGTACTAGGAAGTTTTAAAATAATTTTCATGAAAATAACAACATTAATTATACTTTTTCATTTGTGTGTGTGTGTGATTTTTTTATCTTAATATATATATGAATAAAAACATAGGTAGTAGAATTTAACCAACTTAAATCATTAATTTTTTTTTTTGGGTAATGAAAATCCAAACCCGTTTGTCAATTGAAGAGTATGTCAAAGCATAGTAATTTCTAGTTAGTGGCTATTAGGTCACCAACCATCACGAAAATATGCACGGATATATAATAATACAATTATATTTATATGATATGAAACGATTTAGCCTGCTAGCTAGGACGACCTATGTAATTTCTTAACTCTTTCAGTTTTCTTTCATAATAATAACTCTATCTTATCTATCTATGTCCTTTCCTCTTTCTTTATTTCCTTCTTCTATCTTTGGAATATGTCTGATTTGCAACGCTGAAGTTTAACCTTAATTAATTAACAATAGATACTTTCCTTTAATAACACTAATAATCATATATTTATATTTTTTTTTGTCAATTAAGACCATATATATCTTCCCTGGAAGGAAATCCTATTCGAGCCGTATAAAAATTTTATGAGCGACAAAGTTCTCATCCGAGTATTTAACACAACCGCATATATAAAGCTCCAACTTGAGACCATTGGTTAAGTTGAAACAACTACTCTCCGACTGATCCATGCGCTATAGATGGTAATTATAGACTTATTTAAACAAATTAAACCTATAATTTCTATATATATTGAAATACCAAGTTAATAATCATAGCATTTTACTAACTTATTTTTTAATGATTTTCGGAATTTTAATTTATATGTAAAGTCTTAAAGTGTGTTTGGTAAGCCATTTCAGCTAGTTAAAAGCTGAAATTAGTAGCTGAAACCATTTTAGTTATGTTTGGTAAGATAGTTTTTTTTGTAGCTATGAACTTTTCTTGAAAATAGTTTTTTTTGTAGCTACGAACTTTTCTTGAAAATGTATTTGAGGTAGTTTTTTTAAAAAGGCTCTAATTTTTAGCTACTAGCTGAAAATTAAATACAAGTTTATCCCTTAACCACCTCCACCTATCATTATTTAATAACTAATGATGTCCTTATATGTCATTTTACCATTTTCAGCTAGTTTTACCAAACACATTCAATCAAATCAGCTAGCTAGCTTTTCAGCTTTCAGCTAATTTTTCAGCTAGTTTTACCAAGCTAGTTTTACCAAACACACTCTTAATATTTTCAACAACTCGATAAATATATAGGGAGCGTTTCTTCACAAACAGTATGACATCTCCATTTTATTCTTGCTGGGTATGGAAATTAATTAGGTTAATTACTCTTGGGTTTGTCTATGGTGGACCATAGTTCACATGATCCAAAATGTAAAAATATAATAATTTGAATTCCTAATCACCAAATTCAATGCTCATTTTTATTAATGATTAATATTAGAATAGTTTCAAATTACTTTTATGAAATATCACTTGAAAATAATAAAAACTCAATTCGATATTACCGTGTAATGTAAAATTTTGCCCTTCAACTTTAAATTGATATATCCTCAATGAAATTAGTATATATTGTATTGTAAATTCATATTTTCCCTTAAATTAAACTCAAATCGTTGTATAAAGATTATTTAATAAAAAATAAAATTATTCATTTACCTTTTATAAGAAAAAAAAATAGAAATTGGACTAGCTATCCGTAGAATCCTCCAATTACTCCTATATAAGCATTATTTTGTGATAATAATAAGAAGCCAAATGGGGTTTGATCACTTTAGCGTTCTACCCCTTTTGGTCCCACCAATTACACCATGCATGATGTTTACTATCATCATCATCCACCCATATTCACAGCAATAATTCATACCACCTCTATTTTGATATATAAAATAATAATATAAGAGAGACCAAATTAGCAAATATGTTGATGGAGAGTATATATAAATGAAATAAAAAATATTCTGGTTCTAGTCAAAGAAAGACAATAAGAAAAACACCAATTACGATCATGTTTGAGGGTTCAGTTTTTAATTCATTTTTGAAGGACCCAAGTCTTCGTTTATCTTTTTCCTCAATTACGCCGTTGAATAAAATATTACAGCTTAAAAGAATACTATTATTATCGGGTGTTAAACTTTTTTGGTCCGTGTAAATTGAATCAGTTGAACCTTGCTATAGTTTTGATTGATTTAAAATATTTCTTTTTGGTTAATTATGCTCAACTGGAGATCAATTATATTCAAGTACTTGTATACGTGGTAAAGCTTTCTAAATATTTAACATAATTATATATTTGGAGTTGAATTCGTGAACACTTATTAAAAAAAAAAAGAAAATTGAATTTCTTTTTCAAACCATCTTAGCCCAAAGTTTTTCTGTCTTTCCTTCTCAAGGCAATTTACTCTCTCACTTTGTCCTTCTCTGCCCCACCCTCCCTCGTATATAATCATTATTATGATCGTCATCACATTCTCTTCTTCAACTTATTATAAACATTGGGTGGCTCTATAATACATACTTGAAATTAACTCAAACGAGAGAGAGGGAGAGAGCAAATTAATTAGAGATGGGGAGGGCTCCTTGCTGTGACAAAGCCACCGTCAAGAGAGGTCCATGGTCGCCTGAAGAAGACGCCAAACTCAAGACTTACATCCAACAGTACGGCACCGGTGGCAACTGGATTGCTCTTCCACACAAAATAGGTATGCTACGATGCTTCCTCCATCTATATATACATATATTCTCATCAATGATTTTATATATGCTGTGGAGTGTGGAGTGACGTGTACGTGTGTGTGGTGTAGGCCTTAAAAGGTGTGGGAAAAGCTGTCGTCTTAGATGGCTTAATTATCTTCGCCCAAATCTTAAACATGGGAGTTTCTCACAAGAAGAAGACAACATCATTTGCACCCTCTATCTTAATATTGGAAGCAGGTAATATATAATAAATTCCTTAATTAATTATTTATTCATCATCAAATACTAAATCCCCCCAACTAATTCACTACTCACCTCATAATTAATATTTAACATTTTGATTTATATATAATTAAACAGGTGGTCGATCATAGCAGCACAATTACCAGGGCGCACAGATAATGATATAAAGAACTACTGGAACACTAAGTTGAAGAAGAAGCTTTTAGAAAAGCAAAGGAAGGAGCAACAACAGGCTCAGGCTCAGGCTCGCCGAATTAGCAGCCTAAAGCAAGAGATCAAGAGAGAAAGTAGTGAAAGTTTGGTGTTACCTGTGGGAGTTATAAGCCAAACTGATCCCTATTATTATTATTATTATCCAACACAGCAACACTCCTTGTCCATTCCAGTGGCAAATGCTGCTACTTCCATCATCCAAGACTATAATCTCACTAATCAAACAACATCACTAGAAGATCATCAACAGCCATACACCATGAATTCATCACAATACTCATGTGACATCATTTCCTTCCCACAAGACCCATCCACAATGAATAACATGATAACCTCCACACCAAACATATTTCAAGGGTTTGGGTTGAATTACCAGCAACAACAAATAGATGATGGTGGATCAGTGGAGCTTTTTTATGGAATGGAGGGTAATGGTAGCACGAGTACGGCTTCAACAGAAAGCAATAATAATTGGGGAGATATAAGCTCTTTGGTTTACTCACCTCTGCTTTCTGGCTATGAAGGTGGCCAGGCAATGCCTCATGCTGTTACTTTCGAGGAGGAGTGTAGGTACTTTGGGATGCAAGCGCAATAACACTTTGCTTAGATGGTTCTTTCTTCCCCTTTTAATTTTGTGGCTTTTTTGTTTTAATTCTTATAACTATTTGTAACTTCTTACATTAATTTGTTTAATTATTAAACTCAGTTTTTTCTCTGAATATTTCTTTGCTACATTACATGTATAGCATTTCTACTGACGAGTTCAAACGTGATAAGATCTCATCTAATTGAATGGAATTGAGTATCTCACAAAGTGTGTGTTTAGTTTAGCGTTATAACTGACCAAACTCAAGTTTGAATTTTCTAACGCAACTATTTCGTTGAAAATGTGAGTTTATCACGTTTTAACGCTAATCCAAATATGCTAAAAGTTCATCTCAAATCCCCTAAGAAAATTATAAGAAAGTTGGAAATGTGGTTTTATATTTTTTTTGCCAAAAAAGAGCAAAAAAAAATTATAATTATCAAATTAATGTGGAGAATAAATTATTTATGGTTGTGGGGATGTTTTTTTTGCCAGCGTGGAAGGCAAGTAAGCAAGGCGCAAAATCAGGATAAATAACTTATTTTAAAAGCCCAAATAACCCGATAAAGCCCACTACCCGCAAAAAGGTTGAGTAGCTCACAAAACCTGCAAAAAAACCCGCAAAAATGTAGGACTCGGGCACCTGTTTAGAAGCACGAATAACTCCCGGGCTTTTTACCTCAGCTCGATGAAACCCGCTACCTGCAAAAACCCGCAAAAATGTAGGGCTCTTGCACCTATTTTAGATGCCCAAATAACTCCCGGGTTTTTTAGCCCATCCCGAAAAGGTCTGCTACCCACATCAAGTCAAGCCAAGTCGGTGTTGAGTCTCATAATCAATTTAAGCATTCAAATCGGATTCAAGACTCACATATCCTTAGTTTTAATAGACAACAAATTTGATTTAAAAAGGCATTGCTTTTAAGAACAATATCACTTGAAGGTATCTTTGCTTTATTGTTTCAGTAAGTGCTATGAAGAAGAAGTCTTAAGATGAACCTACTGACATAAAGGAACCTCCCGAAGAGCCAAGATCTACTGAACTCTTTTCAGCCTTCTGAAGTGTTATGGATTTCTAGAAGAACTGCTTAAGACCTTGATTTTAACTGTTGACCAAAGCCTGGAAGCTGCCTGCTAAAGTCACAACACTTTCTTATCGTCTGAAGCAAGTTTGATCCATTTAAGGAATGAATTCAAAGTTCGACTGTGAAGTCAAAATCACATTACCTTAAATGGAATTTGTTGTTCAAGTCAGAACAGTGTTACAGTCTGCAACACCTGCGATCAGAAGTGCTTCTCACAACGACTCTAAAAGCATTTAATGTTATCTCACAAGGGTGAATGAAGCAATTCCTCAATGGATCTATTTCAAGGCTTTATAAATAGCCTCATGAAAAACTTTGAAGATTGGCGAACCTTTGGTGAACCCAGGGCTAGAATGAATCTCAAGAAAAACCATAGTCAAGCCCAAGAGAGAACTGGCTGAAGCTCAAATCAACATCCTACCAAGCCAATTCTCCGAGGAAGTTATCCCTCATACAGAGACGAGATTGAACCTAAATTTATACACTTATATCTCTGTCCAATCCTTGTACTTAGAATTCCTTTTGTATCCTGAGTTTTACTCAGTTGTCCCTTTGTACAAGAAGAACCTGAGTTTGAGTTTCTCAGAAACTTAAACTTAGTTTATATGTGTAAACATTATTAAAGTGTTTGAGAGCCTGGGGAGGCTTGGTGGAAGAAAGAATACTCGCTGAGCCTGGAGAGGCTTGACTGTAAAAGAATACTGCATGAGTTGCCTGGACAGGCAGTTGAGAACAAAGAATACTTGTTTCAGCCTGGAGAGGTTGGGTGAACAAAGAATACTGCATGAGTTGCCTGGAGAGGCAGTTGAGAACAAAGAATAATTTTCGGGCCTGGAGAGGCCAGGTGTGCAAATAATACTCGGTGTAATCTTGCGAGATTAGTGGAAAATCCAGTGGTGGTTTGCCCTGGGACTGGATGTAGCTCACTAGGTTAGTGGGTGAACTAGTATAAATCTCTGTGTTAAGTTCTCTCTTCCTTTACCTTTTACTTTCCGCTGTTATCTGTTGAAACTAACCAAGAAGGGGTAAAGAAAAGTTATTTTATTAATCGGAGTATAAAAACAATCTTTTCTTTAAGAGAAAATAATTTCAAAAAGGCTTTCACTCAACCTTCTGAGTTGCATCAGTAAGTTACTGAACTTTGACTTCCAGTTTCGGAAGGTTGATAAAATATTTTCAAATCAGCTTTGCTTGTTTTGAAAGGTTTTCCAAGAAATCTGTAAAGATTTTAAAACACTATTCAACCCCCTTCTAGTGTTTCCTGTGGCTCTAACAGTTGGTATCAGAGCTCACCTTCGGGTTGAGCATCTAACAGTGCTGAAGGAGTAGATCCAGAAGGAAACCTCAACAAGATGAAAGAGAAATTGTGAAGCTAATCAACAGAAGCAACAAAGGTGTCTTTGGAGACAATGTTGAGCCTCAACAAATTTGTATCATCAACTCAAAACTCATAAGTATCATTGTTGGTAACATCATTTAAATTTATAACACAAATATATGTCTATTTGAATGCTTGAAAATGTGTGAATCTTTGCATGCATATGCATTCCTTCTAAAAACATGAACCTTCTGATGTGTGCATATCTGCTGAAATTTGTATCTGTTGAAAAACACATACTTTCTGAAATTGACACTTTATGACGTGGCACTCTGAGATGATTGGTTTTTCATTTACCCTCTGAATCTGCACGATTGCACGACTCCCCAAATCTTCGCAGCCAGTCTCTATCGTCATCAGTGCTATCTGAGCCTATATATCTCAACAGAAGCTAGTCTCAAGTTACTTTCTTTCTGCTCTCTTGCTGTGAAGTCTCTTTGCATCTTTTGAACTTCCAAAGAAAACCTAATCTCTCTCAAGGCTCTCTGCAATTTCTAAAGGCCTCCAAGAAGAATGTGGGTGCTACCTCAAAAGCAGGAGGAAAGATTGTTCCATCTAGTTGTGTTGATTTTAAAAGCCTTGTTGAACTAGGGCTAGACCTCGAAGATTACTTTAGAAGTGCTGGGTGGTTGCCCTTCTTTGACGTTATCAACTGTGGCTGGCATGAGGGCAGTGTCTACGAGTTCTGGAAAACTGCCCAGATAGTGGAAAGTAACAAGAAGATGTTCTTGAAGGCATCCGTGCTAGGCTGTGAGATCATTATAAACGACAAAGTACTGGAAGAAGTCACTAGTGTCAAAAGTGAAGGAACTATCTACATGGGCGATTGGGAAGTCAGATTTGGAGGTGCTGGAAGAGTCAACAAAATGCTATTTGGAAAGGTGGATCCCTTAAACCCTAAGGGAGCTGGTATGAATCTTATCCCTAAGCTACTTCTTGCTATTTTGGGTTGTTGTATTATTCCAAAAGGAGGTGGGAAAGATCATATTTCTGATTTAGCCAAGTTCTGTGTCATCAACTTGCTGGAGAAAAAGAAGATAAACCTACCCTGGGTTATTCTATTTGAAATGCTGAGGAGAGCTTGTGATTCCGCAGCAAATCTTCCTCACAATACCCTTATAATGAAGATATTGATGCACCATGGGGTACAAAAGGAACCTTTATTTCACCACAAAGCCCCAAGTTTCTTCAATGCTACAACTGTAAAGCAAATGGGTCTTCTAAAGAAAACCAATGCTGAGCCAAGTCAGAGGACTCAAGATGGTGCCTTTCAGAAGGGGACCCTGAAGATTCTTCAAGGAGATGTACACAAAAAGGAGTTTAAACCTGCTGCGGTTACTCTTGAGAAGAAGAAGCAGAAGATAAAGAGGTGAAGAACAGAGAAGATTCTCTCTCCTGCTGATTTGGAATGGGCGAGAGACGTAGAGGCTTCATATCAAATGGCTACTACATCTGAGAAGGTAGTTGAAACAATCACTCAACAAGAATCTGAACCTGTTCAAAAAGTTCAAAATGAACCTTCTGAAATTGTGCGTCAGACTTCTAAAGAGCTTGCTAAAGCTGCTAAGCCTACCTTTTCTCAAAAAGGACAGACTCAGATGGAAAGGGCTCAGAGTGAGAGTTCATCTGAACCACTCACAATTAAACCTCTTGCTACTCTGCATCCGAATCCTGAGATCCAGAAGGTAGTAGAAACTATTGCTGCCATAGAAGAGGAAGAAGAAAGAAAGAGAAAGGAGCAAGAAGACAATGACAGAGCCTTAGCTGAAGCTGCTCAGAAGGCCATGATAGAAGATGAAGAGGTTGAAAGAAGAGCTGAAAGGAAAAGGAAGAGACCTTCCATGGCTTCCAGAGCAAAGAAGAAGATGTGGCTCTTACCTACTCAAGAAGCTACTCCTGCTCCTTCCCAAATGATTACTAGGAGCAAAACTATCCCGAAGAATGATGAAGGGAATGTCCATGATGCTCTCAAGTAAGACAGATCAAAATCAGTCTTGGACTTGAAAAGGGAAAGAATAGTGAAAAGAAAGACGAAGAACCCTACTCCTTTTGTCCTACCTGATTGGACACGGTTATACTAGAGAAGGCTTAAGGAGGCTGCCTTAAAAGTTGCACTTGTTGCACAACCTGAACCTGCTGAGAAGCCTTACAAGAAGACAAAGGCAATCTTTGGCAACCTCACTGAAGAGGACTTGGAAGATTTGGAGGATCCAATTATTGTTCCAATCAATATGGTAGAACCTTCTACCACTTCAAGAGAATTAAGCCAACCTGTTGCTGATGACAGGGTTGAAGAGGTTACATCACATGATGAACCTAGTGAGAAGAATAAAGCTGATGTGGTTGCATCTACTGACAACATCAAAGGTGAACCTACTGAGACTGATAATACTTCATGTGCTGAGAATGATGATACCCCTGTTGTCATCAACCTAGAAGAACCTGCTGAGGTCTTTGATGGAGAATCAAGTGTTGACAAGGTTGTTACAGCTACTGTCAGGGAAAAGGTTGAAGAACCTGTAGTTGATCCCATGGAGATAGATTCAGATACTGAGAAGATAAATCATGTTCTTGCTGAGATTACAAGAACTCTCTTTGAAGAAAGTGATGAAGAACTAGAAAATCCACTTGCCATTGTCGTATATGAAGGGCCTATTCTCTCTACAACCATTGACTGACATTCAAAAGGTAGTTATGTGTTGAAAGATAAAGGTGTCTTTACTTTTGAAGGCAATTTGTCTTTAAGGGAAAGAATGTGGAAGCCCAAGACAAGGGATATATCTAAAAGACCTATTTTTGACTTTGCTGCTCCCATTCTAAGCTTTGATGATATATTGAAGGCTGCTGAATTCCCTCACAACTATTATTGGAATGGTCAATATCAAAGTAGGAGGCTGCCCAGATATCCAAACCTGTATGAAGAGCTTCTGAGTTTCAAGAATCATCTGCCTCTCAAGCCTCCCATGCAGAAAGGTCTTCATGTAGATTCTCTTGAAGCAGCTAGGATGAGCAGAAGCTCAGGGGGAGGGTCTGATCAGATTGAGAAGATTAGACAGGGTGTTCAATATCCCAGGCATCACTGGAAGAAAATTGATATAGATTCAGCTGATGCAACTGTTATACCTACTGAGCACTGGATCCTTATTGGGAAGTTGAGTATGGAAGCCAAGCTCTGTGAGAAATACATTGCTGGGTATAGAGGATTCAAGCTTCCCTCTCCTATCTCTCTGAAGGCAACCACTAAGATCCTTTGGCAACCAGACAGGATTGTGCCAAGGCTACCATTTGCAGAAGGTCCTGAATATAAAGGGAAACAACCTAAGTTTTATACTGCCTACCAGGAACATCCTGAACCTCTTACCAGAGAAGAATGGAAAAGACTCCCCGAAGTTCTTGAAACCTATGGGGGTTTTGACCATACCTACAGAGACCGGATCTGGGAATCCTATTGGAATGAAAGAGAGAAAGAAGGATCTTGCTCGGGTACTAGGTTTGACTTTGTTGATTGCTTGACCTCAAGCTCTCTTTATTCAGGAGTTTAAAACTTGGTTCCCTGGGAACTTTCCCAGCTGTGATCATCTTTTAAAGGAGTATGTTGAACAAGATTGGGCCACTATGTCATATTCTAGAACTGTCTACATTTGCCTGGTGGTCAATCCTGCTGAATATGGTTTTCCTGTTGGCTTTATGGAGATCATTTTTCACTGGAAGCATGTCTATATCATTTACAAAGAAGTTGATGCTGCTAATGTGCTTGCCATACGAGAGGAGGATGTCAGAAGATTAAGAAGAAAGAACAATAGACTAGAGGCTATGATGAGACAATTGAATGTTGTTTCCATTCACATTCAGAGTGTAGAACCTAAGCCAAAACTCAAAAGAACCAACAATTTTTAATTTGTCAACATTCAGAAAGTCTATGTGTTTATAACTTATTATGTGATTGTTTGATATTTTCCATTATCATATATGCCATATGAATTGACTACGTGAATTAATTATCTTTGTGAAGTATTTTCTGCTCTATCACATGCACATTTATAAGCTTACCTACTCTACCTCTGTTGAACTTCATTTATTGCCTCTGTAAACTGCTACCACCCTTTTTAATTAATGACAAAAGGGGGAGTATTAAAAAGGAAAATATAGAGAGAAAATATCTGAATTTAATATCTGAATCTAGTCAGGCAAATGAAATTTATTAGAATATGTTTCTGGGAGAATTCTTTATTTTCAGGGGGAGCCACCATATTTCAAAACAAGTATCTAAATTAAAGGGAGTATATTTCAATGACTTTACTTATTCATTTCCCTTTAGATATTTGCTTAATTTCTTTTTAAACAAATTTGTCATCATTAAAAATGGGGAGAACGTTGAGTCTCATAATCAATTTAAGCATTCAAATCGGGTTCAAGACTCACATATCCTTAGCTTTAATAGACAATAAATTTGATTTGAAAAGGCACTACTTTTAAGAACAATATCACTTGAAGGTATCTTTGCTTTATTGTTTCAGTAAGTGCTATGAAGAAGAAGCCTCAAGATGAACCTACTGACATAAACGAACCTTCCGAAGAGCCAAGATCTACTGAACTCTTTTCAACCTTATGAAGTGTTACGGATTTCTAGAAGAATTGCTTAAGACCTCAATTTTAACTGTTGACTAAAGCCTGGAAGCTGCCTGCTAAAGTCACAACACTTTCTCATCGTCTGAAGCAAGTTTGATCCATTTAAGGAATGAATACAAAGTTCGACTGTGAAGTCAAAATCACATTACCTTAAATGGAATCTGCTGTTCAAGTCAGAACGGTGTTATATTCTGCAACACCTGCACATCTCAAAAGTCTAATGATATCAGAAGAGCTTCTCACAACGACTCTAAAAGCATTTAATGCTATCTCGCAAGGGTGAATGAAGCAATTCCTCAACGGATCTATTTCAAGGCTTTATAAATAGCCTCATGAAAAACTTTGAAGATTGGTGAACCTTTGGTGAACCCAGGGCTAGAATGAATCTCAAGAAAAACCATAGTCAAGCCCAAGAGAGAACTGGCTGAAGCTCAAATCAACATCCTACTAAGCAAATTCTCCGAGGAAGTTATCCCTCTTACAGAGATGAGATTGAACCTAAATTTATACACTTATATCTCTGTCCAATCCTTGTACTTAGAATTCCTTTTGTATCCTGATTTTAAGTTTCTCAGAAACTTAAACTTAGTTTATATGTGTAAACACTGTTAAAGTGTCTGAGAACTTGGAGAGGCTTGGTGGAAGAAAGAATACTCGTTGAACCTGGAGAGGCTTGACTGTAAAAGAATACTGCATGAGTTGCCTGGAGAGGCAGTTGAGAACAAAGAATACTTGTTTCAGCCTGGAGAGGTTGGATGAACAAAGAATACTGCATGAGTTGCCTGGAGAGGCAGTTGAGAACAAAGAATACTTGTCGGGCCTGGAGAGGCCAGGTGTGCAAATAATACTTGGTGTAATCTTGCGGGATTAGTGGAAAATCCAGTGGTGGTTTGCCCTGGGACTGGATGTAGCTCACTGGGTTAGTAGGTGAACCAGTATAAATCTCTGTTTTAAGTTCTCTCTTCCCTTACCTTTTACTTTTCGTTGTTATTTGTTTAAACTAACCAAGGAGGGATAAAGAAAAATTGTTTTATTAATCGGAGCAGAAAAACAATCTTTTCTTTAAGAGAAAATATTTTCAAAAAGGCTTTCACTCAATCTTCCGAGTTGCATTAGCAAGTTGCTGAACTGAGCGCAAGTAAATGCGTTGAGAGCAGGTAAAGCGCAGGAACACTGATTTGTTTTCTAATCTGATTTCAAAACAGATTCCTTCCAGATTTCAGATAGCTTTCCTTCATGTATAAATAGGACCCTTTGTAAAGAGCATAGAAGTTAGCCGGAGCTAGCCAAAGTTAACAGAGTTAGGGTTTAGGGCTCAAAGCTCCAAAGGAGACCCCGAAGGGCTGCTGAGATAGGAACGCTAGGATTGAAGAAAAGTGTGACAGTTTCTTCATTGGTCTGTATGGCTACCATGCGTAGCTAAACTCTCCAATAGGATTGATGTAGTTGATTCAATCCCCAAATATATGTAAATTCTCTTTGTTAATTATGAATCCATATCTATGATATCGGTACTTTTATACTTTACTTAATGCATAGCTTCCGCCTGTGTGCCGGAGTTATAGGTTGTTTTTGTAAAATACATTGGTAAATGGTTTTGTAAATTCAACAGCGAGTTTGGGGGAGCCTAGGAATAGGAAACTTGAATTTTGATTGGTAAAAGTACTCATAGTAGTTACTATAGGAATATAGTTAGAATCGATGATTGAAGAAGAAGTGTGACAGTCTCTTCATAGTAGTTACTATAGGAATATAGAGCGAATTGATAGTGTTAACGAACGAAAAAGTAGAGCAATCAAGTCGGGGTAATTTGTTGCCTGGGAGAACCCGCATGGATATCTTTGAGTGTTTTACTGCTGGTGACTCGGGGTAAAACAATATAGTTTGGCTAAGGTATCATAGAAATATATTCTTAATTAATATTGGAATTCACATATGTAAGGGGTGCGATGATACGAAATTCAATCCTGATCCAAGTAACGTTATCTTACTCTATCTCTACTATCTCATTTATTTTATGCAATTTACTTTCTGCACAACAATCATCAAAAATAGTTTCTTACTTGATAGTCTGATCACTAATAAATACGAAGTGAACCATTCCCTGTGGATACGATACTCTTTACTTACTATTATACTGCTGGAATTTTGGTACGCTTGCCTAAATCCCATCAAGTATTTTTGGCGCATTGCCGGGGAAAAGTGTATCAATTCGTATAGACTTGGGAGGTCTAACTATCAAGTTGTATATACTCTATCTTAGGACTCTAGATTTTTTTTATTTTTCTTTTTGTTTTTATTTTTATTCTTGTTATTATAAAAATTCTCTTCCACACTTACCTTTTTCAAGTTTTCTTGTTTATGCTTTTGAGAGGCCAGGTGTCCCCAAATCAGTTACAATTTGATCCAGAAATAGAAAGGACATCAAGGAAAAACAGAAGTAGAAATTAGAGAAGGAGAAGAAGGAGACTTGAGGAAGAACCCAAAAATATGGAAGAACAACAACCGAGAAGAAGAACTTTGGGAGAATATGTTATGCATCAAGGACCTCGCCATTATTCAAGCATTGTTCTACCAGTAACAGCGAAGTCTTTGGAATTAAAGGCTGCTCACCTCAATCTTTTCAGTGCCCATTAATTCGCAGGATTAGATCATGAGGATCCACATACACATCTTTCAAATTTTTACGAATTAATTGGAACTATGGGTTTTGAGGAAGGTGATTTAGAGTCTGTATATTTACGCTTATTTCCTTTCTCATTGATAGGTAAAGCTAAAGAGTGGTTGAAATCGCATCCAAACCAAAGTCTGAACAACTGGATACTTGATGGGATTTAGGCAAGCGTACAAAAATTCCAGCAGTATAATAGTAAGTAAAGAGTATCGTATCCACAGGGAACGGTTCACTTCGTATTTATTAGTGATCAGACTATCAAGTAAGAAACTATTTTTTATGATTGTTGTGCAGAAAGTAAATTGCATAAAATAAATGAGATAGTAGAGATAGAGTAAGATAACGTTACTTGGATCAGAATTGAATTTCGTATCATCGCACCCCTTACATATTTGAATTCCAATATTAATTAAGAATATATTTCTATGATACCTTAGCCAAACTATATTGTTTTACCCCGAGTCACCAGCAGTAAAACACTCGAAGATAATCCATACAAGCCAAATCAGACATATCCACATTCAAGCAGGGAATAGATGGACCACTATGTGAAGCCTGGGAGAGATACAAATCCTTGTTGCGCAAATGTCCTAACCATGGCTATGATGACATTGCTCAACTCAACATTTTTTGCAATGGACTCAAGCCAGATTCCAAATTTTTCATAGATGTTGCAGCAGGAGGAACTATCTTATCAGTTGATGCAGAGCGAGCAATCGCAAATCATTGACAACTTTGTTCAGAATGATCAGCAAGCTCAATTTGGACGACAACCAGCTCAATTACGGAAGAAAGGAGTGTTGGAACTCAACAGTAATGATGCTCTTCTAGCAGAGAACAATCTTATCAAAAGACAGCTAAAAGCACTCACCAAACAGTTAGAAGCACTCCCTCAACAGTTAAAAGTTGTCCAATCCCAATCCACTCAGTCTCAACCTTTGATATGTGACTTTTGCGGAGGCGACCATCTCAATGGTCATTGCTCTTACCAAGAAAATCGAGCCGAACAAGTCAACTTCATAGGTAACCAGGGAAGGCAAGGAAACTTCTCCAACAATAACAATCAGTACTCACAAGGATGGAGAAATAACCAAAACAACTCTGGATGGGGCAGAATGGAGGGAACAGACAGACACCATACCAGCAACAACAACCAACTACACATGACAGATTAAACAGGTTAGAAGAAAAGATTGATGCTTTTATACAAGGCTTTGATGGATTCAGGAAGAACACACAAGCATCAATCAAAGCATTAGAAAGCCAAGTAGGCCAATTAGCAACAGAGATGGCAGAACACAAGAATGGCCACTTTAGAGCAAACACTCAGACCAATCCAAAGGAGCACTGCAATTTGGTTGCTACTGATGGCAACCTTACAGAAGAAAGTGATATAGAAGAAAACATCACCTTTGAAGAGCAAGTGCCCAAGGAAGAGATGGTCCAGAAAAGTGTTCAACAAGATGAAAATCCAGAAGCAGTCTTGCAAGAAGAAGAAAACACATAAGAGGTCTCGACCACAGGTAAGTCACTTGACCCAGGTAAGTTCACTGTACCACTTTCTATTGGTAATCAACCAGCTACACATGCTTTATTGGATCTTGGAGCGAGCATCAATTTGATGCCGCTATCATATTTTAACAAGCTGGGAATTTTGAAGGTCAAGCCTGCCAACGTGAAGTTACTGCTTGCAAATAAGTCCACCCAAAGCCCATATGGGATAATTGAAGACTTACCAATCAAAGTGGATAAGTTTGTATATGTTGTTGACTTCTACATTGCAGAGATGGAAGAGGAGGATACTGATGTCCCCTTAATTCTAGGAAGACCTTTCATGAAAGCTGCTAAGGCAATAGTGGATGTTGATCGGGGAAAATACCAATTAAGTTCTAAAGATGAGAGCATTGTGTTTCATATTGACAGAGGAATTCCCCAAGTACAGAAAACTCCATAAAAATTACAAATAGATCCGACTGATGGGATCTATAAATTTAAATCTAAATCTCAGCTGCCAAAGGTAAGAAAGAAAGAAGCTCCTCCAGATAATGAGTAGCAAAAGAAGAAAAAGGTTTCTAGATTTCTGAGGAAACCAAGGATGAGAGTTAAGCAGCCAGAGTTAATCATGGAGTTCGGATTCAAGAAGTGGAAAAGATCAACATCAGACACAGAGGAAGATGGTGATGAAGATGATAACAAAATAAAGAATTGGCACGGAGGATGGGAACTAAAAGGAAGAACTAGAAGAAAGTCAACCATCATCCTCCAATTGAGGCCACCATGAGAGAACCAGGCATCAAGCTATCAGACGTTAAACAAGCACTTACTGGGAGGCACCCGACATTTTTTGTTTTAATTTTTTTCTTTGATTTTCGTTTTTGATTTTTTGTGTTAGATTCAATGCCTGTGTAGAATAAGAAATTATTATGAATTGGATTGATTTTAATAAGAATAGGATGAGAAACAGTTAAAGTTAGTAAGCAACAGAAAACAGCAAATGGAATTTCAGTTCTGTTTTCTGCGCTTCACTTGCGCTTAGCGCAGGTGAAGCGCAGATTTGATAATTTGTCTCTGTTTTCTGCGCTTCACCTACGCTTAGCGTAAGTGAAGCGCATAATTATAAAATTTACTCTCTGTTTTCTACACTTCACCTACGCTGAGCGTAGGTGAAGCGAAGCGGCACGCTTCATATTCTATGAAGCACGCGTTGCACTTTCGCTGAGCAAAAGTGGAGCGCACATGCGCGCTCCAGGATTTATTTGAATCCTGGAGTGAGGGAAGGACATTCCAAACCTTCCCTCCACTCCTAACCTCCATTTTCTCTGAGAATTCATCCTTTCCCTCGACCTTTTTACTTCCAAATCCTCTTCCTTTCAATTTTTGAAGCTACACCAGGTATTTTTTTTATAGTTTTATTGATTTTACACCGATTAAAATTTTCAGTTTTTCATTTATTTGAGCAAAACCTTAGGATAGAGAACTTAGGCTCGTAGGACCCTTTAGATTTAGAAAAATTTGTCAATAGAGTCTTAAGTTTAGTATGCTTGCTACTGTGGTATGCTTTATGGTGTGTTTTAATATGTTTAGATGGTAGTTTTTGAAGTGCTCAATGAATTATTGCAAATTATTCTGTTTTATGCATGTATGCTCAATTTATGTCGTATTATTTTTGCATGACCATACTTGAATAATTGTGCTTTATTGCATGTTATTGATAACATGATTTTTTAGCTTAATTTTTGTTACCAATTTTTGCCCTGTTTAAAAATTAATTAGGACTTGCTTTAATTGATCACTTTAGCATGCTCTTAATAAATTAATTGATTGGCATTGGGTAACTTTAAAATCAAGATTTTTGTGCAATTGCTTGATTGGTTGATTGCTCTGATTTCTGAATTAACTTAGCCACTTATTTCATTAATCATGAGTTGATATTTTGTTTGCATGGAAATAATCTTTGTTCTGTTTGGCAGATGGCTCGCTTTAAGGAAGTTAACTCCACTAGTGTCTCAAGGAAGGGAAAAGGTGCCAAGAGAGCTAGAGAGGCACCCCAAGAGGACCCAGAGTTTGATGCTCACAGATTCAAGGACGCTAAGTCCTCATAGGCTTACAGTTCACTGATGGACTGTAACTTTATCAAAGAGAGGCCAGTGTCATTGTAGCCTGGCAAACATGAGGAATTCAGAGCTGAGATACACAGGAGGAACTGGGTCCGCCTCAGTCGCCTAGACACACACTTTGACCCTGACATTGTTAGGGAGTTCTATGCCAATGCCATTGGAGACCATGGCATTGATGTGAGGCGGCAGTCTTATGTCCGAGGGCATGTGATTTCTTATGATCGCGATGCGATCAACAGACTTTTATTATTTCCAGGACCTGAGGATAGAAGACTCATGGCGTGTCAGCATCGTGAGAGGATGAGGGTTGTGGGGGTCTATGGGAATGATCCCCTGGATACTCATACTGCAGAGAGATTATGCCTGCAGGGACGTTCCTTTGAGAGGAATATCTATGGTCATGCTGCTCCCATTCTCAGGCGTGACATGAGGGACATAACGCGGATGTGGATAGTGTTGGTGTTGGCTAACATCCAGCCCACCAACCATGTATCAGACGTCACCATGCCAGTAGCCCACCTCATCTACAACATCATCACTGGCGCAGACATAGATATTGCCAGTATCATCGCATAGAAGATAGCAGACTTTGTATCTTCTGTGGGGCACCGCAGCGCCAACTCCAGGATCAGTTTGGGCTTTCCTTCACTTATCACAACCCTCTGCAATTCTAGGGGTGTTGAGGTGTTCCCTTCGGTTCGCATCTTGAACCCTATGACCAGAGGGTATATAGAAACCAACTGCATCCCGAAGGAGGAGGATGATGAGGATGAGCAGCAGCAGCAGCCACCACCACCAGCACCACAGACACCACCAGCAGCAGCAGACGCCTCTATCCCATTCTGCGCAAAGCACATTCTCACCCAGAATGCATCCATTGCCAGAGGTTTATCCCATATCCAGGAGTTCCAGTACCGCTCCAGGCATGATCCAGATTTTGGCATGACTCCGGAGGAGTTCCATGCATATATGCAGTGGCCTGGGGACATGCCTGTTTTTCCGGGAGAGGGAGGTGCAACTGGAGATGGAGCAGCTGATGGAGATGGAGCAGACTGATATTTTTTTTTATTTGGTGCTTTTCTTTTCTTTTTCTTTTCTTTTTCTTTTCATTTTCTTTTATTTTTCTTCTTTTTATTTGATCATTTTGGATGTGTATTGTATATATTCTCCACTAATACATTATATTGCTATGCAGTGCATTTTCAGTATTTTATTTGTAGGATTTTTTTTTTGGTAATTAGAAATTAGGGATTTAAGGGTAATTTTATCAAAATTCTCTAAAATTAGGCAGTTTAACTAACCATATTGGGAAAGAAGAAAGGGTTTTGTGATTAATTCCATAATAAGTTAGGATTAGGATATTTCTCAGGAGAACCTATCAAGATAGTTAATTAAAATCAGTAAGTGTTTTATCAAGGAAATTTGCCAAAAAGTCGGTGAGTTGTGAGACCAAACACTTGTATTGAGTTTTTCACCGCTGTTTGTCAATTGTTATTGATTGAGTTTTTGGATTTTATTCTGCTCATGGAAAATATGGAAGTGATAAAGGATATTTTTTATTAAATTATTTGCTCAGTGCCAAAAGCCAACCCTTGATAAAATTTTTCCAATTTTTTGGTAACCCATTTGAGTTTTAATGTTTCTTCTTATGCACCCCAGCCAAAATGAATGATTATATCCTGTCCCTTACACATTGGGGATAGAGAGCAAGGTGCAACTTGATATACTGGGAAGAAAAGGTTGGTGATTTGAAAGATAAGAAATACAAAGAGCATGCACAAGAAAGCAAAAGAAGATCCCTCAAAAATCAAAAAGAAAAGGTGAATCAATTGAATAAGTTGGGGGGAGTGCATCTTCAAACAAAGAAAGAGGCCAGCTAAAATGAGATAAATCAAGAATGAGATGAAGAATGGAGAGAAGTTCCAAGTTCAAGAAAAATCAAAAGATGCTCTCTATTCTAAGTGTTATTTGCTTATCCAGAAAAACCATGATTTCTTGATAACCCAACCTCATTACAACCAAGAAAAGACCTTTTGATCCATATTAACCATGTGCAAGTTTAGAAACTAGAAACAACTATCAATTCTAGTTGTTCAACTGTGGTGGAAAAATTGAGGGAAACACTTACCCGTGAGCATGAGAGAATTCCTTGGTTTATCATTTATTGCTTTAATTGTTATTTTTGATAAATTTTAACTGAATTGTTGTATCCTGTTCTGATTGAGTATTGGTAACATCTCTTAATTCTATTTTTTTCTGATATTTGGAAAGTGACTTCTGTCAAATAAAGAGATGATGAAAAATTGTCCTTATTTCTGAGAATTGTTACAGGGGAATTGAATCACAATTTTGATTGCAAAAAGGTCTTTTGCTTGAGGACAAGCAAGAAGTTAAGTTGGGGGGTATTTGATAAGTGTCAATTATATGATATATTCTTGTATTTATGCCCCAAAATAATCCCTTTTTAGTAATAATTGTAATAATTGTGTTTATTTAATTTGAATTTGAATTTGATGCTATTTTAATAGAAAATCTGTTGATTTTGCAGATTTATGAGAGAAATTTGAATGAGAAAAGAAGATAGCATTATTTGAGGATAGGATCTGCAGATTTGAAGTTTAAATGAGAGCAAATAAAGATAAGATCAGCGGCCATTTAAACAAGGATTCTGCGGATAAGCTTCCCAATTTAAATTCAAAGTCAAGATAAACACAGAATTAGATCAAAAAGAGGGGAAATAAGGAAAGACAAGAAAACAAAGATAAGATCAGGAAAAGATCAAGCTAAAAAAGGGAGAGAATCAAGAGAAGCTGATCGAGAAATACGCTCCACCTGCGCTCAGCGCAGGTGAAGCGTAACTATCAGGATTCCTCTCTGGATCCTGCCCTTCAGATGCGTTGAGCATAGGTAAAGCGCATGAACACTGATTTGTTTTCTAATATGATTTCGAAACAGATTTCTTCCAAATTTTAGATAGTTTTCCTTCATTTATAAATAGGACCTTTTGTAAAGAGCATAGGAGTTAGCCGGAGCTAGCCAGAGTTAGCAGAGTTAGGGTTTAGGGCTCAAAGCTCCAGAGGAGACCCCGAAGGGCTGCCGAGATAGCAACGCTAGGATTGAAGAAAAGTGTGACAATTTCTTCATTGGTCTGTATGGCTACCATGCGTAGCTAAACTCTCCAATAGGATTGGAAGTAGTTGATTCAATCCCCAAATGTATGTAAATTCTCTTTATTAATTATAAATCCCTATTCTATGATATCGGTACTTTTATACTTTACTTAATGCATAGCTTCCGCCTGTGTACCGGAGTTATAGATTGTTTTTGTAAAATACATTGGTAAATGGTTTTGTAAATTCAACAACGAGTTTGGGGGAGCCTAGGAATAGGAAACTTGAATTCTGATTGGTAAAAGTACTCATAGTAGTTACTATAGGAATATAGTGAGAATCGATGATTGAAGAAGAAGTGTGACGGTCTCTTCATAGTAGTCACTATAGGAATATAGGGCGAATTGATAGTGTTAACGAACGGAAAAGTAGAGCAATCAAGCCGGGGTAATTTGTCGCCCGGGAGAACCCGCATGGATTATCTTCGAGTGTTTTACTGCTGGTGACTCGGGGTAAAACAATGTAGTTTGGCTAAGGTATCATAGAACTATATTCTTAATTAATATTGGAATTCACATATGTAAGGGGTGCGATGATACGAAATTCAGTCCTGATCCAAGTAACACTATCTTACTTTATCTCTACTATCTCATTTATTTTATGCAATTTACTTTTTGCACAACAATAATCAAAAATAGTTTCTTACTTGATAGTCTGATCACTAATAAATATGAAGTGAACCGTTCCCTGTGGATACGATACTCTTTACTTACTATTATACTGCTAGAATTTTGGTACGCTTGCCTAAATCCCATCATATGTATGTAAGGCGCTAAATGGCTTTTGCGCCTCTTGTATCAAGTTAGGCACTAAATTGGAGAGCGCCCCATGCTATGTGTCACGACACTCCAAGCGAGGTGACTCCACACTGCATTCCTGGGCAGTATTGTGAGACATGGATTCTGGGAAGACGATGTGACTCCACACTGGAAAGTTGTGAGATTCCTGGGCAGGATTGTGAGACACTGTAAAAGTTGTGAGATATACCTAGGCAACGAGCGTGAGATTCTTGTAAAAACGTGGTATTCTTCCTAAAAATATTCCCTAAACATCTGGAAAAAATATGGGAATGAAAAAATTCGATGACCAGGCGTTTGGAAGCAGCAAATTGCGTTGGAAAAGAAAAATTGAATAGGTACACAACATTTTTTTTACTGTGGGAGGCGGGAAGGAAATTATTGTGGTGTGTATAAATATTCATTCTACATTCAGATTAAGTTATGTGTTGTATGGTCCTTTGAAACTTCTTGTGTGTTCTTTGCAATTTATTCTCAACTTTTATATCTATTACAAAGGCCGCAGAAAGAATTATTCTTTCGGGTCCGAAAGATAAATCATTTTTGTGTCTACAAGATATACATGTTTTTGAGTGCATAAGGAACAGTGAACCCGATAGACTACTACATGTAAGGCAAGTAGGTGACCAACAGTTGCATGGTGAACAAATCCCTCTTCAAATAATATATTTTCTTATGCAATTTGGTTTTTATTGTATACTCAACTTGATTTTTTTTAAGTTGGGCATACATTAATATCAGGTCTAGTAGAGCGATGGAAACCTGAGACACACTTTTCACATGCTACCAAGAGAGTGCACCACTACTCTGCAAAATATTGCTACAAAATTGGGTTTGAAAGTGGATGGTGAAGCTGTTACTGGCTAATTACCTTCGCTAATTGGCATCCTCTTTTGCAAGTTGTTGGGGGTGGTTCCGTCAAAGGAGGAATTGAAAGGTGTCCGTTTTCGAATGAAGTGTCTTAACTAGCATATTGGGCCTGTAAGTCAACAACCCATAATGAAATACTTGAGCCTACATATTTCGTATGATGGGTGATTAATTATTCTAGATCATTCAAGTAGGTTTGTATCTTTGAGATATTTACCATTACTAGCGGATTTTAAGGTGGCTGAAACATATAATTGGTAGTCTGCAATGTTTAGCTATCTATATCGGGAATTATGTAAAACCATTGATGATGTCTGGAAGGAGATTGGTGCGTCCTGTGTACTAGTACAGTTGTGGGCATGGTCACGTTTCCCTTCCGTTACACCTGAAGTCCCTAATTTGGAAGAAAATATGCCACTTTGTGCACACTCCACACATCCTTCATAATAGTTTTACATTTATTTTCATATGCAGTGATTTCTTTATAAGTAGTTACCATGTAATTAGTTTTAATGCTAACAAACAGGTGGGCTAGCGACCAAACATACTTAGTTCAACATAATTCAATTAGTTATTATAGACATGTGTTCGAAAAAATGGAGAGAACAAATGTTAGTATTTTTTCTTCTAAGTGTTTTCTGAAATATTTAAGTTTTGTTTAACTCGTTTACTATGCATGTAGATTGTGTGGGTACTATACACATCACAAGTTTTGGGTCAACTTCCACTACTGTTTGGAGGGACATGAAATAAGTAGAGTTGTGGTGCCACTCATATGCTTCCATATTATTGAGTGGCATCAACCAGATCTCTGCATGCGTCAGTTTGGCATGAAACTACATATTCCATGATGAGTTGCGTCTTAGAGAACCCTCAATGTTCTCATGCAAATGAAATTCATTTCCTCCTCAAGAAGTCCGTATTTGGAAGGTGAGATTCCTCAAGGAGGGTTGTGGTACTTTGCCAAATTTGACTATGCTCCCCTCTACATCATCCCAATCTTTCTTCGGAATACTTGCCTTGCTACGTCCTAAGACAACCATAAAACTCTTAATTTTCATTTTGTTTGGATCTAAATGATTCTTGGTCGACTAATCAAACTCAATGGCTATCTTCTGATCACCACTAAGGTTGAGGGTTAACTATTTTAACCGTGTGACACATCTACCTTTTTTCTGTGTAGACTGGGAATTTGACCCGCTTTGTGAAGGATCTAGGGTAGGCCAGGCCGCCGACAGGGGCCTATGGCCTGGCCTGATTAAAGTCTGGTCTGGCCTGACCTATTTAATAAAAAGGCCAGATTCAGGCATTTTAAAAAGCCTATTTAAATAAAAAGGACAGGCTTAGGCTGACTTATAAGCCTACAAAGCCTGATAGGCCCGCCTATTTATATTTAAAAATTAATTAATATATATATATTATATTTATAAAATAAAAATGCACTAAAAATATATAAATATAAATTACTTATAAATTATCCCAATAATTTGAATACACTGATTTATAAACTATTTTTTTTACAATTACAGTATAATTATACACATAATTGAAAAAGAAAATCTGGAAAGGTAAAACAATAACAAAATTACAGATTACATTATAGTGATTTAGGGTTATTCACCATCACTCTTTCACCTTTCAATTTCACCCTTTCTCTATCGCGTGCGTCGCTGCCTGTGCAAGTCCGACCACCGTGCTTCATCATTTGTGCGTCTCTGCCAGCCATTCGTCGTTGTTCGTCGTTCGTGCGGCACTGCAGGTCGTTCACGGCGTCGTTCGTCGTTCGTTCCCCGTTTCGCTTCCATTCGTTCACCATTCGTCATTCGTGCGCCGTTGCCGTTCTTTCGTCGTTCCACTGCCAATCGTTCGTGCGCCGCTCTTCGTCGTTGTTCCGGTGAGTTGTAGCTTGAGTGAAATGTTGGACTGTAATAAGAATAAGTTCCTCATGAAGTTTGGCTTGTTACAAGGATGAGCCTTGAGTACCTAGGTCTCATCCCTATTTTAATTTGTTTTTTATTTTCATAATTATTTAAATAGTTTATTCATGTCTCTATCCTTTGATGTGGAGTCTCTTAACTATCAAAAATTTTATGATTCCATGTGTCTGATCATTTGTTCAAATTCATAATCCTGTGATCTGTTGTAACTAAGTTGATAGGTTATCCTTCAACTCTAGGTTTTAGGTATGTTTGCACGGCATGTGTACTGAGTGTTCCTCTGCCATCATTTGGTGTTGGCAATGAAGTCCTGTAACTGTTGTTGCCATTAGCTGCATTATTTCACATCCTGATGAACGTTTTACAGTTAGTTTTGTGAAATATCAAGGAAGATTTGGGTAAATTCCAATAATGTCTGATTGAGCATCATCAAATAATCTCTTACTAATCCTTTGTGTGACTGATGTGTAAAATGTGTTATATGTCTACCTTATGTACAGTTGAGGTCATAGAGCTTGGTTTCTAGTAGTCAAACTAAGAAAAGTTGAAATGACTATAAGCCAATTTGGTCACTCTTTCAGTTCTGCTTGTTAGCAATGGCATTCAATAAGTTGTGTATACATTATAACAAGAAAAACTTTGCCACTGTTTATTGAGGATAAAAGTATAGTTTTTATGTCATTCATGAATCATGATGTTGTGTAAACACAGATGCAGGACTGTTTGCAGCTAAACTCATGTGAGACATGTAGTGTAGATGCAATTTTTTTGCCTTCAATCATATAGTGCCTATTTTTAAGTTATTTAGTGCCAAATAATAGTTTATCTTGTAAATTTATAGCAATAGGGAACCGTGCCTATTTGGCATGCTATTTAGTTCCTATTTGAAATGTAATTTAGTGCCTACCATCTTAGTTTATCTTGACTATTTATGGTCTATTTTACAGTGCCTAATTGGTATTCTATTTAGTGCCTGAATGCATGTTATTTAGCTCATATTTGGTATGTTAATATGTTTATTTAGTGCATGACTACCACTGTATTTATTATTTTATTTCTTTTGTTAATAATTATGGTTCTAATTTTACTTATTTAATTTTTAGTTCCAGAAAATGGCTTCTCCACTTAAGAGCAAAGAAGTTGTTTCATCCATTCCTCGGTCTATTAATGAGGTGACTGAACGGGTGCCCACAGATTCAAGTCAACCACCAAATAATGGACAAGAGGGTGAAAAAGGCAATGATCAAGTTAATGAAGATGTGATCATTAAAAGGAAGAGGCAAAAAACATCAGCTGTTTGGAATGATTTTGAGGAAGTTGAAGTTAAGGGAGGTGCAAAGAAAGTTGTTTGCAAGTATTGTAAAGACAAATTTGCTACCGGAGGTAAAGGGGCCAGCACTAGTCACTTGAAAAGACACACTAAAAATTGCTTGCAAAGGAGGTTGCAATTGGCTCATGAAAAGAAGCAAAGTGTCATTCCATTTCAGCCTTCAAATCCAGGTAATCCTTTTCTAAGTCCTGGTGTGAGATACTCTAATGAGAAGATGAGGGAAATAATTGCCAGTGCTATTATGGCTCATGAACATCCTTTTAGTGTTGTTGACGATGAGCTCTGGATGTGGGCCTTTCAATTTGCAAATCCATATTTTCAGAAAGTTACTCGTAAGACAATAAGAAGTGATTGTTTAGCAATATATGATGCGGAGAAGAGAAACTTGAAGAATGTGTTGAAAAGTGTGAGCAAGGTTAGCTTAACTACAGATATGTGGAAATCAAGCCACCAAGTAGCTGAATATATGGTTATCACTGGCCATTTTATTGATGCGGGGTGGAAACCTCAAAAGAGAGTTTTGAGTTTTGTGAAGGTACCTGCTCCAAGGCGTGGAATTGACGTGGCTGATGCTATTTTTAAATGTTTGAAGGCTTGGGGCATTGAGAATAAAGTCTTTTCAGTATCTGTTGATAATGCTTCTTAAAATGACTCATGCCTGAGAAATTTGAAGGAGAACTTATCGTTTAACAGTAAGTTATTCCTTGATGGTGCATCGTTTCATGTTAGATGTTGTGCACATATATTGAATTTGTTAGTGCAAGATGGTCTTAGTAAGATTAAGAATATCATATTTAATGTTCGTGAAAGTGTGAAATATATTAATTTCAATGATGCAAGATTGAAAGGTTTTTGTGATATTGTTGAACAAAAGGACTTAAAAGATAGAAAGCTTATTATTGATTGCCCAACAAGATGGAATTCCACATGTCATATGTTAGCAACTGCTTTGAAATTTAAGATTGCTTTTACTGCATATAAGGAAAGAGAACCACATTATGTTTATGCACCTTCACCTGATGATTGGAGCAAAGTTGAGAAAGTTTGTAAACTTCTCGAAGTGTTTAATTTGGCTACTCGTGTAATCTCTGGAAGTGAGTATCCTACTGCTAATTTGTATCTTGATCAAGTTTGGAGGGTGAAAAAGGTAATTGATGATGCAGCTGAGGATAATGATCTCTTCATGAGAGAAATGGCAGCCCCAATGAAAATAAAGTTTGACAAATATTGGGGGGAATGTAATTTATTGATGGGTATTGCTAGTGTTTTAGATCCTAGATGCAAGTTTCACATTATTGATATATGCTTTCCATTGATATATAAGGCTGAGGAGGTTGCTAAAGAGAATATACATAAGGTGCGAAATTCATTGGAAAAGCTATATGATGAGTATGTGTCCCTAGCTTTGGAGGAGTCATCCTCTACAAAAAATAATGTTGGTAACAATCCAGCATCTTCCACTCAACCTACATCTTCAGTCATCACTGGATTTGACCAAATTATGAGCATGGTGCGTGAAAAGGAAGTTATTCCTCCATTGAAATCGGAATTGCAAGCTTATCTCGATGAAGGTGTTTATATTCCTGATGGTAATAACAGCTCCTTTAGTGCCTTGGAGTGGTGGAGGAACAACGGTATCAAATATAAGATCTTGTCAAATATGGCTGTTGATATACTTGCCATTCCAATCTCAACTGGGGCATCGGAGTCTACATTTAGTGCTGGAGGTAGAGTTATTGATGAGTTTCGTTCTAAATTGAATGAAGAATCTATTGAAGCATTCATTTGGGGTGGGGATTGGATGCGCCACAAGTATAATTTGAAGAGAAAATCAAAAGTCAAATTTCTGTTATGTTTACATGTTTCCTTATATTAGTTAACATGCATATTTATTTTTAAAGTATTTTTCTATTTAATAACTAATTATGTTTTTTATTTTTGCAGGTGAATGAAGGACAAGAAGATATCACCTTGAAGATTTGATGAAATTGTTATGTTGTTTGTTAGATTAGGAATTTAGGATAAAATTGCTACTGTTTGGATGTTTGTTAGATTAGGAATTTAGGATAATATTGCTACTGTTTGGATGTTTGTTAGATTAGGAATTTAGGATAATATTGCTATTGTTTGCTGAGTGAGGCTGGTTTTGCTGTACAGATTTGGTAATTTAAGGCCAAAGGCCTATTTGGTTGTCTTTCTTATATTAATGTGTAATTGAGTAAAACCTATTTCTGTTGGATTATGATGAGAATACTTGTATGTTTCTTGGTTGAGTTGATGAGAAAAGCCTTATTTAGGAATATCTTACTCAAAATAACTTTTAGCTTCTGTTCATGTATTTGCCAATTGGTATTGCTTGCTATTGAATAGGTTGCCAATTGGTACTGCTTGCTGTTGAATAGGTTGCATGTATTGTTGCTGTCTAATTGGTATTTTAAGGCCAAAGGCCTATTTTAGCCTATTTAAAGGCTTTAATATGAAAAAGGCCTACTTAACTATTGGCATATTTAAACTCAAGCCTATAGGCCTATTTAAGCCTTTTTCATATTTAGGCTTTTAAATAGGCTAGTAGGCCAGGCCAGGCTTCTAAAAAGGCAGGCTAGGCCTAAAAAAAAGCCTATCACAGGTAATAAGTCAGGCTTAGGCCATAAATATTTTAAATAGGCCAGGCCTATTTAATCAAAGTCTGGCCTGGCCTATTCCCACTCCTAGTTGCAAGATGGATCATTTGTGTTTATTTAGACCTTAAAAAAAGGTTAGGATAAGTAACAAACATACTTTAAATATATGAGAGAATAATAAATATATCAAATATAAATATAATATTGTTTATGCTTTGATGTTAAATTGAGTAAAAATTATATTTGGTAGAAAATATAAGTCGTAAATTTTTAAAATATTTTTTAATAATAGATATATATATATATATATATGAAAAGTAAATATAATACATAAAACAGTAATTATTACATCATCTTGGAATCATTTTATGTTATATATATATATATATATATATTCATTAAAATATTTTATAAACTCACGTTTCCAACCCTAGAAATAGTTGCGTTGAGAAATTCAAACTTAAGTTTAACCAATTTCAACACCAAACCAAATACACACTTAATTTTCTTAACATACTACTTGACAATGTAATTGTAAATAATTAAAACCAAAAAGATATTCTTTAGTATAAATATTAAGGTTGTTGTCCAAGCGAATAGATAAAATACGATATTGTTAATGGATTGAAAAATATGGTTCTAATTATATCAAATATAATAAGTATTATATATATATATATATATATATTACTTTTGTTATAATAAATTGAACAAAACTTTATACGTATTTGAAATAAAATTTGTATTTATGATTTATTTATTTTATAATAAATAAAAAATATTGTGACAGAGTCATTGATGTCCATAAATGCACTTAAATTAAAGTTTGTAACTTTCTGTATCCATTTATCTTAATCATCCAAAGGTCAAATAATAAGAAACTAAGAGATTGGTCCATAAAATGACAACTTAGCCAAAATATTGAGTTGACAAAATTAAATAGAAGAATAAAGTTGACGTGTCATTGCGAGAGCTCGTGTCTCAGTTTTTATATAATATAATGGATAATAGATAGATAGATAAGTCTTGTTATTTAGCATCTTTAAAATTATTAGTTAAAAACATTTAATAAACCCTATTAAATGTTTTGAATTATTTGAAATGTAAAAATATTAATAATTTTTGAATTTTTAATGTAATAACTATTTCTCTTTTCATTAAATATCTTTTTACTTTTATTTTCTTAATTGGTGCTCTAAGAATACTGATTAACATTTATCTAATTATAATAATTAAGCTATGAGGAAATTGACCTCAATTTGCGTTAATGATATGATTAATTATAAAATTGAGAAAAATATTTTAATTTTCTGATTTTAGCTAGTGAATAATTGGCTAATTAGCTAGTGAGTTAGCAGTGAACTTGTAGATATAATTTGAACCGTTAATTAAGAAATTATAAACATTAAATTTTCTTCTCACAATGCTATCAAGTATCAATCTATAACTAAAATGAATTTAGAACAGAAAATAGAAAAAGGAAAGAAAACAAAAGAGCAAGTGTTGAATGTGCATTGAGCTTTTGATTAATTGTGTAAGTTGAATTGTACAAAACAGAAAGCCATATATATACAGCAAGGATATAACAGAAGGAATAAGAGAGAGAAACAGAAAATAGAAACTAACCGAAACTAACATAAATCTGATTGTTAACTAACTAACGTTATCTCTAACTGTATGATCCAATACCCCCCACCCCACAAGGTGGAAAGTGAATATCAAGCACTCCCAGCTTGGAGAGAAGATAATGAAAAGGTTGAGGATATAAAGATTTAGTGAGGATATCTGCATGTTGTTCCTTGCTAGAAATTGGAAGTAAGTGGAAAATCTGTGTTTGCAATTTTTCTAGTACAAAATGACAATCAATTTCTAGGTGCTTGGTCCTTTCATGGAAGAATGCATTTGCAACAATGTACCTAGCAAAATCACTATCATAATATAAAAGGGCTGGATGGATGTAAAGCAAAGAGAGATTTTCTAAAAGTTAAGTAAGCCACTGGAATTCACAGACAGTGATGCTTAAAGCTCTATATTCAGCTTCACTAGATGATCTAGATATAATTGTTTGCTTCTTGGATTTCCATGAGATGAGAGAATTTCTAAGATATGTACAATATCCAGTAATCGACTTCCGAGTATCAGTACATGGACTCTAATCTGAATCACTAAAATCCTTAAGTTAAAGAGTTGAATTTGTGGGATAGAAAATTCCTTGACCATGAGAACCTTCCAAGTACCTAAGCATACAGATGAAGGATTTGAAATGGAAATCAGTAGGAGAGGACATGAACTGGCTTAGTTGCTGAACAACATAGCTAATATTTGTTCTGGTAATAGTGAGATACAAGAGTTTTCCAACAAGGCTTTTGTATCCAGCAGGGTTATGATAAGAAGAACTGTCATTTTGACTGAGCTTAGTAGTCTTGGTCATAAGAGTGGGTGCTGGCTTGGTTGCAAGAAAGGCAAAATCAGAAAGTAAGTCCAAGGTATATTTTCTTTGAGATAGAACCAAACATGTGTGAGATCTGGCCACTTCCAAAATAAGGAAGTACTTTAGGTGACCAAAATCTTTGATGTGGAAGGCATTGTTAAGATGTTGTTTAATAGAAGCTAATCCAGCAAGATCAGTACTAGACAAGATAACATCATCCACATATATTAAAAGAACAGTTAATCCTTTAGGAGAATGTTTAATAAAGAGGGAATGATCATGAGGAGATTGGTGATAATGAAGGCTCAAAAGAAAGGAAGAAAGTTTGGCAAACCATTGCCTACTTGCCTGTTTGAGCCCATAGAGTGACTTGTGAGGTTTACATACAAGAGAAGAGTCAGAAGATTGCAAACCTTGTGGGATATCCATGTAGACTTCTTCCATTAAATCACCATTGAGAAAAACATTGTCAATATCAAGTTGAAAGAGACACCAATTTTAGGAGGTAACTGCTAGGAGAAGTCTGATAGTGGTAAGCTTTGCAACTGGAGAAAATGTGTCAAAGAAATCAAAACCTTACGTCTAGGCATAGCCCTTGGTAAACAGTCTAGCTTTGTATCTCTGCAAGTTGCCATCAGAGTTATATTTGATTCTGTAAATTCATTTAGAACCAATGGTTGTTTTACCAAGGGGAAGTTTGGTTAAAGACCAAGTGCCATTCTTTTCAAGAGTTGCCAATTCAGCTTGCATAGCCTTAGTCCAATGTGAGGATTTCATTGCTTGATTGTATGTTTTGGGTTCAGATTATGTGCTAATAGACAGAGTAAAAATGTAAGTGATTAGGTTTTAAAATTTCATAGCATAAAACAGAAGATAGAGGATATCTAATGAGTGGATCATCAATAGGAGGAACCTAATGAAGAATATTCCAATGATAATCTATCAAATATGTAGAGGGTTGCCTAAATCTAATAGATCTGCGAAGAGTGATGTGATCATCATTTGAATGATAAGGAAGGTTTTGGTGATCAATGAGAAAATCATCAATGGTATTAATGTTTTCATGTAGATCAATATCATTGGATTGAGTGATTTGAGGTATATCAGAATCAAATAGCAAGATATTAAAAGATTCATCATCATGCTGAGGAGATTTATAATTAGATTGGAAATTTCTGTTTTGAAAGAAAGGAAAAGTAGTTTCATAAAAAATGGTGTTCTAGAAACCCAAATTTCCCTAGTAGAAATATCAAGTATAATGTAGCCTTTTTTCCTTGTATGAATTAAGAAAGGCACATTTCCTATATCTAGGATCAAGTTTAGTCCTATAACTAGTTAAAGTAGCAACAAAACATAAACTACCAAAGACCTCAAGGTCCGAATAGGTAGGGTTTTCCATGAAGCACTTCAAAAGGAGATTTACCTTTAAGAACATGGGTAGGCAATCTATTGATTAAGTGGACAACATGCAGAACAACATAAGACCAATAAACTTTAGGAAGTTTAGATTGAAAAATAAGAGATCTGGCAACATTGAGTATATGCCTATGCTTTCTTTCAACCATTGCATCTTGTTGTGGTGTTTCAACACAACTAGTTTGATGTATGATACCATGTGAAGCATAAAATTCTTGCATTGAAAATTCAGCCCCATTGTTGGACCTTATCATTTTAACATTCTTGCTAAACTGAGTAAAAACAAAAGAAACAAATTCATAAATAAATTTCTAGTTTCAGATTTGTTTTTCATGAGATAAATCCAAGTATTTTGGTTGTGGTCTTCTACAATAATGAGGAAATATCTTTGATCATGAACGTAAGTAATTGAAAGGGGCCCCCAAATATCCATATGAAGCAGATCAAAGCAAGAATTAACAATATTAGTACTAGCAGAAAAAGGCAATTTAGCCTGTTTATCCAAGTGACAACATTCACAAATGTAATTGGGATCAAATTTTACATAAGGAAAGGATCCCTTTATTTGATGTAAAATATTGTGAGCACGATGACCTAGTCTAAAGTGCCAAAGGTCAATATCCATGTTATTGTCACTATTAACAACAAAAGTAACAACATTATTATTAGTTCCATGGTGAGCAACTGATAGCTTCTTCAAGATATACAAATTGTTACTAACATCAGCAAGACCAATCATCTTCTTGGTGTTCTGGTCCTGAATAAAACAAGACATATGATCAAAAGTGAGTTTACAGTGGCAAGATTTAGTTAATTTATTCACATAAATCAAATTATGTTAAAATATAGGTATGAAAAAAACACCATCCAGAATTAAGTTGCTTGAGAGTTTAACTCTCCCTAAAGTGGTGGTTTTTGTGATGATGCCATTTGGCAATTTTATGGTTTTACCTTGATGGGATCAATAAGTTTGTAAGTATCAAAATTGGACAAAGAATTAGTGACATGGTCAGTAGCACCACTATCTAAGATCCAAAGGATTTTGCTTTCTTGATGAGTGTTTTGAGTGGGATAAATATTACCTGAGTATTGTTGAAGTTGTCCTATAGCATGAGTCTAACCATCAGAATTGGATTTCCTATGTAATTTCATGAGCTGATCATATTGTTCAGTAGTGAGTGTGTTCTTTGTGTCATGTTGCTCTTTTTTGGTGCCTTACTGCATGATCCTTCTTATGACTAGGTGAATGTAGCTGAGTTTATCATTGATGATTGAGGCTTGTTCTTGAATTTGAAATTTGGTGGGAATCCATGCTTGAAATAGCATGTTTCAACTGTGTGTTTCTCTTTTTCACAGAAGGTGCAAATCCTCTATGGTTGGTTGTTGTTGAATTTTCGTTGTCCAAATCCGCCTCTGCCTCTTCCAAACCAGTTTCCATTCCTTCCTCCAAAACCTCTTGCATTGGTGACATTGGAGATCATGATGGGTTCTTGAATATGGATATCAGAAACATGCCTTTCTTGCTGTAAAACTAGTGAGAAAACCTTTCTCGTGCTAGGGAGAGGATATTCCACATGAGAATTTGACTTCTTACATTGGCATACTGATCATTGAGACCCTTCAAAAAGCATATATGACATATTCAATCTACTTGTAATTCTTGACAGTAGTTGAAAGATCACAAGAGCACTTTGTAGCACAAGAACATGTTAGGACAAGTCTGAGTATTTCCAATTCTTCCCAAAGAATCTTCAAATCTGTGAAGTAGGTTGCAATGGTTCTCTCTCCTTGCTTTATCGAATGCAAATCTTGGAGCATGTCAGACATTCTAAATAATCACCCTTGGAGAATCTTTCTTTTATATCACTCCATAGATGATAAGCATTGTCAATGTACACAACACTTTGGGCAATTTGTGAGGAAATTGATCGGGTAATCCATGAGATAACCATGGTATTGCACCTAACCCAAACAACACGTAGAGGGTCATCAACAAATGGTTCTTTGATGGTTCCATCAACAAAGGGAAACTTGTTCTTGGACAGCAAAGCCCGCATCATCAATATGCTCCATGTATGATAATTGGGACCTTCCAAGATTGGTTTGACATAGGGATGTCAAAAAAACCCGCACCTGTGGATACCCATGGATATACCCGCAATGGGTACCCACATATTTATATAATGGGTGGGGACGGATATTATACTACCCGCCCCCGGGAGGCCTCTAGCATTTTCTCCTGGGTGGAGATAGTATGTGTTGTTGGGATTCTACATATCATCTCCCTTGTCATTGTTCTTGTTTGTGAGTTGCTCTTCTCCTTGAGTCATGGTGTGACCGGTGCAGCAGAGCTCTCCCATGAGAGCTAAAATAAATTTAGAACAGAAAATAGAAAAAAGAAAGAAAACAGAAGAGCAAGTGTTGAATGTGCATTGAGCTTTTGATTAATTGTATAAGTTGAATTGTACAAAATAGAAAGCCATATATATACAGCAAAGATAGAACAACAGGAATAAGAAAGGGAAACAGAAAATAGAAACTAACAGAAACCTGACTGCTAACTAATATGTTAACTAACTAACATTATCTCTAATTGTATGATCTAATAATAACTTCATACGAATCATATATATTAAAGTTTCTTACCAATAATCTGGTTTTCAAAACCTCATAGATATGGAATTTGAAATAGTTCTTTTTTATTGTTTTCTGTAATAATAAAAAATCGAATAATCAATTGAATACATCAACCTATATTACCAGGAATCCGTTAACAAATGTCTCTTGATAAATCTCAGTAATTTTCATGTTAAGTCGACGAATAAAGCCTCGTTATTAATTAGTATCTACCCAAAAAAAAATAGAGTAGCGAGGGTATGAAGAAACAAGGTTTAGGTTTATATATATATATATATATATATATAGTTAATGCTTAAATATGTTTCTGGTTCCTACATTTTAGCGGGTTTTTTATTTTAGTCCCTATCCACTTTTTATTATGCTTTCAGTCCCTACTTTATTTCTTGTTTATGGAATAGGTCTCTGCCGTTAACTTTGCTGTTAACTTTGCTGATGTGGCAAACGGAGTACCACATCAGCATGTCACATGTGTTATTTCTGCCCAACTTAGATTTTTTTTTAGTCCCTAAAAATATGGTTCTTTTGGCTTTAGTCCCTGCAATTTTTTTTTTACCTCAATTTCATCCCCATTCAACATCACAGTGTCCTATTGCTTCCACTACATTGTTTGAGCATTCAATGCACTTAGACTCACTTTATAAATGGGGAAAACCTGTCAGCTATAACAACCTTTTTTTCTCTACTAATTATTTTTTTTCTATTTATTGACTAAAAAAAATTTCATTTGATTTATTTCTATATTAACCTGTAACTTAATGAGATTTGTGCTAAATAACAAAAAAGGTTTGTAATTGTAAATCAAATCAAAATTTTGTCAGTCAATAAGAAAAAAAATTGCAGAGAAAAAGGTCGTTACAGGTTTTTACCCCTATATACAGTGAATCCAAGTGGTTTAAAATTTCGAATAATTGAATAAATAAAGAATTTATTTTTTTAAACCCATGAGAAGTTTCAGAATTTTAAGTGCAACAATGTAGTGGAAGCAAAAGGACACTGTGATGTTGGATGAGGATGAAATTGAGGTAAAATAACCAAAAAACAATTGTAGGGACTAAAACCAAAAGAACCATATTTTGAAGGACTAAAAACAAATCTAAGTTGTGCAGAAATAACACATGTGACATGCTAATGTGTCACTCTGTTTGCCACATTAGCAAAGTTAACGGCAGAGACCTATTCCATAAACAGAAAATAAAGTAGTGAGTGAAAGTTTAATAAAAAGTTGATAGCGACTAAAATAAAAAACTCGTTAAAATGTAGGGACCGAAAACATATTTAAGCCTATAGTTAATGATCATAATCTTAAATCGACCTGACTTTTTAATTTAATTATAAGACGTGTTTACTAACATATATAGAACCTTTTTTCAAGACTTCACATAACTTTTAAAAAAAGCACGATTTGGTGCAAATAAAATATCGAAGGTCAATTTTGTATTAAGTCATTTAAAATTGGTATATATGTCTTCTTTTAACAACAGTAGGTAAGAGAAGCCTAATGAAATTCCTCTTTTAAAATAGGTCAAAAGTAAACAACGATAGCTTATAATTCCTAATAATTCATATATTTCAAGGCGTACAAATACAAGCTATTATAGCCGGAAAGACTGAACTTTAATATTTCTATTTATTGCAGCCCAAGATTATTTGGATTATTTAGACAGAAAATAATAGCCTCATGCATTTGGTTAAATATGAGGTAATAATAACAAGGGAAATAATAGGTTGACTCCTCAATTTTTAAGTGTGAGAAAGTGAGAGATAAAAAAAGGAAATAAAAAAAGATGAAAAATATTATAATTGATATGATAATAAAAAAAAATATAAAAAATAAATTGTAAATGGAAATGTCAAATATTGGTGTGTGAAAAATCGGAATTATTGTAATTGACTTTTGATTAAATAAACTAAGTGTAGCTAAGTTGTAAACTCTAATGGGCCGCTTGATGTGTTCTTTTACCAGTCTTTTAAACCAAAAAGAAAAAAAAAATTAGATAATCTTAAATTTGACAAAAAAAAAATCTTAAATTGATTTTAAAAATTAAAATATAATACATCAAAGTCTTTTAATTAATAAAATTCTATTAGAATTTATGAACATTTATGAATTGTTGCCGGATAAAACAAAGTTATAAAGAATTATAATCTAACAATTAATCTTGACTTATTTATCATCTCTCTTAAATTTTCTAAAATAATTTCATTTTCACGTGAACATTTTTATATCAATTGTCATTTTTTTAATTACCCCGAAAACAAGAAAAAGCATTAACCATGGAAGACCCCAACAAACACAAAGTCAATATCCAGATGTTGGTACTTCCTACAGATTTTCTTTTCGGCCCATCTTTTTTTTTTTAAAATACTGGTTCTTGTCAATAAAAAAGGTGTTGGGCTCTGAAATATAGTGGTTTCTAGAGGCCTTTTATACATGTTCATTCTTGTGCAACTATTTATTTAGCCCATAACAAAAGGTGTTGGGCTCAAACCTTATAGTGTTTGTACGTGAAGATAACGAAGCTCAAACTTGGACATCGCCCAAATAATTGTGCTTGGTAATAGTGTCAAACCCATAAAAGTCTTCGACCAAAAGAAACCCATAAAAGTCTCAATTCTAAAAGACGAGTACATTACTTGTGAATTTGGGGGAAGAAAAAAGAATTTGCAATTTTTGCTTTTTTTTTTGTTTAAAATGGTTTTAGTACTTAAAATAAAGTTGCGATTTAGTTTTAATCCATGTAGTTAAAAATCAGTGGATTTGGTTTCTCAAAAAGTAAAAATATCCCTTTTTAGTCTTTATTAATAAAATTGGTTAGTTAATTCGTAGCAAAATTTGTAGCAAATTTGTGCAATAAGGAATTGTCGCAATCGGGATCGCGACGGGGTGAGCGAGCCGAATAAGGAAAAAATTTATAGGTTCAATGGAGTTGCCACCAAAATATATTTTAAAGGGAAAATTTTAGGAAAATCCTTTTAAAGAGAAAATGGTCTTTGGAACCATATTTGGGTTCGGGGGTCGATTATGCGTGGGGAAGGTATTAGCACCCTAAGACGGGTTACCTTTAATTAATTGTGCAATTTTGGTTAACTTTAAAAATATTTATTTTACCCCATTAAAATTGAAAAGGAAAATAAACTATTTTTGTAATTTTCATTTTTACTTTTTTTTAATATATTTTTGAGTAAATAAAATGATTTATTTAAGAAAAATGGTTGATTTTTATTGTTGAAAAGGAGAAATACATTTTGGAAAATCTTTTTTTTTTATATTTTCAAGTTTTGATTTTTATGTATTTTTTATAATAATTTGAGAAAAATTTATTTAAGAAAATGATTGGTTTTTTATTAACAAGAAAAAAATATTTTAAAAATTTATTTTGGCTTGAGGGGTCCGATTTCCGCTTCTACGTATCCCCGGTTGCAATGGAAAAATCAAAGTTACGTAGTTATGAAATTCATTAGTTGGTTGGTTTTTTTTTAAAGATTGATTTTTGATTTGAAAGAAGATTGGAAAATATTTTGGTTTGTTTTTTTTATTTTGAAGGAATTAATTTTTTTAGAAAGAAGGATTGATTTAAAAAAAAGATTGAAAAATATCTTGACTTGTTTTTACTTTTGAAAATAAAAATACTTTAACTTTTTTTATTTTTGAAAGATTTTTTTGGAAAGAATGATTATTTTTTTAATTAAAAAAATGGGATTGAAAAATATTTTGATTTATTTTTTATTTTTGAAATATTTTTTAAAAGAAAAATATTTTGATTTTTTTTTATTTTTGAAAGATTTTTGGAAAGAATGATTGATTATTTTAGTTAAAAGAGGATTTGAAAAATACTTTGACTCTTTTTTTATTTTGGAAAGAATTAATATTATTTATAATATAAATAATATAAAAAACTAATTGTAAAAGTTATAAATATAAATAATTATAAATTTTAAAATAGATCCATTATTTGACACAATTATCTAATAAAAAATCTTGAAAAAAAATAAAAATCCCAATAATAAATAGTAGTAAAAAATATCATAAAAACGTAATTTATTCCATTTGACTTTATCAATTTTATTAACCATATGATACATAAATAAAAAATTATTTATATCTAATTTAAATTAATTAATATTGATAATTTATATAAATGATTTAAAATAGTCATGGTGACTTTTAAATAACATCTATGAAGTATAGTAATTATTTATTATAACATTAAATGTTAATGATGTTAGAACCACAAGAAACACTAGAAGGGGGGTTGAATAGTGTTTTAAGCTTTTCGTGTCAATCTTGTAAATCTTTTATTTAAATCATGAAGATGAGTAATGTTTAAAATGAATCTTAAGATCAGAGATAATTAAAACGTGCGGAAGATAAGAAAAATAAAGTTTCTTTTAAGTCTTAAGATTATTTTAAACAGATACTTCTCAAGATATCTTCTGAAGATTATTACATTGAATGTTTTTCAAAACTGTTTCTGAAATACTTCAGATGACTATAGGTTGTCTGAAGTCTGTTTCAGAATTCTGAACTGAGGTCTTTCCAGACTCACTTCAGATAATTGTTTCAGAAGTAATTCAAAAGACATTCTTTGTAATGCTTCAAGTGATATGAGAAACATCTCATGTTTTGTTCTTATGAAAGATCATTTTATTGAAATCGTTGTGTTAAGTTTGTTATAAAAATAACTTTTCAATCCCCAACATAAAATATGAAAACTGTAAATAAAGAGATTAAGGGAAAGAGAACTTAGGCACAGAATTTATCCTGGTTCACCCACAAACCCGTGAGCTACATCCAGTCCCAGAGGCAAACCACCATTGGATTTTCCACTATCTGAATCCACAGATACAAGTATTATTCACAGCCTCTTTAGGCCAACACAAGTATTACTTTGTTTTCAACTGCCTCTCCAGGCAACTCAATGAGTATTCTTTGCTTATCAACTGTCTCCCCAGGCAACTCAATGAGTATTCTTTGCTTATCAACTGCCTCCCCAGGCAACTCAATGAGTGTTCTTTTGCAGGCAGCCTCTCCAGGCGCAACGAGTACAGTCTCTCCAGACACAACGAGTACAGTCTCTCCAGACATCACGAGTACAGTCTCTCCAGACATCATGAGTACAGTCTCTCCAGACAACACGAGTACAGTCTCTCCAGACATCACCAAGTATTCCTTTGTTTTCAACTGCCTCTCCAGGAAACATATGCATTATTCTTTTTCAGGCTAGCCTCTCCAGGCTTTACGACTAAGTATTCTTTTGTTTTCAACTGCCTCTCCAGGCAACATATGCAGTATTCTTTTTCAGTCTAGCCTCTCCAGGCTTTGCAACTAAGTATTCTTTCTTCCACCAAGCCTCTCCAGGCTCTTAGACACTAACCACAGTAGTGTATGAGTATTCTTTCTTCCACCAAGCCTCTCCAGACTCTCTGACACATAAAGTGTTTACAATTTGAACTAAGTTTAAGTTTCCACGAAACATAAACTTAATTTCTTCCTGTACTAGAGGTTAACTAAGTATTTCCCAGTGCGCGGAGCCCCAACGAGGAAGGTGTTAGTGGTTTATCATTGGGTCAATAATGCTAATCCCTCTTTTTTTGCTACTCCTACTCCTAGGGCGGGAAGAAGATAAGAAAACGCGAAGCGTTCTATTGGTTTCCCAACTTGTTGCTTCTAAAGGCTGCCCTCTCTCGGCTGGATGTTGGTCCAGCCTACTACGAGGATCCCGTATCCAGCAACCCAATCTAAAAAAAGGGAAAAAAAAGGCCTTGTCTAGGTTGGAGCTATGAAGCTTACCTTCATATTATGAAAAGGCCTTTCCTTCACGGGCTTACTTAGTGTTTGTGCTAAGGAGCGCTAACGAGCAAGAAAATGGATGCGCTAAGGTTGACGCTCGACCCAAACAAGCAACGGCTAACGAGCCCCCTATTAGAGAAGGTAGGGGAAAGATTCAAGTAAATCAAGCCTTGACTTTACTTGAAGGAGGTTCGCGCATCCTCTTGTTGGGAGAGGGGCTAATGCCACTCGACTGTAAGGAGAGGGGTGAAGCTGGCTTACTTGTTAGAGTTAGGGGTTTAGGCTTTTTCAGCTGGTGCGCTAATGCGCACTTCCGTTTTCCCTTTACTAGTAGGGGGTCCCGTGGTTCCTATGCCGCCGCGTTTCCCGGTCCTTTTCTTTTAGTGCTTTGACCCGAAGCGATAGCTTCTAGCTAGTTCAGTGGATAAGATGGCTGCGCTCCAGCTCACTCAAGAATGGGATGGCAGTGGTCCGCCGGCAAGCTCGTTCTGATCTTGGACGCAGTACATTGGAATCCTGAAGCACCACCACGAACGCTACCCGCGCGTTCGCATGCGGTGCGGTAAGGCACCACCCTGTTGTGCCAGCAGCTAACTCCGGCGTGTCAGCTTAGTTATTCTCATCAAGCCACTTACTTGATGTCTAGCTTGCCAACTGGTAGACGGTTCCTTTTCCCCCAGATCAATGAAGAAGGGAGAAGTCAGTTGATTCTTCCGAAGAACCGGAAGCGAAGCACTATGCTGGGGCGGGGGGGACGGGAAAAGAAACGGCTCCGAAGAAAGAAATGGAGGTTCCCAATGCTTCTCCACGCCCAACGAGATACGCCAACCTCGGGATGCTTTACTCCTAACCCCACAAGGTTCCGAGACGGAGCTTAACCTGAGTCTCGGTTAAGAACGGCGATGATCTACGTTTCACACGGAGCACGATTCCATGGATAGTTTCATTCGACATCGTGATGGAGGACATAACTTACGATCATCGGCTTTGATCATGCCACTAGGCATTTTATTAGGACATTGCAAAATTATCCGCAGACTTTGTCGCATCTCTTCAATACGGATACAGTAACGATCATAGCGATCTCCTCTGGTACCTACTGGTACGTCAGGATCCGATTGGTCATGAACATCATAAGGTGCTGCTCTTCGCGAATCCCAGCATACCCCTGGTTGGGATGGGTAGGCCCACCACTTCACTTTCACTTAGGCCTGGGCCAAGTCAGTGGGGGGACCCAGTCGGGCTCCTCCCCCCCCACCCAAAAAAAAGACAAACTGTACGTGATAGTTTCCCTTCATACGGCTCGAATCATTCTCAGATGCCCCGAGAGGCATCCTTTCCTTGTTTGTTGGGTTGGTTCACGCGCGCGCAAACGAGCACTGGCCGCAACAGCAGGGAACTATGACCAATAGAGTCAGACACTTAGCTACATCCGCACGCAAAAGGAATGTGGTTCTGGTTGAGGCTTTCTTTCCTTTATTAGTCAAGGGGGCGCGGAACGTTCGCGGAGTCCGTGCCTTCCGTACCACTACAGGACTGGTCGTTCTTGGGCGGATCTCGCTCCTAAACATAAGGGATAGGGGGAAGGTGGCCGGGCCTATCATATCAAAGGGGTTGTAAAAAGAGAACCCGGCTACCTATTTCATTCGACGTTCCGCCCGCCCGATTCGACCGACTTTTTGATAACAAGAAGGCGGCGAGCTGATCTGCTTTGATCAAGGAAAAAGCCCAGTCAGCCACCAACTCGGTGCAGGTCACGTGACCTACAGCTCGACCTTCGCTTTTTGAGACTTCCTCTACCCACATCTTTATGTGGCCGCAGCACTTCCATATGGAGAAAGATAGGCTTACCATGTTCCATCAATAGCACCTAACCTATGCCGATTTTGGCGGACTGTGCTCCACCCCGGTGAACTCATGCGGTTCCGACGTGCCCAGAGGCCAGAGGCGAATCCATTCACGGTCCGTAGGACCAACACCATTCGAAGGTGGGTGGCCTGCCCCGCCTAGAACAGTCATGTTTGACTGGGCTTACACACATTCGCTCACTTACGCTGTCCCCCCCAGCTCACCCTAGCCCCGGGCCTTTTGCTCTTCTAACGTAAGCTCCAAGGCTTCACACCAAGTCTTCACTGACAGAATATGCATGCTTAAGTAGGGTCAGGCAGAACCGTTGTTGCCTGATGAGAACTCCCCCCATATTGCTATCAATGTCTTCATGTCGCACGACCTCTTAACATTACACCACTGAATCCCCAATCCTTTGCTTGTTGTGCAGTGACAGTACCAATATCCACTAATCGTTGTTTCCAGATACGGTTGCCGGTTGACATCTCTTCTAATTCGTCGATACGAGAAGCAAATTGTTGTGTGAAGGAATCAATATCTCGACATAAGCCAAGAGGCAGATCTTGTGCCACTCCACCTGGTCGTATGAAACTGGCATGCATCCTGGCTCCCGAGACTCTTTCATAGAATTCCAACAATTTCTCCCGCTCCTCAAAAGCCCACAGGGATGGAGTTGATGCTCCCACATCCATAGCATGAGTAGTTAAAGCAAGTGAATGATTTGAAATTCGAGTTATTTCACGGAATAACACTCGTATATATTGAGCTCGTAATGGTACCTCGCAATTAAAAAGTCTCTCTACGGCTGAAGAATGAGCGTGTTCTTGGGCCATCGTAGAAACGTAGATAGGGTCGACGACGGAACGAAGAACTCACCCTAGATACAGCTTTTTCGTACACGTTCACTTGCATCACATACACAAGTGCTCTCTGAACCGTGCAACAAGGTCACCCATAACACGGCTCTCCCACTTGAGTTACCTTAGCCCCAGGCAGGCCATGCTATTCAATGATATTGGAAAAATGGCAGCGTAACGTAACAGTATTGAAAGTTGGTCGCCTTTTGAGGGAGGGAAAGCCTTTCAATAGGAGCCCTACTTCCCTCTTTGCGACCTCATCACTTCAAAGCGCAAACCAATTTCTTTCTTAGTCACCGGGTGCTTTGGTACTTTGCTTTTTGCTTTTTTAGGTTATGCAATAGACGGGAGGCTTAGCTCTGGATCCCCCTGCTTGCAGAAATGAATGGATCAGAAGGGGGGCTGGGTTCTATTTCCGGGCCGGGCGGGAGGTGAAGGCCATAAGAGAAGATTGCCCTCCCGGTAAGGAAGAGAGGAAAAGGGTGTTGTCATCTATCTCAACTAGTTTCCCGAGGCGTTGACCAGACCGGCTCAGAGAATCACTGGCGCTATTTAGCCCTTCGTTTCGCCATTCGAAGTACTACCTCTGCCTTCCCTTTTTGTAACATACCCAGGCGCCCTCCTTTCCAATCACTAAGAAAAAAATACCAATCAAAGCCCTATCTAAGTAAAGCTTCGTCTGTTATTTTTCCGGCCCCAGGGGAGTTGAGTTTACTCAACCCATTCCCCAGTCTTCCGCACTGCTCAAGTAAGTGTGGCTATACTTCAAATGCCCTTACCCCGAATGCTTTAGGAGTTACTGCTTTATGAGTTATTTAGTTATTACTTAGGAGTGTTGGGAGGTTTCCTATGAGTTCTGAGTGAAAGATGTAACTAAATAGCTAGAGAAAGTATAATAAACTATCCCATCCCATGTCTTTTCTCTTTACATAAAGGTACGTTAAACAACTTTATAGCCTGAAGACTTGAAAGACCTTTAGTTCACACCTCCTAGAAAGAGTCTTGTATCAAAAAAGATGTCCTACTTCCAGGACTACTGATGAAAGAAAGTTACTGGCTTACAACACAACATAAAGAGAACTTACTTGTATCTAACTGGATTGCCTATCACTAACAGACTAGCTAAACATGAAGAAACATCTATGATTCCAGTGATCACTTAGTGTAACATCAGAGGAGATAATCTAACTAACAATCAGACTACTCGCTGGCAGGAAAGCTAACTGGCGAACTTGCTGGCCTTAATTCATTGACTACCGTAGATAACTATGATAACTTAGAAAACTCCCCTACTGCTGAAAGCACTACAACTTACTTCCTCAACTAAACTGAGATGCACTTTTCATTCTTCTATATGTAGCAATATCCGCAGTTATCGAGTCATCTAGAGCTTCAATGCGACCTTCATTCACTAGATGTAAGGAAACCTTCCTAAGGGGGAAACCCGCATACCCACTTTTCCCCTCCCCCCCAGCGCTAGGTCCTTACAGGCCTCTTCCCTTTCTTCTTGTATGAGAAGAGAGGGAGACTACACCTTCTTCTGTCGGAATACGAAGAAGAAAAAAGTGACAGATTTGTCCATCAGTAATGGGGATCACATTGGTGGGAATATAGGAAGCTGAAGGACTAAAATTTCAATGTGCCCAATTGAAAATTGTTGTTTTTTATATTTTTAGTAGAAATCTTTTTAAAAGTAGATAGAGGATGTGTGGGCATCCGCGCGACACAATTCCTCAAGCATCTGAGACAGTTTATGGTAAGGATACTCAGTTTGCCTATTCGTAAGGACCCCAATAATTGCATTTTTTTTTCTCGCCAAAAGTACACGGCGGAATCCAATTGCGCCATTCGATCGACAATCTGCCTTTTTAGTTGAGCGATCGCTCGCGCTTCCTCCATTAGCAGCTTGTCCGTATTTGCTTGAGGGAATGGGCGTAATCGATACAGAATCCTATCCTCCACTTCCGAGAGAGCTTGATCCACTACCTCCTTCGGGTGGTCCGATGTGGAGGAGGCAGGCTCCGGCTCAGCCGCTGGAGGACGATTTAAGTCAATGTCCCCCTAAGACATAGAGGCAAGAGGTTTTGATGAGCTTGATTCCCCGGAAGTCCCCGATACACCCACAATTAGAAAGGGGAAAACAAGATCTCCAAAAAGAATACCCAAGCGATTAAGTAGATAGATGCACAGGAAATAAAAATAGAAGGGAGAGATACACAATAAAGACAAAAGTCGTATTTCTTTCTTAAACCATCATAACAAACAAAAAGGGTTCAAACATCAAAGAGGTTTTCCTACAAGGACCAGATTCTGACCTGTTATCATACTCGCGGTTCTTCCGTCAGATCCGATAGTCCTTGCTAAAGCTACTGCGATCAGACAAGGAAGACAGCGAAGGGAAGAATGGAAATGGAAATGGATCATTGTGCTATCTGGTTTACCCTTTATCCCACTTATTCCTTTCCGTTACCCTTTCTTTCTTTAGAGCAAGAAGCGGAACTATAGAGATGATATGAAAGTTTTGTCTTACGAATCGGAAGATGTCCAACAGCCACGAAGGAAGGTTGCTCCCAATCTTACTATAAGTAAGTCATTTTTTATTTTTCAAGCGAAACTTCGACATTCACCGAGGTTGGCACAGGGAGTCGCTCCGAGTGTGAGAATCCGATGTCGGGGTGATGGGAGGGTGGTAAGAGAAGCGAGATTTTTGTATGCATGAGGAAAGAGGAGATTGTTAATAGAAAGCTAATAAGCTCCTTTTCTTTTTGGGCTTCCCCTTTTTCAATCACCTCCTACTGAAAGCCTACTGCAGAAGACCCTCAATCGAAAGGTCAAGGATTGTTCGTGCTGTTCCGTATATAGATAACACCATCTCCGGTTCTTGGAAACCCACCGCTCTTCTTCTTATCGCTCTGCTTCTAGCTATTCGGATAGACCACACCTCAGAAAGAAAGTCCGCTATTCTATTCCATATCATGGCAGCAATCCCGGGAATGGGCATCCATTATCAGATGTCTAGGCACAAAAAGAGAGATATTCCAGAAAGACAGGATACAAGTACTCTACAGGAGAAGGGATTGGATTTGGCACGCTGAAACTCTAAGTCCCCTGTTCCCTTTCTTATGATAAAAGAGATTGTTGAGTCCAATTGTGGGTGAGGAAGGCGTCTATGCTTGAAACTGATCCTTAAGATTGGAATCGTTTAGCGTCTATCTATTCCGTGTATTCTTGTGAGGAGAAGCCCCCTTTCCCTGCTTTCTAGATCTTTATGACGAATAGGTTTGATGATTCTGTTGTCTCTCTTTCCTAGGCCTGTTCCAGGTGTGTACCCGCTCCGAAACCTGCTTTTCTTTTGCCCGACGTCTGTCACTTTCAATAGTAATATTCTATGTCCTCCTTCGCTTGACCTATTTGAATTGAACTAGAGCTTTCTTTCTTGATTGCCTTTCTTCTGTGGGCAGACCGGATTTCCAACTAGATTCCTATTGAGACCCTTGACGACCTACCAGATGATCATCCTAGAGGGAACTCTAGGTTTTGTCAAAAGACATAGACCGTGGCGTGGCATTAGTTCTAGCTCTCATTTCTTGCTTTTTTTTATAGCTAACTGCCCAGACAAAGAAGGTCAGAGAAGGCTCAGGTATGATTAAGTCTCAATCGATTCTCACTACCGAATCGATTTCTCCCAAGGCTAAAAAAAGCACTGAGCCTGCTCCGAAAATGCTGTGAGAAAGAGGATCTGTTGGTTTAGGAAAACTATCACTTTTGGTTCATGAAGAAGCGGCCCCTCCGCATCAAGATAGTCAATCGATAGAGGTGTTGGGGTCTTCTTCCTCAAATCGGTTATCGGTGAAATGACTCTCATTGGTTTGAAGTACCAAAGACTCCCTAGCTTCCTGAAAACCAAAGTCAGAGCATTTTCTCGCGCTAACAGCTCAAATAGAAACGATGGTAATGACGATCCACTCAGGATACAAAGGTTGAATTCTAAGTACAAGGTTAAGACAGTGATACAAGTGTATAAATTAGGTACAATCTTGTCTCTAATGTGAGGAATGACATCCTCTGAGAATTGGCTAGATAGATACTGGATTTGAGCTTCAGCCTTGTTCTCCAACCATTGGTTTCCTATGGGCTACATTCTCACCTGTATCATTGGAATAACCAAGGTATACTTGCGGCTTCAAACCATTCTTGGTTCATTTGAGATTAAGCACAACCTGGTTGGTTGTTCTTCCAAACAATCTTTGACTAACCGACCAATAGGTCAGCAGTATGGTTGATTCTCTTTCAACCTTTTCAACCAACAACCAACATCTTCAAATTCAATCTTGAAGCTATTTATATGTTTTGTTGGAATATAGCCGTTTGAAGATGATTCATACTACCGTTGAGATAATTGATGATGTGGCTCATATAGCCGTTGTGTAGTAATGTCTCAAACGGTTGCTTCTCCTTAAGCAAATAAGTGTTCAGACAGTCCTGTTCTGACACTTATGTAGATGAGCTCTTTAGAGAGATTTTTTTTATATTATTTTGTATGTTCTCTCTCTTGATATCCTTTTGCTTTTCTTCAGCTGTCCTCTGATTTCTTCTGCGTTCCTCAGCTGACTTCTGATTTCTTCTACTTTTCTTAGGAGTGTATATGAGGAGATATCCGTTGGATTTGTCCTTTTGCTTATTTTGTATACACTCCTTTTTTGTTTGCTTCCTGACACCATTTCTTCTTTCTTCTTTGAGTGAGGTGTCTTGTCAGATAGCTGTTGTTGCAGTTTCTTCTTTGAATAAAGACATATGATATTATAGTCGTTGTATCATATAGTCTTAGCTTTTGTATTGATTTTCTCATTGTTGAAATATGTTCCATGCACCTAGAGAGCTTATATGTTCAGACAATTAATTTCTTCACATATACTCAAATGCTTGCTTTTATCTCATCAGCTTCAACATGTGCTCATCTTATATAATTCAGGCTTTTCTCAATTCTTCAGCTTGAATATTATATCATATTAATTCCAGCTTTTCTTCTACTTCAGCTGATTGCTATTCTGTTCTTCTTTGCAACTTCTTCTTCTTCTGAGATGTAGATGAATAAAGATGTTGAATCAATTGTATTTTATTCAAACATCTTTCTGGTTGCTTTTTCTCAGTCTTCTGATCAGTTCTGGGCAGCCAGCAGGTGCAGGTGCAGTAGGTCTGCGCACACAAAAATGCCTTTTGTTGCAGGTGCACCAGGCTTTGCAGAAAGTCTTTGCAGAGTTTCCTTATTTGTGCAAGACTTTGATCGAGGCATAAAAGCATGTTTAGCTTTTATACTGAAATAAGTGTACTCCATTTTGGTAGAGTGTGCTTTACACTTTAGCAGCGTCTTCAAGAGATAAATTATTGATTCTGTTTATAGGCTTCTTCAGATAGTCTTCACGTCTTCATACGGTCTTCACGTCTTCATACGGTCTTCACGTCTTCAGATGGTCTTCACGTCTTCATACGGTCTTCATGTCTTCATACGGTCTTCACGTCTTCATATGGTCTTCACGTCTTCAGACGGCTTGCGTACTTCAGACAGCTTCAGCACTTCAGACGACTTCAGTACTTCAGACGGCTTGCGTTCTTCAGACAGCTTCTATGCTTCAGACGAGTTGCGTTCTTCAGACGACTTCTATGCTTCAGACGAGTTGCTTACTTCAGACAACTTTATATTAAATCCTGCATTTGTTCTTCTGATCCTTATCTTCTGATTCTGATTCTGTTCATCAAATTTTCTTCTTCTTCTAATGAATATTTCAACCTGAAACACAATCAACAAACCAAGACCTTTCTCAGTAGAATCTGTTTATATAATCTTATTTGTTCTTATTATACGCTTATTTGTTAATCATTAAAACTAAAGGATATTAAGTCTTTGAGTCAAGTTTGAATGCTCAAACTGATTAATAGACTTCACAAATGATTAATAACATATAGTTTGAATTCTAACACACACACATAAGTATATATTCTAAACTAATATAATATATACATAATTTAGATTTATGTATCAATTTAAGTTTCATCATCATTATCACCATCATGTTACAAGAAATATAATATAGTCTTAATTAAAAATTTTACTTAACATGATTTTTTATTAATTTATCACTTAATATATTATATAATATTATATACATGTGATTATCATTTATCAAGAATTCAAGGATTATTTAATTATAATCAAACTAATGAATTATAATTTAATGTCTTCGCTTTTTTTTTTTAGAATTAAAAATGTAATAGCTACATATTATGAAAACTTGGTTGTGCGGAAATTTATATATTACACTGTTTGTGACTTCGTATAGTTGGGTAGGTGTTTCAATGAAGATTGATGACGATCGAGTAAATGACTAGTGTATATGATTTTTATGTAATTAAAGGGAAGGGAGAAAAAGGAATAAAAGAGAAAAACCTTTTGGGACGGTGCTATTTACTTCAGATTTCACATTACATATAGCAATAAGACAGTCTAGTATAAGCTCAAAGTACAGACCAGACACAGACAAAAAATCTGCTGGAAGATAAAGTGAGAAAAGTATAAGGTTAGAATTGAATTGAATTGAATTGATTTGAGTAAAATTAATGGAGTGATTCTACGAGTGTGTTTGGTAATGCCAATAAGTTAGCTATTAGCTTATTTGACTATCTTATAAACTAGTTTGATTAACATAAAAGTGTTGGTAAGGTACTTCAAAGTAGCTTATTTTAGGAGCTTCTAGCTTATAAGCTACAAGCTACCTCACCTAACTTTTAGCTTGTAGCTTGTAGCTTATTTAATTTTTTTTCATCACTATCCCTTATATTTTAATACATTTTATTTATTATCCTTAATTTCTTTTTACCTATTTTCAATTCTAGTGATAAAAACCTTTCAATTTCTTTTTAACTATTATTACCTATATAATAATTAATATAAAAAATTTTGAATTAATTAAATTACTATTTTTTTCACTATTTTATGAAATTATTTTTATGTTATGCTATTTATTTTATTAATTTTACTATTTTTTAATTTTTAATTAAATATTTTATCATTAAAAGGTTTAATAAGACTTTAATTATTTTTAAAAAAATCTAAAATTATAATTAAATAATAATATATTTTTGTCTTAAAAAATAGAATTAATAAAACTTATGCAATTATGTCTCTTTATGTCATTTCACATTTACCAACTAGTTTATCAGCTAGTTTTATCAAATACTTCTAATTCAATAAGCTAGCTTATCAGCTCGGAGCTTATAAGCTAGGAGTTTATCAGCTACCATCTAGCTTATCAACTAGTTTTGCCAAACACACTCTATATGTACTACTCCGGACTTGAATATAGGTAAAAATAACTAAATTCATACGTATTAAAAAAGTTGGTTAAACTCATTAAATTTTCTTGGTATCATGTAAAAAGTATTTGCATTGCCTAAATTACCCTACGTTCAATTTTATTGAAAATTATTTCAAGTGGACATACTCTCTTTCTATTGGCACATGATTGATTATATAAAGTTGTTGAAAAGTAAAATCAAATGGCATTTTGGATTTATCTCATTAAATGGGGTAAAAATAGTTAAGATTTACTTATATTTTAGTCCACCAAATATGAGTATTTTTTTTTCTTATATTTAAGTCCGGAGGGAGTATATGATTACCCATTTACCTATAGGTTTATTCCTTTATGTATTGATGATTAGAGACCGTCGTACAGTGGGCATATATAACTCTCACCAACTCATTAAAGTTAGCGAACATTAACTCCGACAAAAATCTTGCATGAAAGAAATGTTTGGAGTTTTTTTAGCTTTTGGATTTTGGGCACCGTCACTTATGACTGAAATCACAATTGGGAAAATTTTGAGCGGAATATTGGGGATATTTCTACCACTTTAGGAGCCATAAAGAAAGTTTGTACTATAAAAGGCAAAACAGGACCAAAACATTGTCGAAAGTCGTAGCTACCGGACACGAGGCAGAGGCACACTCTGTGGTATTCGTATGTAATGGAATGCTGCCAACTTCCTATTAACTCTGAAGTTTCTTGGAAAATCTCATCCATGTGTTGTGTAACTTTCTCAACCATTTACAGAAATAAGATCCATATTTATTAATTAAGCGAAACCAATTAAAATCCGGAAAGGAAACACCCTACCAATGACCAGTGTCCCCCACAATTTTCGTATTTTATTTTGCATTTGGACAAAAGAAATGCTTAATTTATAATGGTGTTAACGTTGAAATATATAGCCTTTGGTGTCTTGACTATATCTACCGTTCAAAGTACACATAAGAAAACCTGAAGGTCCTTGCAAATTTTCAATTTCATAGGGGAAAGCAAGACCAGATCACAAGAGAAGACTAAAATGCTTTCCGCAACTAGACAGGAGGGAATCCATAATCGAAGTCGTCATATGTCCTCTGCTTTAATTTGAATTGATTATCACTTATATATGCATGTTATTTCTTAGTCGATGAGACATATACTAATTCTTCTTTAATTAATTTGTTTGCATTATTGATGCATGTGATTGATCATTCTAGTCAAAGACAGAATCTACAGGATGCTTATGGATAACTGCAAGCGCATAAGGCAAAGTTAAATCAAATATTGGTCTTTAATTTGGATGAAGTATAATGTAAAAATATATTAATTTAAATTTTTTAGTATTAAATTTAATGTTCATTTAATTAATGACTAACATTAAATTGAATTTTAATTATTTTTATAAAATATTATCGTGTAATATACAGAAGTTTCTCACTTCAACTTTAAATTGATTGATTTTTAATAAAATTAATATAAGTTGTAATATAAATTTATATTTATGTTTAAATTAGACTCAAATTAAATAGTTATATAAGAACCATTTATTAAAAAATAAAACTATTTATTTATCACTTTTAATAGCTAATAATTCACCTTTGATTTCTTAACTAAATCTTTTTTTTTAAATCTATTCTTAACTAATTCTAATAGCACATTAAGTCATTAATTGATTAGCAGGGTCCATTAATAAAAAGGAGGGAACATTAATAGCAGACGATTGCTTTCGAAAGCAAATTAACAAAATGAAACAAAATTTTTATAATTTTAATTTATATTCTTTGAGTTGTAAGAAAAATTAATTTTTACTATTAAATACTTTTCATATTAACAAGAACTCATTATACATACATTAATCAACTGGGGTTGGTTCAAGTGGTACATGCTTGATTCCCCTTAAACAAGGTCTTGGATTCGAGTCTTGGATGGAAAAAATCCCCACTGGGAGAGCTAGCCCCACCATGATGTGGATCTTCATATTGTTGTAGTTTCATATTCAAACTTTCTTATACATTAATGATCTTTTTGTTTCACATAGTTAACATTATTGTTGCTTATAAAAAAAAAAGTTAACATCTCTGTTCATCCCAACAACTTTTTTTTCTGAGGTAAATTAAATACGCACATGTAAGATCATGGAAATTTAAGCTCTAGGCTAACTTCAATCAATATGGATCAACTGGTTACAAATGGGAGATCTGGTCCCCCACAACTCTAAGATTTAATTACTAGTGTATTAAAGTTTTTGCTTTTTTTTCATGTTTATTTTCTTTAAATTTTTATTTTGATCATTATATTTTTTTAACCAATTGCAAACATAAAATTAGCTAGAAAGGTACCTTTATAGTATACAAAATAATTAAAATAATAAAGAATTATAGAATGGCATAAATTTATATAGAGTAGGTAGTAATAATTTGATCCTATATAAATTTAATTTATTTTATCCATTTATTTGAGTCCACTCTTATATAATATAACTAAACTTATGAGTTATATTTGGTTCACTATTATTAAAAAAATGTCATAATTTCAAACTCTTATAAAAAGTTTGGTGTTTAAAAATACAAAGAAATTATTCATAATTTCAAATTAATGTGGTTGAATCAAGTTATCTAAACCTATAATTCAATGACAAATAATAAGAAAGATAAGTTAATTAAAAAATTATTATAAAATTAATATGTACCCTATGGAGAAAAATAAAATTTTAAATTTTATATAAAACATTTATGTTTGTCCCCACTTATTTCTTGGATCTGTCATTGCCTCAGTATGTCATATTTATTTGTAAACTTAAAAATTTTCTCTTGAATTTGAAGTTTAGTGTATACTAAGTGTATTTTTGCTTTACCATTTCCAATAGCAGAATTGATTCTTTGATAATGAAAAAAAAATCGATGCCATTCAAAGTGATTTGGGATTAGTGCAAAACTGATTTTAAAGCTTCTCAAAGTTGGCCAAATAAACAGAGAGAGCCTAGTGATTATTACTTTAACCTTTATTGGTTTATGGATGAAATTTCATCATGAAGTAACATTAAGTGTTTGTTTCTATAGAAATGTAAAAAAGAAAAAATAGAGAAGAAATTAAAGTAACGTGAAAAGGGGGGACTTTTGCTATTTGAGGGAGGAAAAGAAGGGGGAAATTCAATGGACCCAACAAATTTAGTTTCTAGCCAATATGAGGTGAAGAAAAGCTTGAATGAGGACATTTTTTTTTTAAAAAAATATATTTTCCATACTACATCTTCTTCATCAATATCATAAAATCTTTTATCATTCTCCCCATGTAGGGATGACACCCGAGCAGAATAGGGCAGGGGAGGGAAGTAGCCCCCCTCCCTGTCCCCAAATTTTCCCCTTCTCCCCGTCCTCGATCTCTATCGTTGGGTGTATTTCCCCTGTCCCCAATCCAAGACTCCAGCCCTTCATTACTCATGGGGAACCCTGAATTTATATAATTTTTTAAAAAAAATTAGGAAAATCAGAAAATAGGAACCTTACAAAAAAAAATCAATTGTAAACTTGTGCGGAATCCAATAATTGCAAGCTTGTGACGGGACCATGTGATATATGTATATTATATATATTATTATAAAAATAAAAAATATGTATATATAAGTTTTATTTATGAATAACACTACTAGAAATTCAGTTTTTAGCGATGACTTTTCTGCGATAGCCCCGTGGCGTCGCAACTAGCGACCGCATGGTCGTCGCTATGTCGTCGCTACAACATTAAATGCATTGTTCAGTGCAATAAATTCTTAGAGACGGTCTAGTCGTCGCTAGGAATTGACAGTAACGACGGTTAGGTCATCGCTATAAATTATAATTTATTAACATTTTTCTGAAAAAAATAAAATTAAATGTAGTGACGGCTTTAGAGATGGCAGACCGTCGCTACATTAAAAATGAATTTTTAATTTGCGCGCGCATTTTTTTAAAAGCTACGTCAAAAACCTGCACGCGTTAAAACCCCTCCCCCTCCCCTCTTCCTCCATTTCCAAATCCTTTTTCCTCCAAACTCCCTTTTCCTCTCATACAGCTACCCCCTATTTCCGTCCCCTCACCCGTTTATTTTGAAAAATTGACCGATTAAAACGTTCCTCTCCTTCATAGAATCGTTTTGAACCGATCAGTTTTCAAAATAGTTGCCTGTAGGTGACGTTAGAGCTCGTTCTAAAGTTATTCCTTTTTCGGAGTCGCAACAAGTTAAGTAAGTTTTTTTAAAGCTTTAATCAATTTATTTGTAATTAATTTATTTGTTTTATTAATTTATTAATGTGATATATGAATTATAATTAACAGTTTATTTGTAAATAGTTTATTTATAATTAATAGTTTTAATTAATTTATTTGTATTTGGGTTTATTTTTTATTAATTTATTAATGTGATATAGGAATTAGGTTTATTTGTAATTAATAGTTTATTTAATTTATTTATAATTATTAGTTTATTTGTTTTATTAATTATTAGTAATTAATAATTAGCAATTAGTTTTTTAATTTATATAATTATTTATTTTTTATATAATGTCTATAGTAATTATAATTAGTTTTATTAATTTTACTAGTAATTAGTATATTAGGGTGGGTTTGTTTCAAGGTATGTCAAAATATTCCCGGGAAAGTAAGGTCGGGAAAATGATATTCCCACGTTTGATTCAAGTTGTAGAAAAACTTTCCCGGGTATTATTGATTCCCGGGAATGTATTTTAGCATGACTTTGCCCACTTTCTATTCCCATGGTGAGGGGTGGGAATCTTACATTCCCATGGGAATGGAAGTTATTTTTCCTACTTCCACTTCATCCTACAATATTTTTTATATTTTCATTTTTTTAAAATTTTTAAAGTAACTAATTTTTAAAAATATTCTCGGGAATATGAAATACATTCTAAACATACATATAAATTTTACCTGGGAATAACATTCCTGGTAATAGGATTCCTGGAATGATATTCCCGAGAATATGATTTTATAACTTGAAACAAACTCACCTTAGTAATTATTTTATTAATTAGCATATTAGTAATATGTAATTAGTTTTTTAATTTATATAATTATTTATTTTGTAAATAATGTCTATAGTCATTAGTGTCTAGGTTGCATGGTAGAGGTGGAGAGAAGATCCCACCAAGTAGAGGGAGGTGAAGGGAATCAAGCATGTGGTCAGGGTGCAGCGAAATAAATGGATTCCCTCCCTTGTTATGATCGTTAATGCGAAAACACGAATTAAGGCAAAAAGGCATAAAACAAAAGGTCGTACCTTTTAAGGATTGCGAACGAGGCAATAGCAGCCATGTCTCTAGTGGTGTCCACGCTAACAGTCGAACTAGGAAACCCTCCTCAACTCTGCTAGTAGCCTTTAGAGAGTAAGAGCGACTCATGTGTGTATAGGGTAATGCATCTCATGCTCTATTTATAGAATGGAGGGTTTTACCCCTCACTCACTTATCCCTAACACATATGGGCATGGCCCATTAGGTTATAATTCTAATCAAATTAGAATTATTATCTTTTCCTAGCGGCTTGTTGTATGCGTGTGACCCAATAGGCTTTTAATATTTGATTATGATATTAAAATAAAACCATTTTATATTTAATATCATAAATAGTGAGCGGTATCTAACAATACATCACTACCCAAATATTGAGATTATCAACAACTTTGACGAATCCTATTTTACGATAATTTATATGATTTGTCCCTTTGTCCAAATATCTAATTAAACACAAGGGCATGAAATGCGTCAACCTTGTATAGTTCAATTTATGTTTTCTTGATCCCCAAGTAGACTATACAGAAAATAAACATCTCATGTTTATCCTCCTGAGCATGGCCATGCATTTTGCACTCTCACTTTATCAAGAGGTCTACAGATATAACTTCTGTTACATAGGAGAGACAAATCCCATCTAGGTCACTCACATTCCTCCAAATAATTTATTATATGTCCAAATACCAACTTTATGATCACCATGTTATAGGCAATGTTTGATGATATTCAAAACATATAATTCCTTATGTAGGAATCGTAGTGATTTCAGGTCAAAGGACTTCATATAACATTTATGAATTTAAGAAACGTTCATGACACTTATGTAACAATCCATGCAACGTTCTTAAGGTGGGTCTATCCAATACACTATTACTCTTAATATGTACCTATGTGAGCACATGATATCTCATATCCATGATCCGTGAGATGTGATCATCAATGAACTCACATACTAGTCTAAATGTATCTTTGTCCTAAGATGATACTTGACCAAGGACTATTTTAAAAATAGTTCTTCATAAGATCTCACGATCAAGTCATCTACTTGATTTCTTATGAAGTTTGAGGTTACTATTCTAAGGACATTATGTGTATTCTTAAAAGAATGAATTGCCTTTGTAAAATAATATGATACATGTGATGGATGTTTCAAAAAAATATATAAGTCTCTAGTGCATATACCTAACAGGAGGTCCATGCCTCCGGGCGAGTTACGACAACAGGCAGCTCGCGTGATGTGGGAGAGGGTCAACCTCTCTCACTCACACGCTCATTAGATGCCGGAGCATCCATCTACTTCAGCACCGGTGGGCGCCATGCAGACTTCTTCTTCTTCCTCCCCTCCACCATCTGCTTCGGCTCAGTTCAATGGTATGAGGTTCATCCCGACATCGGGATTAGTTCAGATGTCTCCAATGCAGGTGGACGTTGTGCCCGAGATAGACGCTGGCGACACTCAAGATGACCTGGATAGGGATGCTGACCAGGAGTCTGATGAGGAGCCAGCTTGGTTCCAGGGTGCCGGCTCAAGCAGACCTCATGAGGCAAACGCTCGAGGTCGGGTTATTATCCGACCATTTGGCAAGGGGTGAGTTTGTTTATTTGTTTTTCTTCTTTTGAATTGATATTAATATTGAATCTTTAATTGTTTTAACTATTAATATTGAATATTTTATTTTGCAGGTGGGTGCCTAACACCCCACCTATCACAGCCATTGGTCATGCGATCTGTTCGCAGTTCCGGGGTCCTCACTACCTTTGGGAGGTCACCCCGAAGGATGTTAGGGACAGGTGGCGGGAGGAGTTCACGGTAATTAAAAACCCTATCCACTTTAAAATTTTTTTCTTAAGATATGTTAATTTGGCAGGACTTACCATATTTTTATTTTGCAGAGCCGAGTTACTTGGGACCCTTCTGATGTAACCCAAATCAAGAAGGTGTACGAGTAGAGGGTTGCTCGTCGCCTTCGAGATATGATGAACAAGGCTCGGAAGGCTGGGAAGAGGCCCACGTGGTGTGGTGAGGAGGCTTGGGAGGGTCTTTTGGCCTACTGGGACTCTACAGAATTCAAGGGGAAGTCCACTTGTAACAAGAGTAATCGGGCTTCTCAACGCGGGGGGCAGTCAATACCACGGGCCGCAGGGTCCACCATGAGGTGGCATTGGATATGGTATGTATAAACAAACACTCTTTTGTATTATGTTTCTATTTGTTGTTAAATTAATTAATTTGTGTAATTTTCCTGTGTAGGCTCGACAACTTGGGCGGGAGGTCGAGCTGGACGAGTTCTTTGCTGCCACCCACGCCAAAAAGGTTGGTGGCTGGGTAGATGACCGGGCCCAGTCCACCTATGCAAGTGTTTGTTTATAAGTATTTTTTATATAATTTCATATTTATGAAATTGAATATATAACTAGTAAGTAATTTTGCTTTTACCTCAACAGACAAATTACAAGGAATGCTTGAGGGAGGTGGAGTCACGGATGGGGCAGGGACGGATACAAGGGGGGACAAGCATGGGCCTTGGCCCCCCTCCCCCATTACATTACAAAACACATTATAAACAAAAAAATAAAATATTATCAATATATATGTAATAAATGAAAACAAGTTAAATAAAATGAGTGTGATACATTTAATTTTATAATCTAAATTTTATTTATTTATTTTATTGAAATTTAGCCCTTTTAAGTGATTTTTTATCAAACAAATTATTTAATACAAATATTATTATTGATAAATTTACAACATAAATGTACCATATATATAACTTAATTAAAGGATATGGTGAATTTGACCAATATTAAATATTTATTATTAAAAAAAAATTTCTCGACCCCTCTTCGTATGAGTCCTGGATCCGTCCATGGGATGGGGGACACCTCCATGATTGATGCCTCCACCAAGCTGGGAGATCTGGAGGGATGTTGCAGGTGGCAAGACCCGGGGTCATTGTTATGGCACTAGGGACTTGGCTTCCAACATTCGTCCAGGTATGATTAGCTTGACTCAGGAGTCCCGGGCTCAGCCGGGCGAGAGTATTGACATTCCGGGTCACGACATTCTACTGAGGAGGCGTTGCGCCAGGAAGTAAATGTAGCAAGACAGGAGTCTCGCTAGGCCATAGAGAAGGCTGCAGGTTGGAGGATGAGTTAACATGACTCTGACGACACATGCAACAAATCTTGGATGCTCGGGCTGCAGGTCAGGCTCCGGCACAGGCACAGCCGCACCCCCCATTATGATCCCGCCACAGATGACCAATCAGTGGATGATGAGGACGAGCAGCCCACCCCACAGCCCCAGCGCCGCCGCCGTCATTGATTTCTTTATGTTTATATTTTATTGTATTATTTTTTAACAGAGTTTGCGTATATATTTGATAGCCGGATGGGTGTAGGATCTAGAATTGAGCAAAACCAACCGATTAGAATCAATTAAAGGCACTAAAATTGCGAATTATAGGTGAAGGGCAGCAGCTATAATTGCGCAAGAAAATGCAAGAAAATGAGAGAAAATGAAAGAAAAAGTGGAGAGGAAGAAATGGGAAGGACGCCACTGAAGCAAGAGTCCACTTGCAGCAGATAAGTCCAATGCCAGACGCCACTAATTCAGGAGAATTAGATAAGTCTCAGTATGGTTTGAGCAACAACCACCAAGCCTCACTCAACTCACAAAGGGAGGAGAAAAATTGGCATAATGCCTTTACTTCAAAAATTCAATGTGTTAATTACAAGAGAGGAGACCCCTTTATATAGGAGAGGGGGAGTGAGGGGGCGGCCACTTACATGAGGGAAGGGGGAGAAAAATAAAAGATGAGTGAAATCCCATCCTAAGTGGGATTTGAACCCATGTCCCTAATGGCTTATGGCTAAGCTAAGCCCTAAGCCAATAAACCCAAAAATAGCGCCCCTTTTAACAAGGAAAAGAAAGATGAGGTAATTTTCTATCTTAGGTGGGATTAGATCCCGTGACCTCCTAAACCTTGTAGCAAGGTATCCTACTAACCAATAAAACCCATACAATTAGCACCCAAGTGGAATGAAATAAAAAGGAAAATACAAAAATAAAAAGAAAATACAAGAGAGTCCTAATTAAGGGTGGTCCATAGGACAAGGGTCCTATCTAGGGTCAAGGTGTCCTTTTGTAGGGTAGTGTCCCTTTATTTGTAGGACACTAATTTCTCCAACTCTTCCTTTCTTGAAGTTGGTGCATATCCTCCAATGTAGGTCTTGCAGGTCCAAGCTCCTAGCAGAGTGTTATCATTCCCTCCCCCTTGAAAAGGATTTGACCTCAAATCTGAAAATTCAGAAAGAAGCCTTAAGAGTAATGAACTGGGTAGAAGAAGGGGATGGATGACAAAATTTAGGAAGTAAGAAGATACTTCCCTTAGCCCTTGGAGAGTAGAGTTAGAGGTCCACAAGTTGAACATCTTCCTTGAGCCTAGACAACAAGAAGAAGACCCATAAGTATTATTCCAAAGCAAGCAAAGTGAAGGCTCATAACAAAAATATTTGGGGATCATAAAGATTGGCAAAAGAAAAACATAGGAGATAAACAAGAGGTATTTGAGATAAGGGTTAGAAAACTCCCTTAATGAAGATTGAGCCCTATTGTCTACGTACTTTGTGGATTTAGATCCTAGATCAAAGACTAATCTTTTGAAGCCCTCCCTTGCAAATAAGAGAAGTAAGTGGTCATGGAGAAGGCTTAAGAAATAAATTCCACATAAGTACAAAATGTGTTTCAATGTGCAACATTCATCAAAATATTCTACACTATGTTCCCAAATAAATGCACAAGTGAAACTATGTGGCATGAATGTTTTAATATTTTTCATTAACATCCCAACATTTTTATTGAACATAACACATGCATCTTGAGTATGATTGTCAAAAGTGTAGTGCATATGTTCATGCCATGAGGTATTTATGCAAGTCTTTTCAAGAGGCCTATTTATTCTAATGCACTCACTCAAGTAATATGTCACCTTTTGCATATTATCATATGTGTTCATGTAAGGTGAAACATAAAAAGAATTATTTTGAGTGTGCATATCAAGAAGCATATCATTATATGAATTAGATGTCAAACAAGTTTTCCCATATGTGATAGCTTCATCCAAATTTTTATCCTTTTTACAAACTAGTTCAAGAGCATAATACACATCTTATATGAAACAATTATTTGAGGCCCAAAATGTGTATTCAACTTAGAAATACAAACCAAAGGTGCATGCATATTCAATCCAACTTTGTTATCATTCCTATCATGCAATCTAATTTGATCAAAGGAATTGACTAAACATGCATCTCTAGTAAGTTTCATGGTACTCTTAAACTTAGTTGCCTTTTCTAAACATGCAATAGATTTCAAAGCATCATCAACATTGTTTATTTCTTCCAAACATGTAATGCTTTGAGGCATATAATTGTGCATAGAAGAAGGCATTTCATGCATAAAGAAAGTTAGTTTAGGAAACTCCCTTTCAACTGCTTGAGTTGTCCTTTTTGCAATACTAGGAATGTTTGCCATAAACCTATTCATGCTTTCACTAGAAGAGTTAGCATTCAAATGATCACAAGATAAACATGCTTTCTCTTCTTGCATTCTTAATTCTTCCTCACTTTCTTTTTTAACTGTCTCTTCTTTCTCTTTTTCTAATTGTTCTCTTTTCTCTTTTTCTTTTAACCTCTTAAGTGTGGTTTGATCTTCCCTAATTTCACTAGAGGTCATAGGCATTAAGGTGAATTTAACCCCTTGGTGGCGGAACCTATAGGTGTTGGAATACCCATCATGCTTCACCCTTCTCTCATATTGCCATGGTCTTCCTAAAAGGATGTGAGAGGCTTCTAAGGGTATGACATCAAAGGTCATTTCATCTTGGTAATCCCCAATTTTGAACCTTAAGCTCACTTGTCTATCCACCATAAATTCTTCCTCATCACTCACCCCATTGAAGTGTATAAGGTTCTGGATGTGGGGGTAGTAGGTAAGTTTAGCTTGTTAACTAACCTAAGGCTAGCTAAGTTGCTACTACTTTCCTCCATCTATGATCACTAAACAAACCTTATCTTCAATTTGGAACCTAGTGTGGAATAGGTTCTCCCTTTGGCTCTCTTCTTCACCCAAAGGTGTTTCTAAGGCTTTCCTAAAACAACATGGTTGCCCTTTCCCCTTGCCTCCTTCCTTCCATTCTCCTAAGTTGATTTTATGTTAAAACTTTGAAGGAACTTTCCACTCAACAAGTGTTTACACTCAATGGAATGCAACACTCGTGTATGTCACTCTTTTTTGGCTTTTTCTATAGTGAAAACTCTCTTGCCTCTTCTACTCGGTTGGAGGTTGATTAGAAGTTGCAAAGACCAACGTGAGTCTAAGTCTTAACCCTTACCCAAATAGAAGCCGCACTAACAAAGAAAAAATACCTACTGGAAGAAGATTGGAAAATCCTAAGACAAAACAAAGAATTGATATGACAAACAAGAAAAGTTTGGCACTCATACAAGCTTATACACAAGAGCAGACAGCAAACAAGACAAGACGGAAGAAATTGCAAAGAGAATTGTTTTTGGTGATTTTTGAAAAAGAGTTGCCAAATTGTCGTTTTTAAGAAAAACAGCAAATACAACTCAATTACGGTATACAGGGAAATGAAGCAGAAGATTACAGTAAAATTGTCACTGTATTGTTGGGATACTTCTTTGTTTTTGTTTTTCTATTTTTTTGAATTTTTTTTTTTGAATTTTTGACTCTTTTGGGTGTCTTTTGACTTTTTCCTCTTTGTTGTTGACTTGCACCCTTTTTTGTTTTTTACACCTCTTTTTCTATTTTTGGCACGTACGTACTTTTTGTATTTTTCTTGCCTTTTCTTTCTTCTTTTGTCTTTTTCCCCAACAGAAAATTACAGAAATTTGTACACAATGAAAAGAAAATTACTGTACCTACTGTAATATTTTTGGAATTTTCTGACAGTAAACTGGTCCAAGTGGCCCAGAAAAGCAAAAATAATGAATAAACTGATTTCTAAAAACTGTAAAACGTAATGGCAACTTGATTTCAAAAATGGCCAAAAAAATTGCTTAGCACTTCCTTGTTGATTATACAAAACCGGTATGGTCACAGAAACGCGCTTGGTTCAATTTTAAGATTGGAATTAAAATTTGAAGGAAAATCAACAATTAGAATTTGTTGATCTTCTTCCAATACTATGAACCAAAAAAAATCCTATAGGTGAGCGTTTTGCACAATCAAACAGGGAAAGTCCAAGGTAGAGATAACAGTCAATCCAAATTTGCAATCAGAATGCCAATCAAACAGACATAACAAGAGTAGGAAATTGAACAACACAAGAGCCCAAAATATGCACATAAAATGGCAAAAATAAGAAGGAAAATTGCGCAAAAATAAATGGCAAGAAATTAAAGGGGGGAAACTGAAATTAAAAGGATGGGGAGGACAGAAATGTAAATGGCAGAAAGTAAAGGGGATGGCAGAAAGTAAAAGGATGGGGAGAGCAGAAATGTAAAGGGGGAAGCGAAATTAAAAGGATGGGGAGGACTGAAAGTAAATGACTGAAAGTAAAGGGGATGGCAGAAATTAAAAGGATGGGGAGAGCAGAAATGTAAATGGCAGAATGTAAAGGGGAGAGCAGAAATTAAAAGGATGGGGAGAAGTGGAAATTAAATGGCGGAAAATTAAAAGCGGAAAGTAAAGAGATGAATATGGGGGGATGAACAATTAATGGTGAAGGGGAGAAATGTAGGTGAACGATCTTTGGAAAAATAAAGACAACAATGCCTCCTCTTACCACACTTCACCACAAACAAGCAGTTATATCAAGCAATTTGCAAGAATTACTCAAGAACAAGTATGAGCAATTAAGAGGCATTTAAACAAACACCTAGGGGGTGGGAATTAGCGGCCCAAAACAGCCCCCAAACTAGCAAGAAATCAACCAATTCAATCAAGACAGACAAGTGCTAATAGCAGCAGAAAGGCACCTCGGGCCCGGGAAACAGTCAAAGTCCAAATTACAATTGAAAAGAGGGATGAAATTACACTAAAATGATGAAAATTCTGCACAAATAGGTGCAGTTTGCGCGCCCAAACAGCCCCAATTTGCTCCAAATTTGCTCAAATTCAACAAGCTCTGATGACCAATTGATAGTCGGATGGGTGTAGGATCTAGAATTGAGCAAAACCAACCGATTAGAATCAATTAAAGGCACTAAAATTGCGAATTATAGGTGCAGGGCAGCAGCTATAATTGCGCAAGAAAATGCAAGAAAATGAGAGAAAATTGAAAGAAAAAGTGGAGAGGAAGAAATGGGAAGGACGCCGCTGAAGCAAGAGTCCACTTGCAGCAGATAAGTCCAATGCCAGACGCCACTAATTCAGGAGAATTAGATAAGTCTCAGTATGGTTTGAGCAACAACCACCAAGCCTCACTCAACTCACAAAGGGAGGAGAAAAATTGGCATAATGCCTTTACTTCAAAATTCAATGTGTTAATTACAAGAGAGGAGACCCCTTTATATAGGAGAGGGGGAGTGAGGGGGCGGCCACTTACATGAGGGAAGGGGGAGAAAAATAAAAGATGAGTGAAATCTCATCCTAAGTGGGATTTGAACCATGTCCCTAATGGCTTATGGCTAAGCTAAGCCCTAAGCCAATAAACCCAAAAATAGCGCCCCTTTTAACAAGGAAAAGAAAGATGAGGTAATTTTCTATCTTAGGTGGGATTAGATCTCATGACCTCCTAAACCTTGTAGCAAGGTATCCTACTAACCAATAAAACCCATACAATTAGCACCCAAGTGGAATGAAATAAAAGGAAAATACAAAAATAAAAAGAAAATACAAGAGAGTCCTAATTAAGGGTGGTCCATAGGACAAGGGTCCTATCTAGGGTCAAGGTGTCCTTCTGGTAGGGTAGTGTCCCTTATTTGTAGGACACTAATTTTCTCCAACTCTTCCTTGCTTGAAGTTGGTGCATATCCTCCAATGTAGGTCTTGCAGGTCCAACTCCTAGCAGAGTGTTATCAATATTTTATATATATATATATATATATATATATGTTTTTTAGTATTGTTTTTATAATTTTAAATTAATAAATAATAAATTTCATAAATTATTCTACTAAAATAAATACTAATACATTTACTTTAAAAAAATATATATATATCTGTAGCGACGGTCGTGCTGTCACTACAAGCCATCTCTAGATAAAAAATAAAAAAAAAAGAATTATTCTTAGCGACGACCATGTTTTGAGAGACGGCTTCAGCGACGGCTAAGCGGTCTCTAGGTAGCGACCGACTGACGTGAGTCGTCGCTACTGTATTTACGACGAGCTACTTAGCGACGTCCCACGTGGCCGTCTCTAAGGCCGTCGCTACGCAGCCTGTAGAGACGAATTTTTCTTGTGAAGAGGCCGTCGCTAAAAATGAATTTTCTTGTAGTGTAATAGGTGGGGCAGAGAGCATGATACTCGTCTCGTCCCTGTCCCCGAATTTGTTCCGGGGGGATTTTATCCTCGTCCCCATAGGGGAAAAAATCCCCAATCTCGGGGCCCCAGATGGGGCAGTCCCCGCGGATATCCCCAAATATAGTACAAATTGCCATCCTTAAGTCCCCATGTGTACCTGAGGTAGAATCTCCACTAGGTTGTTGCCCATGATGCCCTTAACACTAATTTTCAGTAACACACTCTAAAATCTTCAAATGATTTCATCTTCTTCGATTTCTTCTGCATAGTATAGAGAAAGAGAAAATTATTGACACAAATTAAGAATATATATGAAAATTAATTTAGATGGCAGAGTGAAAAGATTATTGCTTTGGTTAGGCTTGCTTGCCTTATGGACTAATAGTCCATCCATACTAGCTCTCATATTTTCCTCAAAGTAATTGGATGGAGGAGGATATATAATGGACCATAGGAGAAGGAAGAAGGATGGTCTTCCATAATGTCAGTTTCTATAACAATACAAACAGCTAAAAGGGGCGGCGAGAGCCACGATCGTAAATTTTTTTCAATCTTTTTAGATATCATGTAGTTTAGTATAATATTTTATTCAACTCTTAATTTAATTCTCTTTCCCAAAATTTTTAATTTTTTATTAATTTAGTGGATCTCAATTTAATATTTTGTTAAAGATCATCACTTCGTTGTTGGAGTTACTCTATCAAAAAACAGGAAATCAAGGGGTTGGTCGAGTGAAGCAAGACAAGGTTTCGTATCTGACAGTTGCAGGTTCGAACCCCTACTCGTCCCCTTAGGGTGAGGTAAATGTAAAATACCTCTCTAAGTGCTCTTTGAGCCCGGAGGCATTCCCTGCCTTGGACTTGGGCACCATCCCCTCACCCTAAATTTTTTATTACTGAAAAAAAAAACAGGAACTAACATATATATCAGTGTGGTTTTCTGTTATATTGGTTAATTTGGTTATTTAGAAAAGTGTGAGTTTTAGAGATGAAATAAGTAGTTACTTTGGATAGGTTATATGAGTTAATTATAGTTAGAGCTTGGAGTATATATTACTAGATTAAAGAGAGGATGCATATTAACTTTCCTTTTTTTTATTGGGGTCAATGAACCTTTAATATGGTTAACATATTCTAGTAAACTTTTTACATTTGTATCTCAATTTTTTGGACATGTCTGTATTTTTTTATAGTTTTGAGTACCCTTTACCCCAAATAATTATTCCTTTTGTATTGATAAAATAGTGATTTATTCACTAGACTTAAAACCCAATATCTTATTTAAAAGGAACCAAAGCTCCTTACTATTTGGACCAACTTGGTAATTAATTCTTATTGAATTTTAGTGTAATGAAACACCAACAAATTACAATCAAATTTAAAATGAATAATAAGTGTATTTGAAAAAGAGTTTAATAAATGCTTAACTATAATATAATTTAATAAGAACTTATAATATGAGAGCTTATGTCGTACACGTTAAACTTAAGTTTCAGGAGCTTATATGTTAGTTTACTGAAATATTCTTCAAAAATGCTTATAGGTATGTATAATTTGTGGGTCCGTTTTGGTGGACAAGATATGATAGGATAGGATGAGATACATGAGTTAAATAGAACTGATAGGATAAGAGCATGATAAACTCTTATCATATCCTATATTTGCTGCCACACCATGATAAAAAGACGGATAACATTATTTTATTTTATCATAAGTTTGAAATGGACATATGATGATATGATATTATATAAATTATATTGATATGATACAATTACCCTTATTATAAAATTAAATTCAATTTTGTAGTAAATTAAATTAAATTTTAATTTTTTACTTTTCAATCCGCATACGTGAATAAAAAAATTATTTATTATAAAAAACATTTAAATTAATAAAAAACATAAAATTCTTAAAACTAATATCAAAATTATCATAAAAAGATGAGCAAGGAGAGGAGAGAGAGTGAAGAGAGAGAAAGAGTGGGGAGAGGAGGGAGAGATGAGAGAGGAGAGGGAGATGGGAGAGAGAGGGAGGAGAGAGAGGGTGAGTGGAGAGAGGAGTGTGAGAGAGGGGGAGAAAGAGAGAGGGGAAAGGAAAAGAGGAGAGAGGAGAGAAGGAGAGAAGGAGAGAGAGGAAAGGGAGAGAGAAGAGATAGAGGGAGGAAAGAGAGATGACAAATGTGGAAGAAAAAATTATATCTCCTATCACTCCCTAACTTAGTCCTTCTTAATTATTCTTAGGATAAGAATTACACTATTACGAAAAGATAAAATAAGTCACATATATATGATAGAATTATCATATCCTACTGATACAATAAACAGACAATAAGTAATAGGATAAGATAAAGTTATCATATTATGTCTCTTATCCTATCCACCAAACATACCCTTAACTAAACATATGCTTAATTTCTTATATGGTAAGACAAGCTGAAATATATAAACTCAAGAAAATCCCTTTCAAATGCCTCTTATATAAACCACTAAAATTGAAAAACATTCTGAATAAATAAAGGAATCATACAAGTAACGTTAGAAAAAAATATTCACTTTATAGAAGAAAATCTATTTTAGCTTTAAGAAGTCATCCATCAATAACAAGTGTATTTGGAAATCACCAATAATCCACCCTAAGAAAAAACCTACAAACAATAAATCTTCTCATCTTATCTCTATTTTCTTCCTCTCAATTATTTTCTTCTCCTGTATCTTCAGGAAGCATAACATCAGACTCAGATATTGTGAACCAAAAAATGATATATCGATAATATATCGAACATAAAGCGTGACATGGTAATTAATCTCATGATGAAGCTAGGTCCTCGCAATCGTATCGTATCGCATCATAGACAATTCTGTAATTGATCAATCATTCAGTGAGAAATATGTACACATGGATCATCCGGAGGAGACCCATGGGCCCCAAAATTAGAATACTAAAATTCTTGTATCGCTTATGGGTGAAAGACCATTATTATGAGAAGCAAAAGGCCATGTTCGTTTGACCCTTCATGTCGCCATCAACTAAGGAGGCCTTTACTTGCAGCTTGCTAGCTAGCCATCTCTCCTACCATCACAAACAAGGAATTAAGCTCTCTCCCTCTTCCCCACATTAATTATTCAAATTTGTGCAGGTGTTCTCTGTTCCCTAACATGTGCTACATCATGTGAAACCCACATGTCACCCATACCACGTAATCAAATTAAAATTAAATTCTCACACATCCTGCCCAAATATCTAATCTCAAAAGAGAGGGAAATTTCCTAGTTCAGTTTTGTAGACAGTTTTTTGATTTACAGCCAAAAATAAAATGGAAAATAGAGCATAAATTTCTTTTATCGAGTTATACGAAGTCCATTTAGTACTTACTTTCTATAACATATTTGATTTTAGTGAAAATCACGATAATCCAATCCAATATTACTTTTAGTAATGTCAGAGACCAGATAAATATTTATAACGTGATTTTGATATAATTTAAAAATATTATTAGTTTGTTTTACTGTTTGCATTGTCACAAAGTTATTATATACTTTTCAAAATGTTTTTTTAATGTATTTTAATTCATTAGACAGTTTTACGTAAATTTTAATAAATAAAAAATGGAACCCAAATAATTCAGTCTGGATTATGTAAATTGATTTAATAATAAAAATATCAAAAAATATTACATATTGCTAATAAAATTAAGAGGCATTTTCATTAAACATATTTTTTTCATGTCTCCATGAGAAGTCAATTAATCATTAATCGGTTACTGTCATTTTCCTTCCTATTTTTCCTTTCTACTAAGAAGATCTCAAGACTTCCGGATTGGTTTGTTTACTCTTATCTCCATCGATCATTAGTATTTATGTCTATATAAAAATATATATACTAATGATTAATGCAAATAATTTTAGTTGATCACAATCATCACAAGTAGCCAAAAATTATAATCAAATAATCAGAGACAAAAAAAAAAGAGAAAAATCTTTAAGTTGGCCCTCTCTTGGATGTGCAGACAACTGAAATTATCATTGAAGAAAGTTTTTATTGATTTTTTGTTGTAGATGATATTGTATGTATATATTAGGATTCTCCTAAATGCAATAGATATTCTTTATGTTCCGCTGCCGTCCAAAATCTGAGACGCGTTCAACAATCTTAACAGAAAACCGTGTTGACATGTTTTCTGTTTTGAGTTCGAATTAATTTTATAAGAAGATCAATATTTTTAATACTTACTTATATAATCATGCTAAAACCTACCAGAAACGAACCTCATGATATGTTAGTTAGTTGTACCGAAGTATTAATTGTTCAAAGTGAAGGCGAATATGTAGCTAAAAAACAGATTATTTAGCTTCTATGGCACATGCATGTAGTTGACAAGAATGTGGAAATCGACCAAAATTCCCATGCCTAAATATTTAATAAATTCAATAATCCAATTTGTTAATTTAATATTATATTACTCTATGACTCTGCTATTAATATTTAATGAAGTTCTGAGATTTGCAAAGCTTCTCTCTTGGCATGCAAGGATAGGATAGTTTATATTTAAGGTCTCAAGCAATTAATTAAGAACGTTTAATTATTATTAGAAAGCTTGCTGGGGAGAAATAGAAGGAGATGGCGCAAATTGCAAGTTTTGACGCAAACAGCGCACTAGATATTGACACCTGTGTACGCTATCGAGATATTACATTGACAATAATTTTTTTTTATAAAAATTTAGGGTGAGGGGATGGTCAGTACAAAATAGGGAAGACCTCCGGGCTCATAAAACACTTATAGAGCTACTTACACATTTATCTCATCCCAAAAAAATAAGTGATAGGTTCAAACTTGCGGCCTATTAAATGCGAGACCCTGTCTTACTGGAGTTGACGAACCCCTTGAGGTTGTATTACATTGACAATATACATCTCTAATTTTTTTTAAATTAAAACGATGTTTGTTTAATTTCCAACTTACACACCATTGTTGTTCAACTTTTTAATGGATTGTAAAATTTCTTTTAAATTGAATAATGCTACGTTATATGAAAGTGTCAATGGACTTAATTGTCTCCCGTTTACTATAAAAAGATGTTTGTAAAACAAATCAGATAATGATATTCTACTCTTTAATTTACACTTATAAATGCCAACATGTGTATTTTGAACTTAAAACATATAAGTTTAAAAAATAATGTTGAGAGAAATTTGTATCGAGAAATTAATTTCCCATATAGTGTGGGGGATAAGGAAAAACACTAAAAATTTCAAGTTAATAAATTAAAAAATAAATATATTATATGATTATTTGACTCTTCGCCCAAAGTAAGAGGATGCATCCGGTAGTCAGTCATACATGCTTAATTTTTGCTTTCACGGATTTTTCTTTGACATTTAAAAAGGAAAAGGAACAAAAAATAAGAAAGAAAACATTTTTCTAACTTAAGCTAGACACCAGTGACAATTTATACAGTCATCCAAGGAGATCCAATGAATTTAATCAACGGGTGCAGCCATCAAAATTTATACAGTCATGCAAAGAGAGATCCAATGAATTGAATCAGCAGGTTTTTTTTTTTTTTTTTTTCAGCAAAGATATTAAGATAACGAATTGAATCAGCAGGTGCAGCCACCTTCTGGATTAATTATGACTATTATTTTGCAAGTAACAATATTCAGATAAACTTCGGTTCCTATCCCGGAATCATCCATCGCACTATCTGATATATGTGACAAACATTCCAAAACCAAAGGATAATAATCTTGATATACATAGTTGTTATCTAGTTTGATATGAGACGACTCATGATCCGTTTAGTTTACAGTTGGTAGAATTGATGCTCTAGAAATGAATGGTTGAGATGGATTGATACACGCTTTACGAAGTACGTTGGACGGAGAATGATTTAAAATCAATTCTACAAAACAAGCGCAGATGAAGCGCGAGTTTCCTAAAAAACCTCTCTGATACCTGCGCTTCACTTGCGCTCAGCACAGGTTGAAGCGCAGAAGCCAGATAGCTCCTCCTATACACCTCTAGGCACAACAAGAGCTACTAAGTTCTTAATTCCTCCCTTTCCCACACTTCCTTACCTTTCAAACCAATTTTCTTCCTAACAAGATCTCATCTTAAAGATTACCCTCCCAGCTTCTCCTTTCTCCCTAAAGTCCCATAAGTTCCTACCAAAATTCCTTTAACTTCGCTTTCTTTACCTAACTTCAATTTCTCACTCAGGGACCTTTATACTTCTTTTGATACAGGGTGCGTTTCCTTCTAAGTTTGACCTACAATTTAATTGTCTTAACCTTTGGTCTATCTTATAAATTCTTTTTTTTTTGTCCTGTCACAATTTAAAACAAACAGACACTCAAATTTACTATTAATTACTAGTTAGCACGGAGAATTTTCTTTCTTTCTCTCTGTCAACAAGAGTAATGAATGCGCATGGTGTTATCTAGGAATGTAATAATTAAAAGTATAAATTTATCCATGCATCTTTACTAATAATAATTAAGCTTTTGAAACTAAATTAAAGTTACTAATATAATATAATATGATATTGCAACTGACACACTGAATTATAACCAAATTATTTTACAAGCTCGATCTGATCTCTATTATTGACTCTTGGTCTTTTACATAAAAGTTGAATTTAAGTATAAAATAAGTGAGTCTGGCATAATACTAATTAAAAGTAATCAAATTATTTATGTGCACTTTCAAACTACCAACTCAGATTATGGGATATAATTTATGAGGTACTAGTATGAAAAACCAATCAGTTCTCTGTTTTGTGGTTGATGAATGTGAAAAGGGTAGCTAACGTACATTTGCTGTTATAAATTCTACAACCCCTGATGCAGCAATAATTCTCATCATATCACATTTCCGCTGAGAATGACCTTTGACTTGCATAAAATTCTCTCAATCGATCACTTTATAGGCAATATCTTAGCCTATAATTTTGTTGACATGACCCGTCGATTCAACTTCTTTTGCTTCTAAACTAGCAATAAAACAACTAAACAAACAAACAAAAACCTTTTTGCGTAAGTTGTAGAGCCATAATCAAAATGTCATCAGTTATATATATCTGCTTTACTAAATAAAAAACAATCAAGATCGTTAGTAGATTCGAATTGAGCTGGAAACAGAATATATCATCTAATTTTATACAGTACTCCATATTGTGTTGTAATTTTTAAATACGAGCTTGATTTGGTATACAAAAATATTTGTTTATTGTACTCATATATTCTGAAATAAATAAATGACGGGGATATTATAGCATATAGGTTTGTGATATATAGGTTGGTGCTTTAACAATTGTATGAGTACCTCCCAAGAAAGAAGTAATATGTATATTTATATTTCTATTAATTCTGTAAGTATGAACGCATGACCAAAACGTAGTTAGTTATAACGCAGGATCTGGTGCTAACATGGATATACAAAATTAGGAATATTCGGTGGTTTTTTTTTTTCTATAGAATATAAACTGAATCATATAATATTATTAGAGTGTTGATCTTGTGTGGTAGCGCGTGTTAAAGCGACACATGTGATTGCACTGCATGCGTCAATTTAGCAAACGTGTCATGTGTGTGTGCGAAAACTGTGATTGTGATGAGTGATTACGGTTGTTTTTTCTGAGATAATTCCGTCGTCGTCCGAAATTTCATTCCAAACATCAATTCAAAAGAGCTTTTGGCATCGTTAATGAATTTGTTGAAAAAAGATACTTAAAACAAAACAAAAGCAGGTCGAATAGATTCTGTGATTCGTGGACAGACAGCCAAGCACACACGTACTATACACCGCGTAATCTGTTTGAGACAAAAGTACTTTTTAGCAGTATTGATTATGATTACTTCCAGAAAAGTTCAAAAGCTTAGTGTTTAGTTTATAAAAAAAAATGATTTCTTGCAAGTAACTCTAGCGACTTTATAATTGCGTAGTTGGTTACGGGATTTAAAAAAAAAAACGGTTTTCAAGTTCAAACTTCAACATCGATCTTCCCCCACAGATTTTACTCGGCCTTACTTTACAGCATGTTTACACCAATACACACAGCCCTTTCTTATAATTGAAGAGAATAAAGTTGAAGCTCCTTCGACTTCTTCTTAAAGTACTAGTAAGTAACAAGAGAAAGTTATATAATTATTATTATGTAACACCAAAATTCTAATCATACATCAGAAACATTATTGACTTTTTAGCCTCTGACCCACTCACTGCAAGTTCTCCCTCTCATACGCCTTGGAATGAATGCATGTTTGAAAACAGTGAAATGTGAGTATAATGAAGGTCGGTTCATTGTTGAAGACGGGCCCCCCAACGTCGGCGGCCCAATCCACCGTCTGCAGCCGCGTATCTCGCCGGTGCCATTAATTACGTACACGTAAGCTTTAATTTGCTAGGTAATTAATGTGCGTGTTCAACACATGACATTCTTAATTACTTAATTAATATATAACCATATATTATGATATCAAATTTTGCAATTATGGTTTTTTTTGGGATAGTTTATTAAAGTATCATTCATTAATTAAACATGAACACATTAGTTAACAATTATATAAATAATAATACTTTTCATTAATCAATGATATACTTATGAGATTGCATGGCAGAGGAAATCAAACTTATACATAATATGCTGACTAAATTATGCTCACACTTCACATCCACGTGGACAGAGTGCTTTCTCTCTCTCTACATTTTTATCACAAAAAAATAAAGAAAAAATGATGAACATTTTTTGTAACTACTCCACCAAAAAAATATTGGGGAGACCGTAAAAAAAAAAAAGAAAGTAAAAATTGTGCATGAGATGATTCAGATTACTTTTCACACACGCACCATGACCAGGCTATCGTTCTTCTTCACGATGGTTGATGATCGCGAGAGGATACCGGAAAACCCACTTGGTGAGAGACTTTCTTTTTGAATTTCCGTTACTAATTCTGTTCTTAGTGCAACTACCATTGCCAGCTGTATACTCCACAACGAAGGCCTTCAACCGTTTCATGGCCAAGTTGAGAGTCTCCTCTGACATGTTAGCAAAACAAACACGGAACCACCCTGGCTCAGTGCAATGGCACGATGGAACCGGGTGAGATATTAACCCAACTTGATACACTATTTTCTTCCACCGTTCCATTTCAGCTTCAAACTGTTGGAATTATGCAAAAGGTGCCTCATTCAACCCAGCAAAACAGCCCTGCATTGCTCTCAAGGCACCAATCCCTGCTTTTGCTAATCCCGAAACGAGCATCCTCTGTCGTCGTTTAAGCCTCTTTTGATTCTCAGCTATGTAGTTTTTAGTGAATTTTTTTGTCCCCAAGCAATGCTGAGAGGAGGTATTGCGTTTGTGAAGAGACCAATCCGAAGCTTGACATTTTGTTGCGGCAGCCACAACGTCGTCGGTTTCAGAGTAAATAGCACCTACACGGAAACCCGGCAAACCCAAGTCTTTGGAGAGACTATAGACAACGTGAACTCTGTTCCAGACTTCAGAATCCTTAAGGTCGTTGTTTCTTTCCTTGAGGATTTCCATGATGCTGATGAAGCCTGGTGAGCTAAAAACGGTGCCGGAGTAAATCTCGTCGCTTATCAAATGCATGTGTTTGTTTTCTTTGATGAAGTCAACGAGAAGGTTCAATTCACCCCGAGACATTGTCGTGCCTAACGGGTTTGACGGGTTTGTTACCAAGACGCCTTGACTCTAAGGTTGCGCTTCCCTGCCTCTTCATATGCTTGTTGCAATGCAGATTCGGTTATTTGGAAGTTATTGGAGCTTGTGCATTGTATTGGAACAATCTCAGCCCCTGTTCTCCACTTAAGGTCTCTATCAAATCTGCAATTTTGAAGCAAACTATCATCAGAAAATATTCTATAATTAAAATAAATAATAATAATTAACATGAAAGAAATAATTAATTAATAAGATATATACGCAGTTACGCACCCTGGGTAATAAGGAGTGGGAAGGAGGAATGCATCTCCTTGTTTCAGCGAGACAGAACATTAAGGTTTCGTTTGCGGAGGTAGCACCAGCGGTGAGAACCATGTGGTTAGGATCGAAAGTGACTTTGTTTCCTCTAATCTCAGCCATGAAATCTACCATGCCTTCTTGAAAGAAGGAAGCCCATGTAGTCTTGGAAAAGAGCAAGTTCACGGAATATGGATTTTCCATCTCGCTTGAATGCGGTTACATCGGGGTTCTTTGCGAGCCATGATTCCACAGATCAAAAGACAACTGCAAGAGACAATTATCGTAAGTAATAAAGTTTTAAGGAGATGTAATGCGTGTTTGGGTTAACTCAAAATCACGTTACAAACGTGGATGAAGACAAATGTTGAGTAAATCAAAACACCCGTAGAAATATGATTGTTATGGAAGAGCATCCACGTTTTAAGGTTTTAACTCAAACTAAACATTATATATGTAACTAACCTGATTCTCTGCGAGGCCCATTTGGATGATTCCTTTGGGGTTATGAACCTCATCGTAGGGGTTCTTCTCATATTCCTGCCAACCTAAGAAATAAGAAGAATCTTGTCCGTGGCTATTACACGTTGCTTTTGTAGACAAGAGCCTCATTTTCTTTTTTTGGAATATTGGAAGGAAATAATGTTTGGAGGGAGTAGAAAAGAGAAAGAGATGGGAGAGGTACGAAACTTGATTAATGGATGTTGTTGAATTGGTGGTGTGTTGAGTAGTGAAACGGTGTGTGTATTTATATATGCAAAATCCTAGTAGGATAGAAGGCCACGTGGTATTGCATAAGCTCTTTTGACTAAACTATCTAGAGAGAGAAGAAGGAGACAGATGGATGAATATAAAAAACGCTATGTCCACCGCCCCAACCATGTCACGAGAAGTCCACGCTCCCTAGTATCACTCAATAATGAGCAGCAATAAAAATAGTGTTATTATTTAGAAACACTGTTTGGGCGAACGTGTCTCCCACCGGGTGTAATCTGCGTGGGATATCTAGCATATCCCCTCAACAATTACGAATGTTTCTTATTTTTCTTGGCATCGTATTAATTGTGTTTGAATGTATTAATGCAATGATGCTGTGAAAAACAACAAGAGGGGGATATAAGTTGGGAGGAATAGCTATGGTATGCGAGGTATTTTAGTGGCGCCGAGGAGGCCATACCGACAGCAAATCTCATGGAAAATGGGTCAGTGGTGTGACCCACATTAAGGTCCATGAAGACTTAATTTGGACCCTTGGCTTGGCCTCTATGTGACCGTGACATGGTCCATATGCTCCCTTTGTGTCGGCCATTTTCTCTAACCCACTTTTTTAACCTCCCCAAACATGCCCCCCTGTCCTCCTCCTCTTAAAATACAGGGGAGTAGCAAACTACCAAATTTTGTTGGTTTTTAGGGGTCAAGACATTAGGATCTGTATTAGGCAACAAGACACTCTACTAATAATATTCTCCTGTTACATAACGTTTTGATTATATATACTCTTGCAGCTAGAGATTGCATGACGTAAGAATATAGATTGCGGAATATCAATTTGATTGGACAAACTTGGCAATTTAAATTAATATTAATTATATTGTTATCGTCATGATGGGTTTTGCCGTTTTTGAACCATTACTATTATAGAGGAAAAAAATATTATGAGAGAGCGAGGTTGCCATGTGTTAATGCCCGCCTTTTTGCTTCCTTTAATAGTTCATTAGTTCTTCCTCTCTTTTTTTAATGTCTTAAAAATGTTATGATTGAAATAATAAATGAAACAATTTTTCAGTCTTAAACTCAGTCATTGAGTCGGGTGGAGGTACTTATATGACTCAAATTTTTATGTAAGGAGAATCAATTTTTTAATCACGCAGACTCAACAAGCATTCTTTAAATAATGGAAGAAATACGATATCTAATAATCTAGTTCTGATTTTCTTCTATAACGACTATAATAATTATAATGACTTTAAGTCTATGTATATTTTACAAAAAAAATTGGAAGTTTAAGAATCTGAGAACAGTAGCCCTTAAACATGGTATTCAATAATTATAATGACTACAATTTTAAGATATTCTTCGATGACCACATTGTTTGGTCATTATAATTGTGCTTTATAGGAACGGGTTTAAATTTTAGAAAGAAATGTGTTGATTTTATGAGTATGCTGAATTTCATAAAAGTTAGCTTTTGAAACCGGATTTTTCAGCTAAATTTTAAAAAAAGGGTTATTCTTCTTTTCTAAATTGTTTTTTATATAATCATGATATATATTCATACACTTATAAATTCTACACTCCTTCTTCACCTCGTGTTTTCTTTCTATCGCTCACTTTTTTTTATATCATATCATTTATACATCTTTCACTTTTCATTCTTCATTTTTTTTTCTTTTCATATCTCTTTCCCCTACCTCTATCCCAAATTTGGGATTATATACAGTGATAATTATCTTTTTTCATAATCAACAAATTTATGTGAAGTACAAAGTGTACTACTAACCAAATACAATTTTCAAATCAGAGTACAAATTCCAGGTGAAGAAATATGTAAATATAAAAGCTCTCATTAATTACAAGTTACAATAACTTTGCAAATATATTACGGATTTTCATATTGTAACTTATGTCCCACAGACAGTTTATTTTTAGAAACTATCACTTTTTTTTAAAAAAAAACTATATAGAATTATTTTTAGAATTTTAATGTGTTTATTTTAAATTTAAAATAATTAGAATCACAAAAAACATAATTCTGATTATAATAAGAACCAAAATTTGTATATACTCCCTCTAAACTTGAATATAAGAAAAAAAAACACCTATATATATAGTAAACTAAAATGTAAACAGATCCTAACTAAATGAAATCATTGTAAAATACTTTTTATTTAATTCATATTTTATTTTACAACACTTTATTAATGAACCATGTGCCAATTGAAAGAGAATGTTCACTTAAAACAAGTTTTAATAAGATTGAATGTATGGTAATTTAGATTAATGCAATTACTTTTTTGATGATATCAAGAAAATTAAATGAGTTTAACTAACTTCTTAATAAGTGTGAATTTAGTTATTTTGTTTATATTCAAGCTCGAAGTAATATTTCTCAAAATAATCAAATGTAATAGTTGAGAGATGTTGTAATTGTAATCAAACACAAAATAACTTCTAATTTTTATAAGATATCTAAAAAATAAATCAATTTTTACACAATCCAATAATCACATCTTTTTAACTTTAAACACAATTGTCCCTTAATTGATATAAACTTTTCTACAAACACTTACAGAGAAAAAAATAACTAAATTGAAATTAATCTTTATAATTCAACTTTTGTAGACATTCTCTCAACTAACTTCCTAAAAAAACCCATATAAATTTATAAGAACTTTTTTTTATAAATTGAATTCAGCATTTCAACTAAAAAAACTCTTATAAGCTATAAGGGTCCAAACTCGGCCAGAATACTTGAAACAATATTCTAACAAAAATAAACTTTGTCAAAGTTGACATTGTCTATTTGTTTGACTTTATATATGGGTTACTATTTATATTTTATTTAATAAAATTAATTTAGTTTATAACAAAATAAAATTGAGAATCAAAACCTCTCTTTTTATTACTTCTTTTCTCTATGTTTGTATCCCTAAAGAGGCATATATAGTGGGAAAAAGTAAAAAGAAAAAGAAAGAAAAACTTTCTCTTGATTGATAATAAATTTCCCTTACTTTGATATCATTATTCTTAAGTTCTTTTTTGACGGCATTACTAAGGTTTTTTAACCATACAACTTTGTATAGAATAAGAAATCATAAGTGAATTTTTTTATTGAAAACTATAACATTTGATGTTACTAATTTATTGAATATTGTAAATTCTAATATTTTATTATTTATTAATTTATTGTCCCTACACAATATTGTATAAGTTAAAAAAACAATTATTATGATTATTATTAGGAAAATATATGTTGACTATTCCCACGCATTAATTAAGGAATTCTAAGTAAAAAAAATTTTAATGTAGTATTAATATTATCAATGCATTAAATAAAATATTTTTAATAAATTTTTTTATTTTTTGATTTTTTAACCGGTGTCCCTTAGGTTAAAAACATTCTTATTACAATTATTTAAATTGTCGTCATTTTTTTGACAAAATACAACCAGAAAATAGAGAAAGAAGAAAGTTCTAATATGGTTTCGCCCCTAGGTTTTTGCACGCTCAAGTGGCGTAATTTAATAAAAGATAACACTAACGAGTATCTATTAAATGTATAATTTAAAAAAAGATAACACTAACAATATCTAAAAACATTGGGTAAAGAATTTTATAAAAAAATAGCATTTAAAGAAAATAAAAATATATAATATTTAAAATATAAAATATTTATTGTTTTAAATGATTAAAAATATTTAATAAATATTAAATACTTTTGAATTAATAGTTTCAAATATTTGTGAATAAGAAAAAATTAAGGCAAGCTAGGTTTATAATAGCAAGTTGATGCCTAGGTACATTTTAAAAGATTATTATTAGAAATGAAGCAATTATTGGAAATAAGTTGCAAACTGTAATCCGCCCTTAGTTTTAGCTACCTGATTTCCGAGTATTCAATTGGATTATATTCGCGTTGGGATCAAGTCAGATAGAGAGGGTACACATAGGCCAAATATTAAATAAATAATCTCATTTGAGTGACATCCCTGTTAGCACTGTTAAACATAGAGACAATGATGAAAGCGTTGATCCATTTTAGGTAAAAAAAAAAAAAAAGTGATCAAAATGACGGTTAATTAGGTAGGTGAGATGATGAATGAGATGGTGGTGACTGTGACTGCGCTACTTCACTGCAGATACCCCGCTCACTGATTTGTATCGTCTCTTTCCTTTCTCTTTTGTATTTTCGTTTTGATGGTTTTTAATTTCCCTCTTAATTTGTTCCCAACATCAGTGAGCGACAGCTAATTATGCATTATAGCCTTAATTATACCTTTCTGGCGTTTGAGGTTCAGTTGGGTCGCCTGAAACAAAAGAAAGAAACCACTGTATGTGAAGTTAGTAGCCCTAGCTAGCTGCTAAAAGCATAAGCCATAATGAATGATGCATATAATTTAAATTAGTTATATGTAGTATATTGATGCTTTTATTAATTAGAAAATAGTACTAAATATTTTGTATTGATTATGTAATTTATTTTTTATCTTTTTGTTATAATTAATTAAATATTATAAGTATATATACCATTTGTTATTCAGATTGGATTCCAACTCCTTAGTTTGGTTTTGTTTCGTTTTTCAGTATCTCCAGGCTCCAAGCTTGTCTACTCCCACCACAAACATTTTAAAAAATGTGACCTTTGACACCCAGATACAACGCTTTCTGCACAATTTCCTATATATTAATTGGAACTTCCATTTCCCGGCTAATATTTCATGAATTACACAATGGCTACGATCGGCTGTCTAGAGTTTTTAAATTTCTAAACTATTAGAAGGTCCTTAACGGACGTTTTTTATTGAAAGATTTATTAATTTCTTGTGATTCTGCTCTGTCAATTTGAGATGATTTTAGATTATTTATTGGATTATTTATATGCTGTTATATTATATTATTTTAAGGATTTTAGAATTTTTATTTATTTTAATAAATTAATTATACATTTTTAGGAAAATATTATTATCTTATATTTAATTTGATTAGGATTATAATTTTTTATTTGATTATACATTTTTAGAAAAAATAGTTTGATTCAAATTTATATTTAATTTAGGTTTAAATTATTAAATTATTATTTTGTAAGTATTGTGTGATTCAAACTTTTTATATTGGTAATAAAGATTATTTTTTAATTAATTTAATTAATATATACTGAGTCTTTTAATGATATATTTTTTGCCGAATTGATAGAAAAGTGCCCAATGCCACTTACATATAACCTGTAGGATGATAAATAAAGAATATTGTCACAGTGTACAACAGATTAAAATAACAAAATAAGCACGCATACTCATTAATCTAAACTATTTAATCATCCTAAACACAACTATTATAAACAATCTGAAAGAGACTTGGACATATCTTCTTTTTTTATTCCTTCGGGAGTAGTACAAGTCCAACATCAGTTCTAAGCAAAAACATCCATGGCATCAACAGCAGCTAAACTGAGTAAATCGGTGCTGCAAAATTGATCTACAGTAATAGATGTGTATAAACGCGACATAACTTGGGTAAAATAGTGCTGCCAAAATGCTAGGGGCAGCTCTATCAGACTGTTAATTAGTAGAACAGTTGTGAAATATAAAGAGAAAAAAATAACAGAAGCTCAAGAAAAAGAAGAGGCGGAGAGTATAACAGTTGTGAAATAAAGAGAAAAAATAACAAAAACTCAAGAAAAAAGAGGTAGAGATTATGAAGGTTGTGGATGAAAAGGAGAAGAGAAAGTGTCTGAAAAATGTGAAGAAAGATGTGAATATAAACATAAAAAGAAAGAGAAAAAAAAAACCTCTCACCATTGAGAGAGAAGAAGCCACCTAAAATGGGTAGAAAATCTCTCATAGGAGAGGAGATCTCCCATAGAGGGAGAGGAGCCCTAAAGGGGCACGGTTGTGGTGCTGCAACGCTACTTGGGTTGCTTCTCTAGGATTTCACTAGGTGATAGAAGCTAACAAGACTAAAAAAGATTTTAATAATGTATTATCATATTATTTAATAAATATAATACTTCATATATTATTATTAAGCCAAACCTGTTAAATGATGTGTTGCCATGGTCGGCCCAAGCATAACGCTGGTAAAACCATTGCTTTAGGCGCCAAAATTATTTTGTTATTTTAGGCCCCAATTTTTTTAATTATAAATATTTTTAAATAAATTAAAAGAAATTAGTATTAGGAGTAAAACATTCGAAGATTGCTGGTAGCCTGGTACTCTTCCTTCCCCGATTAACATTACAATTACAGTGTTAATTTGCTCCTTGTGGGGGTGAGGCGGAGGGACCATGTTCTAGAATTTTCTAATATTACGTCAATAGCTTTGCCATAATGTATTTAATGATCAAGAATATTCGGATCATTAGTTTGATAAATAATCGAAAGCGCAAAATTTTGCTGTGACGTGTGGACTAAAATAAAAACAAAATTTAGATAAAGCTTTTAAAGTGCTTATGGCGATTTTTTCTAATAAAAGCAAGGCATATGTATATTACTTAATATTTAAAAAATCGAAGAAAGATGGAGGTGGCTATAAATAAACACACATCGTATTTCTATTAAAGGACAATACAATAAACACCTATAGGACTTTTTCAAGTTTTTGTTTAATATAATTAACAAGTGTCCTACACCACACATTTAGGAGTATTTGTAAACTCAGATAATATAAATAAAATTATGTCACAAAATATTTGTTTAATGGATAGTAGATTATTGACTTATAAAAGAATTATAATATAAGAAATGAAGTGTTTGAAACTTTCAGTTTTAATTAAAATATTTCAAAAACTAATTTAATTAATAAAAATCATTTTAAAGGCAATTCGTTTGAAAGTTAAATATTCTATAATAATATTCATTGTAAAGTAAAAATGTCATTTCAATGAATAATTAATGATATGAGAGCATGTTATTAGATGATATATAGTATAATTTTTTACATTAACAATGTACACTTATTAAACTATAATTAATTAAAGAAAACTAGTATATCAACTTAATTAATTAGAATATTGTTCATTGTCGTATTGAGCTATTATGTATAAATTGAGTTAGGGGTATAGGTATCTCACATTTTATAAGGAGTTTAAAAGAAAGTTGGGTGGGTTTCAGACCGATAAATTTATTATTATTTTGATTTTCCGACATTTATGGGTGAATTTGGGATTGAGATAGATTATTTACCAGTACTTTAATTTGAAAACCAATAGTCAATCTACTAAAAATTTACATTAATAAGTTGAGAAAAATAATATATAAAGGGGAAATTGTGTGATTTAATTGGATGATATATATTGGGATGAAAATGAAGTCTATATAAATTTTTTCACTCAAATTGAATGATATAATACAGCAATGATTGTCACTTGTCATTTTGTGATGAGTTCCAGTCTCACACACACTAGCTATATGTAATATTTATCAAACTAATTGCTTAGTCGCTGACAAATTAAGTAATAAATTATATATAGACAATAATATTTAGAAAATGGCCCCATTACAAAATACAACGGAAATTTTTTTGAAAGCGACCGAAGCAAAGTAACGATTGATCATCTGATTGACGCGAATGGTTGAATTACTGTTACAATTAATAATACGAAGTTTAGGACATATATATGGAAGCCCTCAAGTTTTGATCTGTCAAATTTCTAATTAACACCGCAAATCATTTTGGTAACAATTAGAAAACATATAGCGTGCTAATTTCTATCTTCTATATTAATTAATTAGAATATGTTTGCCCCTAAACCCTAAATAAGGCGGCTTGAGTTTTTTTTAAAAAAAAAAACAAGTTTCATTTCTTAGTTATTAGCTGAAAATTTATTATAAGTTTACTCTTAATAACTCTCACTCATCATTATTTAATAATTATTGTCTTCATATATATGTCATTTTACCATTTTCAGCTAGCTTTATCAAACAACTTTAATCAAATCAACTATTTTAATTTTTAGCTTTCAATTAAATTTCAACTTTTATCTACTTTTTAACTAATTTTATCAAACACACTCGTAAAGTGAAAGTCACGAAACCTTGAAGAGCATTGTTGCAAAGTGGACATGTTATCTCCTTTATTGTATTAATTACAATTATTATTATTTTTAAATTTTCCCAAGAAATTGAATGTCTCATTAATTGGATTAATTTAGAGGTTTGTTTTTCACCAAATTTAATGAGTGCAATCTCTATCTAGATTGTGATTGAATTAGTAGCACCCATAAGTTAAATGTTGAAGTAGAAGTGTTTTGAAGAAAGAGAGATTCGAATAAACAAGAGGCCACGTGGTTTGTAGTAATAGTGTGTTATTAGAGCATGTGAAAGCCTCGTTTAAATGCTCCCATAACACCCTCCGGAACATACATACACATTGGTCACCGGGACCATTAGAAAGCTAGCTTAGCCTACTCCACCATGACAACTAACATGAAGCTCACGTTACTCCATTCTTCACTCTCTATGAGACACTTCGATGGCCCATGGGCCACATTTGCCCCCCTTCCCTTTAATTTTGTAGGTCCCCCATGCCCCCACATGTTATTTTCCTTCTCTTCCATGTCTTGTTTCTTATGGGTGCTTTGTGTTTTGGTGGAAGCATTCAAGGTCTTCATCGCCTAGCTCACCCAAATTAAACAGTTTTCGCATTGTTTTCTAGTCGTAAATATTGAGGTCATCAAATTGTTCTCATTCTTAATTAATTATAACCAAGGAGCTACGAAAGTTGACGAGTTTGAACTTTGACTAGACTTAATTAATTATAAAGCTGCAAATAATTAGTAGTTTAGAAATTTATAGTTTACCCCTCTCATTTAATTTTTATGCACACGCTGGCTTATGTGTTTTACTAATTGCAAGACAAGTGAATATATAACGAGGTTGAATTTTATCATATATCAATAATGAGATAATTTTTTAATTTTTCCGGAATATTCACTAGCCGAGTAGAAGATCATTTCTACTAGAATCATCACATGTTGATAATAAATGAAATAGATCGATGAAGGTGTTATTAATACTACTTGCTGGTCACACTACATTATTGATGAACAAATTGTAAGGAGATATTTTGATTGAGATTAATTACAATAATCTTTTGTCACGGACTCACGGATATATATAACATTGTTTTAAGCTAAGGTTCATATATAATTAACTTCATATAAGGGCTTAAAACTTAGGCATAATCCATATTGTATTTTTATCACTTCAAACTGATCTACCGTTTCTTTTGCTTCTCTTTAATTTGGGTCATTATGGATTTGTAATTTCATTGTTCACGTACGGGAAGGGGAAAAAAACTTTACCTGTCGGAATAAATGCATTTGGTGTTCGACAAAGTGATGAAATGATGCGGTTGATGTTGGAGACTTGGATGATTGAGGTGACATGGGTAATGGGGGAATGCACATGGATGCTTTAAAAGACATTTGAGTTTGGTAGTTTACAATTTATGTGCTTGATGTTAACCACTTGATGCATATTGTGGACTCAATGTCTTATATATATAGTACTTTTATAGTTACTAGTGCCTTAGTTAATTATAGCATTTGATAAATTATGCTTAACATATACTGTAAAAATGTTGAAGAAAGTTGAGAATATTGTTTCAAAAGATGAGGACAGTAAAACATCATCTAAAGAAAAGTGTTGCCTATTACGTAGAGAATAGTTGCATTGCATAATGTCAAGCCATAATATATATCTACCAAAAGAGAACCGTAGCAAAAGCAACAAATTGTTGCAGCTAAAATTAAAATCAAAATGAAGAAAGTCGTTGCTTTTAAATAGTACTATATAATGTTGCATGCATGCATGTATACTATATGCCGAAAATTGTTGTTGCTTAATTTAAAAGTTAACGTGTATATATATATATATATATATATATATATATATATATATCGGTTAAAAAGTAAAGATCGCTATATATCCAAACTAAATAGGTATATATCAGCGAAACGTAATAATAGAAGAAGGCAAATTGTTATTGACTTATATATTGTCAAAAATTTTTGCAATTTATTTCATTATTTTAATAACAGTTTCTGAGCCTTCCAAATGGATAAACGTGTAATATCAACTAGAAATGACATGCATTTCATGAAGTCTTACAGCGTACTCGATTTCTATATCAACCGTCCATTAGATAACGTATGAAATTGATAGCTAACGCAGTTAGGAACTTTACTTTATGATATGAAATGAAATGAACTTTACTTTATGATAACAAATATCAGATATACATATAGTATTCCTCTTGAAAATCACATATAAGAAGTTTTGAGGAGCTTAAATGGTTAAGGCAGCTAGGTTTAAATTAAAATTAATAGTAACTTTTTGCATAAAAAATGATATAAAAAATTATAAAATTTATTATAACCCAAATATTATTATAAAAGAAACAAAATCCCCATGACTTTGAAGAGCAGTAACAATAACAAGATCTTATTTTTACCAATTTTTTATAAAATCTTTAAAATAAATATCATTTTAATTTACAATTATTTTTAAAAATATATAATAAAAAATAAACACTGCCTAATTAATTCTTTTAGCAGAGGTTTGATTCTTCTAAAGCAAGAAATAAACTTTGAAAGATGAAAACTAATGAAGCAAATTTTATTAATTTATAATTTATTATACATGTATAAATGTTTGATAATAATATCAACCATTAATTTTTTAAATAAATAAATATAATTTAATTTATAATTTATCCCATATGATACACCCCTGACTGAGGGTCAATTCCCTAGTCCAACATTGTTTGTTCAATCCATCCAATTGATATGTTGTCTCATTGCGATCACGTGGATCATGGTAACTATCATATCAAGAAGACAATTTCATGGAGTGTTGGCCTATCAAACATCAAAGTGTCTCACTTGTAAACCAACCTCTTTGGGATAATTATTTGCAGCACCAGTCCAAATCAAACAAGAGACGCCCCACTTTCACTTTGGCCCTCTTTCATTCCACTTTTCCGATGGGGACTTTTACGCGTAACTTGAAAGCGAATGCATTGTATGCTATCACCCTACTAGCCAATTCTTATTCCTTCATTTATCACTTAACTACTAAAATTAATTGGAATGAATTAATATTTTGGTATGAACCATACCTATTCTCCATCAAAGATAATTTGTTCAAGTTGGGAACATCTACACATGATGAGACTAACTCTCTTAGCGATGATTTTTTCCATCCACAATTGGAATGAATTAACATGCACACTTGGATTCTTATATTTTGTATACTTTCCGTCACTTTTCAAAATCTTACTATGGGTCGATGGTTTCTTTTGTAAGCGGGTTGGTTCCTTTTGTAAGCGGGTTACAAAAAAAAAAAAAAAAAAAGTGCCATGCACATGGTTGGCACTTAAAGGCTTATGAGCTTTTGGTTGGGCCAACCCACTGTGTAGCCTTACTTTCTATTGGCAAGGCAACTCTTCTGGGTCACTTATTAGTTGGGCTACAACTACAAGATTCTTTAAGCTTAACTCTAGTCTCTAACTCTTGAACTTGAGTTTAAACGACAAGTCTTTTCTGACAAAAAAACAATATAAACACCAAGTCTTTGCACCGTAGGCTCTATTTTGACATGTCCAAAAAAAAAAAAACGCCCTATTTTGTTTTGACTTTGACCATAACAAAAGTAAGTAAGTAGAGGTGGGAACAGGTCAAGCCACTCGTCAGGGGCCTACTACCCGGCCTATATCAGGCCAAACCAGGCTAATTTATTAAATAGAGCAGGCCAGACTTCAAGCCATCGAAAAAACCTTTTGAGCCTATTAGGCCGGTCTATTTAACTAAATATAAATAAAATACTAATATTTTTTATATTGCTATTATTATTAAAAGATTTGTTATTACTTTTCCTTATAATTATATACTTATTAGCTGTATAAGCATTTAAGTATGTTAAAACCTTGAACCTAAAGTCTATTCATATATGCTTATGATTATTATTTCAAGTATCTTACATAAAACAGACTTACTTTTAAACAGGCTTTCAGGCCTTATCGGGCTTTAAATAGGTCAGACTCAGACCATAAAATAAAGCCTATGTCAGGTAACAGCCAGGCTCAGGCCATGATTTAAGGTGCAGTCAGACTCAGGCCTTGGAAAGCCTAGCTCGGATCGGCCTATTCTCATCCCTAACTGTAAGCCCTATATTACACTCCCAAAAAGTCCCTGGTTCCATATTCCAGATTACACTTAAAAGACTACATTCTATTTTCCAACCTCAATAAAAAAACAGGACTACACTTCTTTAACTGTAGTTACTCACCCAATTTCTTCTGTTATAATTAGGGTGAAGCCGGATCATGGTTGGATTAAGGTAGATAAGACTTAAGAGTGTGTGTTTGTTGCTGAAGCTGAAACAATTCAACGTCCAATGATAGAGATACTTCTTGGAAGTTAAATAGCATTAAAATCATTCAAACTGTCTTTACATAATATTTGAGTTATCACCATAAAAGCTCTGTCATTTGTGATAGTGTTTGTAAACAACTTAACCTCCAGTTCCCATCATACTAGAACAATAACATTCATGATATAACAACTATTCAAGCTGATAAAAGATGGCATATACACGATAGTTATGCATCAACTTTTGTTTCAAATTGTATAGTTTGATCAAACAATTCTTAAGCCCCCTAAGACTATATTCATGTAAGTTACTTCTAATTTTGCCTATTTCAGCAAGCAGGCTTCTACATGCTTGTCCGTGACTGGTAAAACAGAATTGCCTAATTGATGACATTATACTCACATGTTTATAGTAATACAAAAAAAAAATACGAAACGGTGAATAAACAATTAATTAAATTTCAAGATATCACTGGTATGAATTGAGGTGGAAAATTTGGCAGGTTGGGTTGTAAGACATCTTTGATGCAGCTTGCTCAAACTTCTTGATGGCAGTCTCGTTTTCTTCTAAGCTTGCTTCAGTGAAAAATTGTTTCCACCAAGATGGACTCCGCATTTTAGCCTTCAGAAATAAAGCAGGAATGTTTATCATCAGCAATGATAATAAAATAGTCTTCTAAAACAATTTTAAACAATATTAGTATTATGTATAAGAAAATCTATTAAAGCTGTTCTGTTTCTTTTGTTGCTTAAAGTAGAGTTTGACATGCAGACAAAATGGAAAAAACAGATAATTATGTCCTGTTTTCTTCAGTTCCACATCCAAAATATATATCACTTTTCTATCTTATGTCATGCTCTGTTCTATTTTAATGTATCACACATAAAACAAAACCAATATGTTTTTCTCTTATTTTAACCTATTTACCACTTACCAAATGCCACCTAATATTATAGAGTTCCAGGCTCAAACGACAAAAATCACCATGGACACAGCACACAGGTCACAGGTAATGAGGGGTATTCCAACTTGCTCGATTAGCATTTGTCATTAATATTTAATATGCTTTTCCGATTGCATAATCCAACTGCTAGAAAATTTTCTTCATTGCAAAATTGTACCAAAAGATAATTATTGAGTCAATGGTGGTTAGAAAAAAAATATGTTGATCCTTGATTGCCAAGCTCTAATGTCATTTTTGTCATCTTATTATCAGTGTTCTCAAGATAATTTGAAAGGGAATTCAACCTCTGTTTATATCTTGACAATTTCTTTTGTTAAAAAAGAGAAAAGAATTAGTTGAACCATAACTCTGGTAGACAAATCCCACTTAGAAAGATGCAATGCCAGCTGCCAAGTCACATATCTAATCAAATGGATCCAAAGAAATGGGATTTTAATCAAAGAAAACACCACTAAATACAGGATCATGTTTAAGAAGCAATTTCAGTCCAATCAATAGCAAAGAGTAATAGTAAGTTTTAGCCGGAGAAGGCCACTCACCGGGCGGCCAAATTTGGATAATTGTGTTACTTTAGCTCTCCGTTGACCTGGGAAACCTAAAATAGAAGGAAAGCACCAAAATTACGGCAAGGCAAACTAAAATAGAAAAAAATGATCAAGAAAAATTATTACTCAAGAGCCATTTGGTAGTGGGTGAAAAATTTGGAGACAAATTTTTCATACAAAACTAGTCCCTGAATTTGTAAACCTTGTTTTAAAGGTGTATCAAACTCAACATAAAGTTAAAATCATTGAAAGATGTAGCACACCCACAACACAGAAAAACAATAATACTCTTGAATTGACGTCTAATTAGTTGGCAAAAAGCTGCATTCATATTTATGAGTGTGTGAGAGAGATCAAATTTATTTTCAAAATGAAGTACCTGTAAAAATAACAACACCGTGTGCAGATACCCTTGCTAGTTCAGGAAGAGTTCTGTTTAAATATTTTGGTGACAGGTAATCCAAAGCATCTGAGACTATAACATGAGAAAAAGACTTTGCCCTGTATGGTAGAGGGAATTTTATATCTGCAACACGAACAATGCCTTTTTGCACTAGAGCCTTGCAGTTCCTATCAGCATCCTCTATGTCATATGGCTCCACACCCCACGCTTCAACTTCCCCTTCTCTTAACAATTTGGAGACCACTAAACAACTCTCAGGGCCTACGTGCAAAACATTTTTCATGTTGCCACCATATGCATTCTTCAAAACAGGAATTGCAGTTTGAACTTCAAATGTGCATGAAAAATCAGCTACAAGATAAAACAAATTTGGAATTTGTTAATAAGAGATGTTTAATTCCAAGACAATGTATCTAAAAGAAGAGCTTTATATTTGCTAATTAAACTACAGTTTGACCTGTTTTGATCAGGAGTGGTCAAAATTTTAATAGGTGAGATACGAAAAATAATGATGAGTTTGTTCATCCATAAATTTTCCAGAGGCACTAGGAAAATATATAGGGTAACTTTCTTTTAATAATGTTAAAGGGAAACTTGGAGCTATAAAACTCCCGCCATGGTGGGGTTTATTTTGGACAAAAATAAAGGGGAAGGAAAAGAGCAGAAAGACAAAGAACAGATGCCATCATATAATCTGAAAATGGTTAAAATAAAAGGCATCTTTTTGCAGAGTTTGTGGTCCTGAAATTTTTCTTAATGCAGATAAATTGGTCACATTGCAAATTAAAAGGGAAAAACACGTTTCAACTTCTGATTACAACAAAGAGAATTATTGTTATTATAAATCTAATAAAGCTCTACTCATCCTCCATTCTCATGTCAATGTACTTCTCTTATTACAAACTTTACAACCAACTTGACTTAGAGAAATACTCCTCATACAACAACACTGACAAACTATGCACAACTACTATGGGAGAAATACCGGGGCCCTCTTAAACCTTTTTCAGTCAAACTCTGATGCAGCAGCAAGAGATTGCACTATGACAGATTGTATAAGTAGCCTTTCTTATTATCTTAATAATTCATTCTCTTTAGGAAATAAAAAAAGAGAATGTTGGAAAAGGAAACTAAGAACAAACCAAGGAAGTCTTTTATAGGCAGCATAACTAATTTATACAAATGTATGCTAAGAAGACAATCCTTTAAACTAATATAAAAGCCATAAACAGTGGCTAGTTTCTCTCCCTTGTAAATGGAAGCTACATAATGCTAGAGAAACCAAAAAGAACACTACAAACCATAGGAGTTTCTATAATCAAGCAGGATGAGGAGCTGTTCAAGCAATCACAGCCCTGAACTCATAGGGTTCATATCATGAAGATTTTAACAATTTCTATGTTCGCTTGGTGCATCTTGATTTAATTTAAAGACTGAGGAGTATGGCTAATCACTGTATTATTTTGCAATTGTTGCCTAAAATAATTTCTCAATGCATGCAACATGATCAAATTTGCATTAGCATTGCTTCCACCTAACTTTCCAATACAAGTGAATGGTAATGCTTTTGGTCAAGCGTGATGGCTTCTCAAAACAAAAACAGCCATAAAACAACCAATAATTTTACATAAAGCAGTCTCAATAACATTCTGAAAATGGTCACATAATTTACCTTCAAACCTGCTAACAACATCCTTTTTTCCTCCGAATAGACCTGTTCATTTCAAAATATAAGATTAACCAGCCCATAGACATACATGGAAACATTAAATATATTTGGACTAGGACTTACATGAAGGAAACAAAAACATTTTATTAAAAGCAACAAGACAAGATAAGTTACTTGCATTTACTGTTAGTTTAGTATATACCCTTAAAAATGGGGTAAAGACAAATATAAAGGAATATGTTTTCACTACAATTTTACATATAAATTAAATCTCATCGACCAATGATTTTCATCCCCATTTATTAGGATATATATACCAAACTGACTATATAATGAGAATAGTAGCCTATAAAAACTTGTTACCTGACCCACCAAAAGCATAAACGATGAGAAGGAAAGCTCCCTGAGATTTTCAACCAAAATTAAGAAAGGGGTTAATCATCATAACAATTGCATCATTAAAATAGGATCAGGCCACTTTCTATAGGTGCAGATATGAAATTACCAGAAGGACAAGGGTTACGGATAAAAGGGGAGAAGATTTTGATTTGGAATTCAAGACTCCTGAAAGGGGAAAGCTTCCACCACCACGTCTCGTGGAACTTGGTTGTCTCCTTGTCATTACTTCTTCTGAGAAAGTGATGCCTGCAAACAAAATGATCAAAAATATCATTCAGAATCGTCACATAATAACAACAATAAAATGAAATTAAAGAAATAACCAATGAATCATCCAAGTTTTGGCTATTGCGGTGTTTCGGTTGTTGCAAGCAAACTTATATATAAGAAAAAAACAGAGTGTTAACTGTAGAATAGAGTAAGCAAATCGTAAAACAAGTTTATGCACTATATATGTAGAAGGAGATTAAAAAAGTTAGAAAAAATGGCACTGGGAGATAGAAGATGAAGAGAGGGAGAGTGAAGCACCTTAGATCACATTCATAACATTAACAGCATTCACAATGGAAGGAGATGTTAGATTAGATCAGATCTAAGCCTAACGATGAAATCAGAGGAGAAGCATTGGTTTAACCACAGATCTGACACGCTGTGGTCGGCAAAACGCACTACGTACTCATTCTAAAACGCGGCATACAAATACAAGAATGTAAATATAAATATAAATTAAAATTTTAATAAAAATAGTGGAACTCTGCCCCTTCCTTTCCACTATAATTAATTAATAGCATTGAATCTTAGGAAACTCTGACTATACCGTGCCAACGCCACTAGTTTAACTGACATGTGATGGGGTGACACCTTAAAACACCACAAAAATTTTAAAATATAATTAATAAAAAAATGCAAACGAGTTAGAGTGTGTAACATTTAAGGTTGTAGATGCAATTAAATATGATTTCAATATAAAATTGATAAAACTTTTACTTTATGTTTGAAAATATTGTTAATTTTAAAATTAAAAGGAAGTTATTACTTAATTAATAGGTAGTAATTAAGAGTTAATAATTTCCTCTTTTAAATCAGAGTCTTCATATTACTGTGATTTCTTTTTAAATTATAGTCCCTTTATACCCTTTAAAAGATAGGCCCCTTCATCCTATTTTTAAAAGTCATTTTTGTTACCGAAGAAAAAGGTTAAAATTTAGGGGCTAAGTTTATAGACTACCATTAATCATTTTGACATGTATGACAATTAGTAGAAGTTCATCTACAATAAATATGTTTCTAATTGATTTGGTCACCATCTCTATTCTTAATTCTTATGTTTAAAGGCAAATTATAAGCCAATATCCAAATTAAAGTGAAGGAGAGATCTATCTCATTAGGACTATTTTCAAAATGACTAAATTTCGATTAAAATTCCATTGCCCTTAATGTAACACTATATCCTTAGCTTTCATGTGAATGTAAAAAGGTTCTTAACTACACCAAGAATTTTCTAGCCCGAGCATCACCTTCCATGACAATTATTTTTTTGGTATAATATTGGTCCAATTAAAAACGTGATTTACATGAATCTCTGTGTTAGTTTGATGGTAGTAGTGATATTTTTTCGATTTTTTTATAGTCGATTGATAATATGCGTAACGCTATAACAAACATGCACTATATCATTGTCGATTTAAAAGGCTCTGATGTTAAATAGATTATGCATCACTATTCTTCCCATAAGCCACACTTCACCCGTGCTGAAGTTTGCATTTTCTATTCCTTGATTAAAGATATGAAGAACAATATTGTTATCCTTCTCAATTTCCACTTCTTCCTAATGATTCATGACAAAGAAAGCCACATCAACCCAATGGGAATTGAGACCCTATTAAAGGGAGAAAATCAAGATACAATAAGGAGGGAAGCCATCATAAAAAAAATAATAAATTACACTTAATTTTGAAAAATATATTTTCTTGTAATTTAATTCTTAAATTTATTTATTATCCTAATTAATTTCAAACTTTTCAAAACTCGTCAAGTTAACACATCTTATGAATTAAAGTGATTTATAAAAGGAGTAAGTTAATATGAATTTTATAAATAAGAAATTAACCAACTTATAAATATAATTAAATTTAAAAACTAAATTGTAAGTAAAAAATAATTTTAAAGATTGAGTTGCTAATTACTAATTTGTTTTTCATTGAATGTGAATTAGATATTGATTAGTATATAAGTGAGACAATGTTTCCTTTATTATCTTTTCTGCATTAACTCCTTTGTAATATTGATTTTTATTGTAAATTAGTAAAACAAAAAATACTTGTGGAAGTGATCCTAAATGAATTGTACCTGTAATATCATATATTTATCTCAGTTATATTTGTAGAGATATCAGGTAAAAACCCAAAAAAAGCAACATACGAAGAGGCTAAAAGTAGCTCTAGGCCCTGTTACTATTTATTATGATAGCGCCCATGTCTAATTGAACAATATTGGGCTGAGTATTAAGATTATGTTTTCCATAGTCATCATTCAGATCAGGACCTCGTGGGCTTAGACAAGAAAAGAGTTAAATAAAAATGATATGGTACAAGGCAACAAGCAACTATAGTTGTGCTTCTGCATCGGATGTCTTGGGCTTGCAGAGTTGTTACTTGTTACCTTGGGCCATTGGGACTTTCCTTCCTGTTGTTCAGCAGAAAAGAATAGAAAAAGAAAATAACAATTGGGGAGAAATAATAGATATATTTGAGCACACTCATCATAATCAAATTCATTTAAGAGTAGAGTGTTTGAGATTTTCTTTATAATCGAAAATAGAATAGTGAAAACAATTATTTATGGCTTAAGTAAAAACCATCACCTATATGTTTCATAGCTGTAAAAGCAGAACTTAGCAATTTTGGGTGATTAAAGTGGTTGACAGTAAAAAGTATACGTACTATCCAACTCAAAAGTCCAAATTGACTTAGGAGTTACTTATTGCAATCTTGGACATCATCATTAGATGGAAGAAATGGCAATTAATGCATATCTTAGAAGTAGGTTTATCCGCCAATATGCTGTCATGAAGTGACTAAGATTATCAATTATTAATCTTAATTTCCACCGTCATTCCCAATTCATTCATGATCTTCAGTTCTTGTTTGCAATATGAATGAATCAACAAGCTTTCATAACTTTATTCATCCATGTGTTATTCAATTATTTAATCTTTAATTTCCACCGTTATTCCCAATTCATTCATGATTTTCAGTTCTTGTTTGCAATATGAATGAATCAACTAGCTTTCATAAACTTTATTCAACTCATATGTATGTGTTATTCCCTGCCTCTGAATATACTTATAAGACATGGTTGATCAAGACACACTGACCAATAAAAGAGGGTTAAAATTAATTGATCTTATTGATATTTTAAAAAATAGTTTAACTTTATATTTTACTCTTATTTAATATATCATTAACTAACTTCATTATTATTTGACAGTTAGAAAGACATTAAAATTAATAAGGTTAAATAAGAAAATCATAATAAATGTTTCCTTAAAATTATAAAGTAATGTATAGAAAGGAACACAAAAAGCTTCTATATAGAAGTAAACTGGATTGTAAAAGCAACAATTTTTTTAGTTAGTTACACAATTTTTTATATATATTGCTCACACAAATTCACTGATATTGAATCAATCAAATCCCACCGGCCCCGGCAAACGGCGCCAGAAACTTGATGTGAATTTTGGCAAGTGTGCCAAGTTATTGCAAGTATTCAATAGTAAGTATAGTATCATATCTACAGAGATTGAAAGTTCAAGTATCAAACACAGGGGAATTATCTAGTTGGATAAGAAGAATATGATTGTAACAAGTGACATCTAAACTATGGCAGAAAATTGAATCAGAAAAATTGTTTATAACAAAGCAAGAACACAATATTGTGAAGAACAATATCAACAAAGTGGTTAGGGTTGATTCACTTAATCCTCTCTTCATGCAAGTGTTCATATCATTCAATTCAATTATTGTAATTCTATTAATGATCCAATTCACTAACATAGTCAAAACCCATTCCTTGGTGTATTAATATGTCATCAAGTAGAACCCTAATTCCTTAGGTGAACCTAATAGAGACATGCATTAGATTCAAGAATTGATAAAGATCACACAAGAATCAATTCCTATTCCTAGGCAATCAATCTCTCATGGTTGCTCGTTTCAAATCCAAGCTTTTGTTAACTCCTTGGAAAGCGTACCAAAAGTCAACTATAGTATAATGATTTATAAATAGGAGTTTCGATCCCACGAGGAACAGGTTCAATTAAAATTTAAAAGTTCAACTCAAAAAGCATATAAACAAGATTGGTAAGTGGATTCATGATTGATTTACCTAAATTAAACTGGACTTATATAAAAGTAATGCAAGTGACAAGGAAATTAAGGGAAATTTCAATGAGAAAACAGGGATTGAATTTCATCTATCTCACTCTTCTGTATTCTTGATGAATATAAACATATAGCATTTGAAAACTATCAATATTGATGCAACACACAAAAATCATTTATATTGATTCCTCAAGTATAAAATCCATAAGATTAATCCCCTGAATATTGATTCCTCAAATATTCAACAGATTATCCAGCATTACGTTCAAGTGTTATACGCAATCGATATATCAAAATCTATTCCTAGTATTACGATATATCAAGTATTTTCGTTCAGATCGGATTTTCAGAAATACTTTCCAGTTAGATCTAAAAATCAAATTCAAGAGTCTATTGATCAGATAGAATCAGGGATGAAGAACAGAACGATAATACCAATATTGACCGAAACAAGATTACTATATATAAATATCACCAGAATACATCCGAGTTCGAGTCGATTACATTCAATCCCAAGAGAAAAGATTAGCTACACATGGTAGCTTTACAACTAAGAATTACAAGGAGATGAAGGATTGTGCTTTCGTAGCTTCCGTTCTTCTTGTTCGTCAGAAAGTTTCTCTAAAAGGAATGTACGTTACGAAGTGTCGAAAACTGTCTTTCAAACTCTGTTTTGTCCCTGAATAAGTGGATTCTCGCTTGAGCCAAAGATTTTAGCTCAAGCGAGTAGAATTCTTCAAGATGAAGAAAGGTATTCTCGCTTAAGCGAAATTAATTCGCTTGAGCGAGAATGGCACCCAAAATTCACCCTCTCTGGACAAATTTCGCTTGAGTGAGAAATTTCGCTCAAGTGAGAATAGAACAGAGTTAATCCTTCTTTTCTTCTTTCTGCTCAATTCTTCTAAGCCCGATTACTCCTCTTCTTGGTTTCCCTGAAATTAAAGCACAAAATGGGATTAAAAGGCTTCAAATAAACCAAAACTCAGATAATACTTACTTGAATTCAAAATTCTAAAATTGGGAGGAATTAATGTCAAATAAGTGCAATTAACCCATAAGTGCCATAATTCCATGTAAAAATATCCTAATATTTGGCACTTATCAGCTTTTCCTCAATTTTCCAATTGTGAGAATAACTTTTGATTCATGCAATTGAGTGGCCAATCCAATTGATGCATTAAGAGTAGAAGAAAGCAATTGAATTGAACTACAAAATTGAATTGAATTAACAAATCACTTACATAAAGTTCAGATCAAGATTCATCAACACGTAACCTAAAAGATTAGAAAGACATTACAAGAGATGAGAAGATGAAGAAAAGAGTGAAGAACTTGAGAGAAGAATCCATAGTTGTAGTGTTCAAGCTTGCTTCCACAAGTTTGTTCTTCAAGTTCTTCAGAGAAAGAGAGAATTCTAGTGCTTTGATCTAAAAACGAAAGTGAAAGAATGAGGAAAAACTGTTTTTGACAGTTACAAATTCCTATTTATAGTTGTTGCATGTGCAACTCGCGTGGGGACATGATGATCTTCTGGATGTCCTCACGCGAGCATCTAGAGACTACAGAAGCTTTCTGTTCAATCGTGTCCTCACAGGAACCACTCTGTATGTGTGCCCACAGGAAGAGGTAGTGATGCTCCCTGATGGCTCGTGTTCTCACGCGACAACAATCTTCATGTTCCCGCACGCATAGACAGAATTGAATTTTGTCTTTCCTTGAGTTACTTTTAGGACATGGAAGCCTTCTTGTCATCCCATAAACATATAAAGCTCAAATTACCTACAATTGGAAAAAATCTACAATCCTCAAGGAGTAGGTGATAAGTGCCAAAGATTGGATGATTTTAATGTAGAAATATGGCATTTCTGGGTTAAACTGTATTAAGTATTTAGTGATTTCCTCCAAATACTAGAACTTGTGATTTTTGCAGTAATATCTGAGTAATGATGCAATTGAAAGCTTTTAATCCCAAATTTTGGTGTTTAATTGAAGGATAGATTAAAGGGGATCAATCAAAAGCAAAAGAATTGAAGAAGCAAGGAGAAAAAGAGGAAAGAGAGTGCTGAGGATTCGCTCGAGCGAGTCCCAATTCGCTCAAGCGAATAATGACCAGAGAGGGTGAATTTTGGAGCTGAATTCGCTTAAGCGAATTGATTTTTCTTCACCATGAAGAAAGCTATTCGCTTAAGCTAAAATTTAGCTTAAGCGAATTTCCACTTATTAAGCATTCACAAAACAGAATTCGAAGGAGTTTTTTTTGGGAGTTCAACACTTTCAAAAATTAGAACGACAACTCCGAAGAAGAAAAAGAAAGCTGCGGAATCAGATTTTTCATCTTCTCCTTCATATTTTGTGATTGTACAAGCTACTATGAGTAGTTAATCTCCTCTTTTGGGATTGAATGTAATCGACTCGAACTCGGATATATTCTGGTTATATTTCTATATAGTAATTTCGTTTCTATTGATATTGTTATTTTCGTTCCGTTTATATGTTCTTGATTCTACCTGATCAATAGAGTCTAGATTTAGATTTTTGGATTTAACTGGAAAGTATTTCTGAAAATTCGATCTGAACGAAAATAGTCGATATGTCGTTATACTAGGAATAGATTTCGATATATCGAATGCTTTAATACTTGAACTTAATGCTGGATAATCTATTGAATATATGAGGAATCAATATTCAAGAGATTAATCTTATGAATTTTATAATTGAGGAATCAATATAAATGATCTTTGTGTATGCATCTATATCGGTAGTTACGAATCCTATATATATTGATATACAACCAGAATATAGACGAGGGAGATAGATGAAATTCAATCCCTGTTTCTCAAACCGATATTTCAAATCAATTTTACTCTTTTATACTGCTTATTAGAATCATATTTTAGCTATCAATACCAAACATGAATCAATCTATTTTCCTTTGTATATACTTGCTTTTGAATTTAGTTACAACTTTAATTGACCTATTCCCTGTGGGTTCGACACTCGTACTTTAATATATTATACTACAGTTGACTATAGGTACGTTTGCCTAGGAGTTAACAAGTATTTTTGGCGCTGTTGCCGGGGAATCGGTGTCAATTTAAAGTTTTAGCTAGTTCATTAAGTATTATGAATATTTTTAGTATAGACAGTTTTAATTATATTTGCATCTTGTGCTAATCCTTGTTTGAGTTGTGTTGATTTATGTTATTAAGAGGTCAGGTGCTTAAAGATCAATTGGAATTTGACCCTGAAATTGAGAAGACGGCTCGGAAAATAGGGGTAAGAACAGAAAGAAAAAGAAGGGACAAACCATAGGTGAATCTTCCAACACTCCCAACACACCAATTCCAATAGAGCAAAGAATTGAAAACATGGCTGGTGAAAGACAAAATCCACCAAGGAGGACTTTGGGAGACTATGCTATGCAACAAGGTCCCAGAAATTTTTCAAGCATAGCAATACCAGCTGCTACAAAAACATTGGAAATGAAGCCAGCATTCCTTAGCTTAATCAGTGCCCATCAATTTACTGGAATGGATCATGAGGATCCATACACTCACCTTTCCACTTTTTATGAATTGATAGGGACAATGGGATTTGAGGAAGAGGACTTAGAAAATGTGTACTTACGTTTATTTCCTTTCTCATTGGCAGGAAAAGCTAAGGAATAGCTTAAGTCACATCCAAACCAGAGTCTGACCAGCTGGAGTGTAGTAGAGGAAAAGTTCTTAAACAGATTCTTTCACCCTCTCGCTACATCAAGGCTAAATCAGATATTTCAACATTCAGGCAGGGGCTAGATGAGCCATTCTGTGAAGCATGGGAAAGATTTAAATCTTTACTGAGGAGATGCCCAAATCATGGATTTGACGACATAGCCCAGCTGAATATTTTCTGTAATGGCCTCCGACCTGACACTAAAATGATATTGGATGCAACAGTAGGAGGAACTATGATGTCTATAGATGTAGAGCAGGCTACAAGAATAATTGAAGCATTAGCATCTACAGACCAGCAGGCTCAACATGGTAGGCACAATGTTCAAAGGAAGGGAGTGCTTGATCTGAACACTACTGATGTTATTCTGGCTCAGAACAAAATATTGACTCAACAGATTGAGGCACTTACTAAACAGATGTCTAAACTACCTCAACAATTGCATGTTGTACAATCCAATCCTGGTCAATCACAACAGCAGCAGATGATATGTGATTTCTGTGGAGGTGACCATCCAAATGGTCACTGTTCTTATCAAGGCAATCAACAAGAAGAACAGATTAATTATATGGCCAATCAAGGGAGACCAGGTAATTTCTCTACCAATGCTAATAATTATGCTAACAATTTTTCGCAGGGGTGGAAAAATAATCAGAATTAGAACTATGGTTGGAGACAAGAAGTTGGACCATCCAACAGACAACCTCCTTATCAACAGCAACAGCAACATTATCCTTCTGTACATGAAGAACATCAAAATTGGAGGATACACTTGAAAAATTCATGCAAACTTCTATATCAAATCAGAAGAATACTGAAGCTTCAATCAGAAATTTAGAAACACAGGTTGGACAGTTGGCTAAACAATTATCAGATCAACAAGCAGGACATTTTTCAGCCAACACTCAAACCAATCCCAAGGAGCAGTGTCATGCTATCACTACAAGGAGTGGAAGAGTTGTAGGGAGAGGGATTAGTGACAACCTAGCTGTGGAGGAGGAAGTAATGGAAGAAAAAGAGAAAGAAAAGGAAAATGAGTGTGAGGGAGAGGAAGAACAAAATAAAGATGAGGTTGTAAATAGAGAGTTGAGAAAAGGAAAAGAAAAAGAGGGAGAAAATAAAATGGAAGAGAAAAAGAGGGAGAAGGGTGAGAAACAGGTGCACCCATTGAAGAAACTGCCTTATCCTCTTGAACCCTCAAAGAAGGATAAAGAAAAGGCATTCGCTCGCTTCATGAGTATCTTCAAGGGCCTTCAGATCAACATGCCATTTCTTGAAGCATTGGAGCAAATGCCTACCTATGCAAAATTTATGAAAGACCTCTTGACTAAGAAGAGGAAATTTACATAAGAAGAAACAGTGGAGTTAGAGGCCGGTTGTAGTGCCATTATTCAGAAGCCCCTACAACTGAAATCAAAAGATCCTGGTAGCTTCACCATTCCTATCACTATTGGTGCTTTGCCAGTAAGAAGGGCTATGCTTGATCTTGGAGCTAGCATTAACTTGATGCCCTTATCTATGCTCAAGAGAATTGGTGACTTGGATGTGAGGCCTACAAAAATGAACCTTCAATTGGTTGACCGGTCCATCACACACCCTTATGGCATAGCTGAAGATGTTTTGGTAAGAGTGGATAAACTTGTTTTTCCTATGGATTTTGTGATTATGGACATTGAGGAAGATCGTGATGTGCCTCTAATTTTGGGTCGACCATTTATGAAAACTGCTAAGGTGATTATTGATGTCGATAATGGTAAACTCAAGGTTAGAGCACAAGATGATTAGGTTACCTTCAATGTATTTAAAGCCACTCCACAACAAAAAAAGTCAGCAAGAGTGCTTTAAGGTAGACTCTACTGAAGGAGTCTTTCATGCTGAAAGCAAGCTACAACTGCATGAGTTTGAGAAATTGAAGGATGATTGTCATGAATGTCCTAGGCTTCAGAAGAAAAAGATTCACGTAGATCATAACAAGAAACCAGCAAAAAGAAAAGACAAACCAAAGAAGTTAGTGGTGTGGTCCAAGTCCAGAAGAAGGTCAAGATGTTCAGAACCAGTCCTTGTCAAAAATTTGCATGAAGCAATGATATTTGGGGGTTTGTTGCCACAAGAGATCAAGGGTGTAGCATCAAGGCTCACCACAAAATTTCAATTTCAACCACCATGACGAAAAACAGGCATCAAGCTAAGTGACGTTAAGCAAGCGCTTCCTGGGAGGCAACTCAGTGTTTAATTCTGTTTTACATTTCAAATTCCAATTTGTGTGTTGGTGTGTTTTTGTACATAATTGTGTGTATGTGTGTTTTTATGCATGTTTGTGTGTTTGTGTGCTTTAAGTCAATTTTTAGCAATTCATTGTCTCGATTAGGCCAAACTAGTGTATTTAAGTGTTTTGAAGTTATTTGAACTTGTTTTGCATGAAAAAGAGTTTTGGTGAAAAATTGAGACATGTGGATGCTCCAAATTGCCTTAAAAGTAGTCAATTGTGAAATTTGAGTATTTGATCTTAGATTTTGGTTAGAAAAGTGTGAAACCATGCTCAATCATAGAAATCAATGTAGGGAGTGAATTAGAGTGTGAATTAAAGTCTAAAAGAGAGCAATAATCAAGAATTGAGTGATTGAAATTGGTAGAAAATTTTGCAAAGTGTAGAAGGAAATGGAAGGCAAAATTCTAGAAAATTCGCTTAAGCTAAATCCATTAGCTTAAGCGATTATGCAGACAAAAAGGAAAAAAAATTTCTGTCAAATTCGCTTAAGCGAATTTGAAGAAAAAAATGGCTTCTCTCTGGACATTATTCGCTTAAGCGAATTACGGAATTCGCTTAAGCGAATTCCAATTCGCCTAAGCGAATTTCAAGACAAAAATGCATGCTCTCTGGACATTATTCGCTTAAGTGAATTGCAATTCACTTAAGCGAATTTCAGGGGAAAAATAGGGTCTCTCTAGACGGAATTCGCTTAAGCGAATTCTAATTCGCCTAAGCGAATTTTTAAAATGTGTGCACCCTTTTGACAGCAACAGAGAGAAAACTTTCATTGTTCAAAACATCCTTCTTTTCTCTCGCGCGCGACAGCAACTCTTCCCCTAGGGCACCAAGTTTTTCACTCCATTTCACTCACTAATCTCCATCTTCTTCATCTAATTGCTCTTTAAGGTAAGTTCCTCTCCATTTTCCTTTGCTTTCACCGAACAATTTCAAGGTTTTTATGGTGTATCAAAACCTTAGGGTAGTAGCCATGTGGGTTGTTGTGAGCAATTCGGGTTTTGGGTAGTAATCTACCTAGGATTGAAAGTGCATGATTGTTGATTGAAAAGAATGCTCGGAATTGTTTGTTGTTGTGAAAAGAAAAGAAATAGAGCAAAATGAGAAGGAATTGATTCAAGAGATTTTCTTGTATTTGAGTGCACACACACTGTTTGATGAAATGTTTGAATAACTTGAGCACTTGTTTATGCAAATTTGAGGTTGTGGAAGCATACTTTAGGCTTATTGGAATTGTACAATATACACAAGTGTCATTTACTCAAGTGAACATCATTATAATTCATTGGGTATCATTGAAAAATTAATTTAATTTGGGAACTTGGCTTGTACCTTTATTAGAAACATAGTGATGTTTAGTGCTTAACAAGGTATATAACTTGCACTTTTGAATGTTACACTATGAAATGTTGTTGTAAAATGAATGTGTACATTCACTTGAAACACGCCATTTGATTGGAATCTTTAGAATGAAGTGTGTGCAATGAAATGGATCCTTGTTTTTATAACTTAAATTCTATGACTGAAATGGATCCTTGGTTGGTTGATTATCATTTTTCAGGAAATGGGAAAGAAAAAATCAACTGCAAGGCTTACACCCAACAAGATTCATCCTTATGCAGGTATGTAACCAGTATAATTCCTTCCATATGTTCAGTGGCCTGGGGACAGCCCAGTTTTTCCAGGAGGGAGTGGAGCTGGAGCAGCTGCTACCTATTGAGATTCTGCTTTTGGAGGTGACATGCATAGAGAGGATGCCTTTGCAGCTGCACTTGGAGGCGACTACATTCCAGAAGAAGGACCATCTGGAGTAGCAGATGAAGATGCACCTGTTGTTGGTGATGGAGCTGGAGTAGACTTTCAGGATGCAGATTTTGAGGATAACTTTGATAGGATCATGAGGGGAGACTGACTCACCTTATTGATATGTTTTCTATGATTATGACTTGGTTTCACTGTTTTGGTGTGATTAATACTGTTTCATTGTTGTTTTCTGAGTGTTACTATTTCTTGTGTTTACTTGGTTATTCTTGCAGAGAACCTTAGACTGCAATATTTTGGTGTGGTTATTAATACTTACTGATGTGATGAATTATAGTAGTAGTTACTTTGATTTTTGTTGTTTCTCTTGTTTAGTAGTATTGACGCTTTGTTTTATTATTGTTAATAATATAGATATAATACTGTTAGATACATAGAGATACATTTTTGGAGGGAATTAATGAAAAATCTTTCTTGAGGAAGTTGGTTAAAAAGAAATCAGGATTCAGTAAGTGTTCTAAGAATAGAACAACTTCACAAACTGAACAAGGAAGAGAAAAAAAGGAAAATGTGGTGAATTGCATAACCAAATAGGACTAGGACATTTGTGCATGATAATGATGGACCAAGATAAATAATTATAACAATAGATGATACAATCAAGGAAAAAGCCATAGATAACCCAGTGAGTGTGTGAATCCATAAACAGGCTGAGAGTTTCACTGTTGATTGACCAGTTGATATTGCTTGAGTTTCCCTTTGATAACATTGCATAAAAGGCATGGAAATAATTAAGGCAATTTTGTGTTGTACATAATAAAGCTAGAGCCAAAAAGCCAACCTAAAAATTAAACAATTTTTTTTTTGCTAGCCCATTTGAGCTTAACTATTCTTTGATATTGCACCTTGAACCTAAATTGAAAAATTTCACCCTTACCTTGCATATTAAAGGAAGGAGAGCATAGGTGCATATTATCATTATAATGGTAGTGGGTTGGTGAAAGTGTGTTTAGCAAAAGAAAAAGGTTTGGTTATATAATGTACTCCCTAAAAATAAAATAAATAAATAAATAAATAAGGAAGAAGAAGACAATGAAAATAAAAAGGGAGTAGATTGTGAATGAAGAATTGGTGCATTGAGGTGTTAAGAATAGAGAGTTGATACAAATTGAATTAAATGCTTATGCTCTCTTTTCTTGAAATGTGCTTTTGATTAACCTGAAAAACCAATGTTTTTGAAAGCCTAGCCTCATTACATCCCTTCTAAGACCTTAAGATCCATGCCAATTGTGTAATTGTGATTGAATTGGAAATGACTAGCAATGTTGATTTGTGCAACTTCAGTGAAATTAGAGAGAAACACTCACCAGTGAGACTTGAGAGAAAATTTCCTTGGTTAAAATCATATCATTGTTATAATTGTTTCTTTTGGTAATTGATTGCACTATTGTCCTGCTTCTATTTGATTTTGGAATTTCCATGTATTCTTAATTCAAATCTGTAGTTTGATTGTGAGGTTGTCTCTTGAAGAACCATGAAAATGATTTCCAATTAACCAATTTCAGAATTCCAAGCATGATTAATTGAGTATGACTGTTTACTTTGCTTGAGGACAAGCAAGATTCTAGGTTGGAGGAGTTGATAAGTGCCAAAGATTGGATGGTTTTAATGTAGAAATATGGCATTTCTGGGTTAAACTGTACTAATTATTTAGTGATTTCCTCCAAATACTAGAACTTGTGATTTTCGCAGTAATATCTGAGTAATGATGCAATTGAAAGCTTTTAATCCCAAATTTTGGTGTTTAATTGCAGGATAGATTAAAGGGGATCAATCAAAAGCAAAAGAATTGAAGAAGCAAGGAGAAAAAGAGGAAAGAGAGTGCTGAGGATTCGCTTGAGCGAGTCCCAATTCGCTCAAGCGAATAATGACCAGAGAGGGGTGAATTTTGAAGCTGAATTCGCTTAAGCGAATTGATTTTTCTTCACCATGAAGAAAGCTATTCGCTTAAGCTAAAATTTAGCTTAAGCGAATTTCCACTTATTCAGCATTCACAAAACAGAATTCGAAGGAGTTTTTTTCGGGAGTTCAACACTTTCAAAAATTAGAACGACAACTCCGAAGAAGAAAAAGAAAGCTGCGGAATCAGATTTCTTCATCTTCTCCTTCATATTTTGTAATTGTACAAGCTACTATGAGTAGCTAATCTCCTCTTTTGGGATTGAATGTAATCGACTCGAACTCGGATATATTCTAGTTATATTTCTATATAGTAATTTCGTTTCTATTGATATTGTTATTTTCGTTCCGTTTATATGTTCTTGATTCTACCTGATCAATAGAGTCTAGATTAGATTTTTGGATTTAACTGGAAAGTATTTCTGAAAATTCGATCTGAACGAAAATAGTCGATATGTCGTTATACTAGGAATAGATTTCGATATATCGAATGCTTTAATACTTGAACTTAATGCTGGATAATCTATTGAATATATAAGGAATCAATATTCAAGAGATTAATCTTATGAATTTTATAATTGAGGAATCAATATAAATGATCTTTGTGTATGCATCTATACCGGTAGTTACGAATCCTATATATATTGATATACAACCAGAATATAGACGAGGGAGATAGATGAAATTCAATCCCTGTTTCTCAAACCGATATTTCAAATCAATTTTACTCTTTTCTACTGCTTATTAGAATCAAATTTTAGCTATCAATACCAATCATGAATCAATCTACTTTCCTTTGTATATACTTGCTTTTTGAATTTAGTTTCAACTTTAATTGACCTATTCCCTGTGGGTTCGACACTCGTACTTTAATATATTATACTACAGTTGACTATAGGTACGCTTGCCTAGGAGTTAACAGTAGGTACTCCTTCCATTTAAAATCCAACACCTGACATGATTAGTTATGCATTCCCAATTTTAATTTGAAAAAAGGAAGTTAAAAAAAGAAAAAACTGTCAAATAACAAAGAGGGAGTACTGAGGAGTGGGTGCTCCTGGAGTACTGAAAATTTGTTCAATAGTGAACAAAATGACATTAAAACTACACCTAATATAAAAACTATGAATTAAACATCAAATTTTCTAATTATAAACATACCAAACTATTAATCACACAAAACATCCTAAAAACTACTACTTCTAAGCTAATTACACATATAAATCCACTAATGATATGGATTTATCATTCACTCACATCACATGTAACGTAAGATTAGAGAAAAAAAAGGGAAATTTAAAATTTCAATCACTCAAAATTATTATTGATTCAATTATAATACATTATGAAGACGTGACATAACATGATATATAAGCATTAGTTTCCATTTAAATAATATTAAAATTCAATTATGAAGAGTTTGATTTTGCTATAACTTTTATTTTTTGGTGCACACATTATATTTTGAATTTAATAATTATACACTGTCAGTGTAGAAAAATTTTACACAGACATTCAATGATATGTTGCCACATCATTTAATAAATATGACACTTGATGTACCATCAAATTCATTGGATGTCTGTGTAAAATTTTTTACACTCACAATGTATAATAATTAAACTCTTACAATTTTTTGGTTGCATTTACTATTGGAGTGTAACTTTGTAGGGGTGTAAGCGGGTCCGACTCAACCCGCGAACCCGATAGACACAACCCAACCCGAAGGATATTTAACAGTTTGGTTCGGGTATTTGGTTCGGTTCAGACATTTTCTTTCAAACCCGATCTGGTTCGGTTCGGGTCTCAGGTTTGCCTATGTTGAACCTGACCCGACCCAAACCAAATCAGAAAAAGAAGCCTTTATCTTATTTTATTTTCCTGCCCAGAGAGAACAAAAATAGGCGCATTGGCAGCCCAAGCAATGGTGGTTTCCCAAATCCTATTTCATCTTCTCTTCTCATTTTATTTTTTCCTATTTCTTTTCTTTTATTCATGTTATATTTTAATTTCATTTCATTTTTCACATTTTTTTTAAAAAAAAAATGCTCATGACCCGATGACCCAACCCGAACATATACGGGTTGGTTCGGGTCAGATTACTCACCCAAAAAATACAAAATCCGAATCAACCCAACCCGCCATTATTCTATCGATTTATACTTGATGTTACCCCAAACTCGACCCTCAACACGATTACACCCTTATAACTTTGTATGTCTAGCGCCTACAACACATATATTATTTGTAAATATGTGTAGAAACGACTATTAGCATCTACAATTTTTTGGGTAACAACTAACAAGCATATTTACGAAAATGAAGGATTTATGTGGTTAGATAGAAGGCACAGCAATTTTTGCATAACATCTTGGACATGACATATTCAACTTTTCCAAACCCTCTCCCCATGAAGCCGTACACACCTTGTAAATGCCTCTATTTTTCTGCATGACGGATCTTCTTTGACTTCACAATATTTCATTCTTTTGATTCTCTTCTGTCCACGTTGATCTTGTCGTTAGCATGCTAGCTAGCTTTTTATATGTATATTTCCTTGTTGCTTTTGCCTATTTGGCTACCATGCTATACCTTTATCTTTTTACATTTGGGAAGGCACGCCCACTTAATTAAAGGCAAAAGAAAAAAAAAAGGGTCCTTGGTTCATAGTGGATATACTATTTTTTCCCCAAGAAGGTAGTGGCAGTGATGTAGTATTCACATAATTAGCGTGTTTGGTTTACCCAAAATCATATTTTAAGCGTGGATTCTCTCTAGCATTGGTTTGGATCCACAACGTGATTTTGGGTAAACGCTTGATCAAATGATGATTTTTTTGTAACAATTTTGCATTAATTAACTATCCATTACCCTGTGTGATGGTATTGAGAAGTGAGATAAGCATGAAGAATACACCTTAAAAAAATTGAATGCATAATTGTCTTGGGGGTCAATTACATGTTATTTTCTTCCTTCTTGCCAATGTTTTAACTTAGACCTCATTCATCATAGGCACAAGAGAAGGAAAATATGAAGTGTGAATATAACAAACCATAGCGCAGGTCTGAACGCACCCATGCCGATCGAGTGAGTTTGATCATCACTTAAAGGTAGCTAGCCATAATGACATAGGCCATGTTGCTTTTAAGGGCCAATATTATCATGAGAGTGTTATAATAATTAAAGAAAGGTTTGAAAAGTTATCCAACTATAGGGCTTTCCTTAACATAGCAGACAAATTGTGATACAATACTAGTAATTAAGTCATCAACCAGATCACATAAAGTCATTCTGAGGGAATCTAAATTTTGCACCCACTGCTTTTTGTTTGAATTAGGTAAGGGAATATCTGCTACCTTTAACAATAAAAAGTTGTTAACTAATGATGACCCTGGACGTGGAGAACCAGTAGCAATGACGTTATCAACATTATCATTATGGTCAAAGGATCAATTAAATTAAATATATATATATATATATATATATATATATATATATATATCTTCCCAGGCCCAGCTCATTGTAATTGGGTCACATACTGAGCTGGGTTCTGTACTTAAGAGGACCAACAATGTTGAAACTAATGATGAATGATGTCTCCCTCATATTGCCTCAATCATTTCACCCTCTCAATCATAACCTTTTAATAGCCTTCTCATCTGTTTCTATCAATGAATCTACAAAACATTATGATATATATGACCATAAGGATATGAAAATTTAGAAGCTCTTTACTAGTAAAATGTAACGATTTAAAGTTTGAACCTTGCTGATAATTAATTAAACCCTGAATTTTACTAGCTACAAACCCACCACCCCTTTTCTCGTATTGTCCATGCATGCAAAAAGGAAAGAAAAATATTGAAATTTTACTTGAGAGGAAATGAAAGAAAAAAAGAGGACTATGAATCTGTCCAAGCAGCAAAAACTGGCATCTGAGGCAGAGAAAGGGTAGGCCTCAAATGGGGTGATGGATCCCAAGAATTCACGTTACTATTTGGATTAGTAGCCAATAGTTTGGTGGCTGTTGAAGGCATTCCAGAGAGCATTGGCAAGCTTGTCCTATCTGGGCTACCTTCTCTTGAGCTGCTTAAACTTGTGGCCAATGATGAAGGATTTGACACATGTGTTCTCATCTTGTTACTTGATTCCTCTACTTCTTGATGAAACATGTTATCTAAAGACACTGAGAAGGATTGATGAGTTCTGTCAGTTTCAATTCTTGGTGGATTCTGATCAAGTTGTTGTTGTTGGGAGGATTGATAGAGAACCATCTTCCACTGATCTGATTGGCCTTCACAGGTCTTCTGCATTAAAATGGCTTGTTGAGTGTCTTCATATGTTGATGAAGGCTTGTGTTCAATATACTGAGTTCCACCCTCTACCTCTCTGTTCCGCCTAGCTAGTTCACTGCTAAGAAGGTTACTACTTGCCATGATTTTTTCCACATCATATTTTGTTATATCAAAGTTAGTTACAGCATTAACTCCTCGGAATTTTATAGCAGCAATATCATAGGCTTCAGCTGCTTCCTCTTGGGTACCTAAAAGTTTCATTACAAATAAGAGTAGTCATTAGCTTTTCCTGCCAACATTGGAACAATTTAATTTTTCTCTGGCCAAATTGGATAGTATTTAATTTATTGGGGGGACCAAAAAAATTGGAACAGAACTTTATGGTGGTCTATAACATTGGATTGGTTTTATCTTTTGGCCATAAACATTGGATTAGATTTTTAGAGAGTAATTAAGATTTGAAGTTATGATTGTCTATCCGTTTGATTAAGTGTGTATTTAGTTTACTCTAAAATCACGTTTCAAATGTGGATCCGGGTAAACGCTACTGAGAGTAGCTTATGCCTGGATCCAGTGTAAACCAGACACACCATAACATTAGTAAAAGTGTCTCCAGGACTCTGCAATATTAAAGTAGCTCATGATCAGCCTTATAGGTTCTGAAAAGATGAGCTCAAACACCTTATAATGCACCAAAAAGTTGAGTTTCAAAGTCATAAAGCACCTTCTCAGTCTCTTCCTACTATGGAAAACATGGTAATTGGTACATGATACACAGACTCAGGCCAATTAAAGAAAAAGAACTTCATAGTATATTCATGTGGAAAAATGTTAACCATAGAGTATGAAAGAACTCACTGAAGGTTCCAAGATATAGATCTTTGTTTCCAGCCACCCTACCAATTCGAGCTTGCCACCTTCCATGTTGGTGGTGTCTGCTACCAAGTGAACCAGAAGGAACCAAGTTTAAAAAAACTAAAGAAAATCCTTTTTAAATATTATTAATTAAATTGTAATGTTATATGAGACCTTGTTACTCCTCTGTACATGGAAGCCCCTCTTGAGAATCCACTGCTTTTTCTGATTGAGCAAAGTTGAAAGATGTTAATAACAAGTTACATGGTTGTTGACTACTTGACTTTCAGATGATGATAGATAGAAGCAAGGATTTTACCTTCTTAAATGAGCAACATATTCCTGCCTGGTCATGTTCTTCATTTCCTCAAGTTCATTTTGATAATTTTCCAACTGTTATAAGAGAATGTAATAAAAGAGAGTGTAATGATCATGATTCAATCACTGTCACTGAATCAAACCTTATAAATTAAGTGCAAACTTGGAAGAGAAAAGAGAAAGAAATTAATTGTTTTTTATTACAGGGAAGTTTATGTGAGTGGAGGGTCCCCAATACTTGAGTGCGGCCAGATCATAAGCTCTTGCAGCTTTTTCTTCCATATCATAACCCCCTAAAATCAAAATTTTGGAATGACTCGAATAAACATTAATTTTCCTCTTTTGTTTACATCATAAGCAAAATATTAAATGATATCTATCTTTAACTGTCTGGGTAAACTAAGCTCTGGGAATCTCAGCCAGAATTTAAAAACAAAAATTATATATATCTTGCTCTTGGGAAATCTTACCTAGATAAACTGAGATCATCATGTATTTGAGTGGCATTCCCCACGAAGCAATGAAAAAAAAAAAAAAAAACAATAGTGAGATAAGAGATGACTAAATTCTAAATAAATGCAGATCTTTCTGACAGAGAACACAGTGAGTAGTCTCAATATATATGTTTGACCAAAAAAAATGCATAAGTAAAACAAAAGAAAAAAGTGATGAGAATATAGTCTCATTCTTACCTTGTCTTCCTTTCCTGCTTTGGCCCTCTTTCTTGCAGCTATTGTCCCATAGATGAGCTTCATATCTACCAGTCCACCTATGTCTGATAAACAAACACCCTTTAGAAACACTAAAACACAAAAAAAGAGTAAAAAACAGTTAATGTGTTGAGGATGCTCATGCATGAACAGATTGGTGAACACCCTTTACAAATAACAACTGAACTGTATTATGGCCCTATTGTTTCAAACACTTCAAAGTAATGTTAATAGAACCATTGACTAAGAAGAGAACTAACCTTGTTACACCTCTATATTGGGAGGTTCTTTGTCCAAAGGTATCAATGGATTTCCTATGAACAATTTGCTTCTGGTCAACCTTTTCAGGCCCCCTTTTCTTTGTTTCCATAGCAACAGAATCAATGACAACAGGTGATGTACGCTGAGAACTTGTAACACAACTTGACTGTGAGCTAGGACTCATGGACAAGCTCAAAGATTGCAAATCCCCATATGCCATTGATCCAATGGACCCTGATTCACCTTCATTTTCCTCCACAGGAACAATCATCTTTGACTCCTGTGCATGGCTAGCTGCTGGGAAGTTCCTCACAACCCAGTTCTTAAGACCAGGAACTCCATCCTCAGCCATGTTTGGGACTTGAAGATTGTTATCTGAAGTTTGACTTTGCTTGGAGCCTTCTAACATCACTTCATGGTTCCTCAAGGTGGAGTAATATGAAAAGTGTTGAGCATGAAGCTCTTGTGGTTGTTGTTGGTTGTTGATGTGTTGGACTTGAACCTGATTTTGGTAATTTGGGTTGTTTGGGTCACGGCGTGAGGGTTGATTGTAAAGCATACTATCTAAGCTCAAAGGCATTGTTTCTGTAGCACTACATGCATAGTGAGGGGTCCCCATCGCCTCACTACCTAAGAAATTCTCCAGTTTTGGTGCTGAAGTAGTAGCCATTGCTTCACAAAAATAGATAAAAACAAGTTCAACAATTAGTAGTATAGTTCACACAAAAAATATAAAAACATGTCTCACCAAAACAACAGAATATAGTAAAATCTTTGGTCTAACCTTGTGCTTGTGACCTACTCAAAGCTTCCATTCCATAGAGAGAGCCATCAGATTTGAGAGGCATGATAGGGAGGGTGGAATACAACCCAACATTTTCAGCTTCAAGTCCATAATAAAAGCCATAGTTATTAAGAGAAGCAGAGTGGTAAAAGCTTGCTGGAACCACTTCTGAAGCAGCAGAGGAAGGCTCTTGAGACTGATGAGGGTGTGAAGGAACACCTATATTCATTTGTGGTGAGAGTGAGAAACCCAACCAGTTATTTTGATTGTTAATGTCAACAGTGTCATCATTTTCCATACTCTTCATTTTCCTCTCACAATCACTCCTTCACCAAATAACAGAAAATTGTCTCAACCAAAGGCAAGGCAACTCAATCATTGGGAGACAAATAAACTAATCATATCATATATAACCATATCTACTCTCTAGCTTTCCCACCCCACCATTTAGAAAGAAAAAAAATTCATTTTTTTTATGCTAAATATTTTTGTCTTGGTTTGCAGAACTGACTAGGCCAAATCTAACCATGAATGTAAAGAAAAAGAAAAAGAAAATGTATCTGTGTAAGCAAGGTCCTGCAAGAGCATATGTATATATAACTAAGGTGTCTCTGGTTTTTCTGTGTCTCGGCATGTATATAAGGAGGTGTCACACTGGACACATTTCTAAAGGGAACAAAGCAAGTTCCTTTAAACTAAACAAAAAGAATGTGTTCCAGCAAGCAATGCTAGGCATCCTTCCCGCATTCCATGGGGATCCGTGTATGAGAAAGACCTTCACTTTTGCTTTATTCTACGCTCCCTCTTTGCCTTTTCTTTCTTTCCTTTATTTTCTCTTTTATGCAAGAGTTTTCATACTCTTGGACTTGGATTAAACAAAAAAAAAAAAACACAATAGTTAAATGTTATCCTAAAAATAGACCTGTGTGCTACACCCAAAATCAGAGAATGCAGAGGCCTTGTTTTTGTATAATGGATGATGCAATGCAATGCAACTTGAAATCAAAGTCTCATAAACAGAGTTACTCTCTCAAATTTATTGGTGACACAAATATATAATAACATTCATTTAATGGAATGGGGCTTGCTATTTAGCTTGCTTGGTAGCTTTAATGTCTCAGTTCCTGAGGACCTTCAATTAGATTTCACGGGCCGTAGACAATGTGTCCCTCCCTCCAGTCACTTCAAAACAGTTTGCAGATCCTGCCCCTGCTCTCTCTGGACCCCTACAATACTTTGCAACTAGAGGACAGATATCTGCCACCCCACAGTTATAGGGTTTGCCTCCTTCTTACGACGTCGTTTCTTTTAAGTCCAACTTTGCATATGTTTGATTTGGTGTTGAGAATTAAATGAAGTTTAGTGTCCGATTGTTTTAGGGTTGATAAGGGGAAGTAGTTGTTACTTTTATTCCTAACATAAATTTGAAGGGCTGCCAATTGTAAAACAAACAGACTTAAAGCTCAGATTTTTCACACAATTATTTATAGTGACAGTGACGCATTTTAACATTAAACCAAATATGCATGTTTGATTTTTATCAAAATCATGTTATAGACGTGGATCTGGATTATCTTTACTTTTTATTGTCCTCTTTTGCAAATGTGGTGTGGGCTAGCTGCTCTCTGCTTTTGAGCCATTGATTTAGAAACAGTCAGAATTACCATTAGGTATAATCAATAATACTGATATTTCAAGTTTCAAGCACTGGCTTTGTTTTGGGCTTTTGGCATTTTCTTTGAACTGGGGTCATCAGAATGTAGTTAACTAACTAGAGCAGCATTGTTTTATCCTATCCTGTTATACTTTAATTACTTACAGTATGTTTGAATTATAGTTTTTACTTGGTAATCGAGTGTGTAAATTGAATTTTGTTGACAAATAACATGTTTGGTAAAATTACATTGATTTGTATCTATATCTGAATATAATTTAAAGACTCAAACTATGATCTTAGTAAAAACAAAAAGAAAGCTTACTTTTCCATTAGATCAAACCATGGCTTATAAATTATTATTCTTATATGTTTAGCTTGTGTTTGTTTTTCTGTTATTACGAATTTCTAAGTATGTCAACAGAGAAGCAATAACTAGTTGCTTCATGATGGATGCAAGTTGGACTCTTCCCCAACAGATTTCCAAAAAGCAATATTGCTTGTTGAAGTTCTCTAATACAAATTTATTGGCAATACATGGACATAACATAACAGTTCCTAATAACAAGGTTCATGATCATGCTAGAGTAAGTTCAGGGAATGTTGCACATGTAATTAGGGGTGAAGGGTGCTTTTTAGAGTCAAAGTGTGGGGTGGGGTACGGAACAAAACACTAAAAGAAAATTATGATATACAATATGATCTAACCTGGCCCAATGCTATATGGGTGACCATGATCATTGTCTATGCCATTCATCAAGCATCTAGAACAGAGAGCTTTTGGTTGTGATAAAAATAGAAGAATAATTAAAATTATTGAGGTGCAAGATACAGTTCAAATAATATTTTATGAGCTTTTGGGATGGTCTTGATTGTAGTCAATACATGCATCAAGACAAAAAGTGAGAGATGTGAAGTCACCAACATTCTTCAACAGGGAAACTATAGCAAGTGGATAATTATAACAACCAAACCAAACCACACAAGCTTTCATTTGATCTTTTATTATTATTATTATTATTCTTTTCTCCTTCGGTTTTGATTTTTCATGACTCATCTTCAACATATATAAAGCAGTTATGATATATTTTACACACCCCAACTTGGAATTTTTTTGTTGGTTTCCGTTGAAATAGAGATTGAATTTTATAGAAGGTACAAATCCAATTAAAAATATGAAGAGCCACTAGCTTAAAAGTGTTTGCTTATGTTATTGCCATAAGTGTTTTGGTGAGGCAAATAAGCAGCAAGTAGCAACTTACCACTTTTAAGAGAGAGAATGAGAAACAAAGATGAAATACGACCAGAAACTTATGATAAAGTATGAAATCTTAAAAGTATAGATATCCCTGGAATAATCATGAAGTGAAGGCCCTTGATAAAGATAGGCTCATTTAAATTTATTCTATACAGTGAGAATGTGGGACAACCAATTTCACCCTCAACATACTTACTTTTATGTGATGCATACATTAATTAAAGTCTTACAAGACGTTTTTGGTACAACTCTTACAACAAGTGTTAAGTGAATTGGTTAATAATCCCACTACAATAAAGTACTGGCTTTGTGAAACTACAGTAACAACACCACATGAATCACAACGGTTGTTAAAAACAACAGGAAATAAAATATGTGAAGTTAATCTCTAGTTCAATAATAATGTTAAATTTTTTCTTTGCTTTTTTTAAGCCTTGGAATTTAGAAGTATAGTTCTATTTACAGTTATTGGCTTACAATTTAGTGAAAATATTTATAAATTCAAAATTTTATTTAAGTTGCAAGAGTCGTTTCACCAGACATATACATTATTAATGTGTTTAATTTACACCAAAACCACGTTTAAAACGTGAATCCCGACAAACACTATAAAAAATAGCGTTGACACGGATTCACGTTTAAACGTGATTTTCGAGTAAACCAAACAATTAACTTATTAGTATTCCAAGATCTAAAACTATGAGAAAGGTACGGAGTTTGAACAAAATTGAACTCCTTTCCCAACAGTTATGACGTAAACAAGGGTCGCATTTCTTTCTGACCCCACTTGACAAGCAACTCACTTGTGTGTGTATATGTCAGATGTGAAATTAAAAGAGCTAATATTGATCGTTCAATGTTATTTTATTTAAATCTAATTGTGACTACTTACTGTTTATGTTTATTGTTTAATTAGATTTTTTTTATTATGAAAAATAAAAATTGTTTTACTTAAATTTAATTGTAAGAGTATGCTCTAACCGATGTGGTCCTTATATGTGTGTGTGTTTCAGTCTCCTGTTGCGTGTGCATTGAACAGGGAATTTCTGTGATAAAACTTTAAATAAAGATTCCATTTGATCACAATAATCATTAGTTTGCATGCAAATTTGCGTGACCAATTTCATGGAGACAGGAATTCTAGTGCGCATGATTTTGTTTGAGAAAAGAGATCGAAAACGGAGTTTGGCAGTGAAAAAAAGATGCAGCACAGGACCAGGAGGAATGTTGAGAAATAGAAAGAGACCCTCTTTTTGATTGTGGTAATGATGAGTATATCGACCCACCAAGCACTAGAGAGAGTAGTAGAGACCAATTTAAGATTTCTTTTCCTCAAAATTGAAATGGTGAATCACAAACAAATAAAGGACCTCCTGTACTGCCTTGCCAAAATTTGCTTTCTTTCCATTTCACCGACCTTTTCATGTGAGACAATGGTGAAGTGTGTTCCTTGTTACCAACTAATCCAGTATTTTTTTTTATATTCTTTTATATATATAACAAAAAGATAACACCAGTTGTTTCATATCAATTATTTAGCTAAAAAACTCTTTGTAATCAAATTGGTAGGATTAGAAAAATCTTATTAATATCATGCTATTTTACCACATCTGTTTTTATTAAAACAACAATGTAGCTATAACAAGGAGATATTGTTGAAACACCATATATCACACAGCAGTATATATTATTATTCCATTTACCTAAACAGTAAATAGTGGAACAAGAGTTTAATCACAAAGAAAATGATACAAATCCTTAAACCTTTCTGTTTAGGCCAAAACGGTTGGAGAAAAATAGGTCTCTAACCCATAGGGGAGACAATGAGAGGAGGGAAAACAAACCAGTCATGTGACCAAAAACAATTTGCTTTGGTGGTTTAGGGGCTAAAACTTTGTTAGCAACATGTCTAGCAAAAACTCTACCATCAGTTGCTTTGTCACCTTGAGAAGCTCTAGCTCTCTCTGCAATGACCTCTTTGAAGTCCTTGTAAAGTTTCCATTCATAATTACCTAATTTTTTCAAATTAGCCCTCCCCAAATTTGATCTCACTGACCCTGGCAAAGCTAGAATAACATTGATCCCAAATGGCTTCAGTTCTAGCCTCAAACTATGTGACATGGCATGCACTGAAGCTTTGCTAGCACAATAAGACCCTGCCCATGGGGTTGACACTTTGCCTACCACACTGCCAACATTAACTATGCTTCCACTTCTTTGCACAGCCATGTGAGGCACAACATGCTGCACCATTCTTAGTTGCCCCAGTGTGTTAATTTCCCAAGCTTTTCTAATTGTATCAAGTGGCAGCTCAGCTAAAGGCCCTGTGCTACCTATTCCAGCATTATTAATCAGAATATCTATGTGACCACATTTTGATATGACTTTGTCCACAGCTAAAGTAACACTTTGATCACAAGACACATCAAGCTCAAGTGTCTCTATGTTATCTGACTCCTCCAAGTCTGACATGTCTTGCATCCGAGTTGAGATGTCAGAGGCAAAGACATGGCAATTTTTCTCAGCAAATGCCTTGCAGTACTCATAGCCAATGCCACCTTTGGCACAGCCAGTCACAAGAACAATTTTGGGGTCACTCATTCTTGTTGTGCATACTCTTGTTGAATGTTTTTGGTTCTCATATCCTCTTATATGGATGGAATCAAATACAATAATAACAAGGATACAAATTTTAATATCAAACTATCCTGTCTTAATGTTGTTGCTCATAATTTGTGTTATTTGTTACATCATTAGGTAGGCAAAGGAATATTCTTTACAACATATGCTTCTTTTATCTTGATTGGCCGTCTGGCCGGCTATGTTGGAGTTGTTTTCTTTATGGCTGCAGTGTATGATGGGGATGTCATCCTGTCACTTTCTCTACACATTTTGCAACAAACATGGCTCCATATGCACAAGACATTTTCAGCTTTTAATGACAGCCACTGGGATGAATTTAACAATGTGAGAAGCTCTAATAGTACAAAAATTATTATCCACTTATTACAAAATTAACACATTCCAATTTATCTAATTTCTTGACTCTCTTTTGTTATTTAATTACTGATTTTATTCCTTTGCTAAACTCATACAATTCTGCTTTTAACTAGCCTTAAATTTGTAAAGTAAAATGGTAATTAACTAATAATAATCTTAATGAGCTTTTGTAGGGATTGGTCATCTGCCATAACCCCACACGCCCACCCAAATAATAATAATCTTAATAGTTCATCATTAAATATGTGAACACAGGAAAATTGCATTTTGGAATCACATTCTTTCCATTGTGTTGATTTTAAGGGAAGTAAAAAGAATGGGGAGGTGAGAGTGGGAATATGGAATCTAAACAAATGCAAGTAAATAGAATTGCCGAAACAAGCATAAGGAGTCAACAGAGAAAAGTGAAATTGGATAGCAACTTATCTGATTGGCACTACAGAACCCTGCTAATGCTATAGTGTATGCATGAGAAGAAAAGGTCCTTGTGCACTTTCTCTTTCAGAGGACAAGTATTTAAGTAAGGCTTTCATTGAACCCAATGGCATTTTTCTGTGCATCTCTTAGCCCCATTACTCCCTTTACTTGACTTTACCCTACGCCCAGTCCATTTCCTCTCTCTTTCTTCCCTGCCATTAATGTTGCATGTCGTACTCTTGGATGAGAATCTCTTTTATGACTACTTTGCTGACCACAACAAACATTTTTTCCTTTTACTTTTTACCCTCATTTTAATTTTACTTCCAAATATCCAACCAAATTGTACATATCTATAATCTATATCTTATGTCTTATGGTATAAAACCATCTTCTCTCACTAGTTTTGACATAGGCAAGAGTCTAGATGAGTTCTAGCCCTGCAGTGGAGACCTACTAGATTTTCTTTCACCAGAAAAGAAAAGCCATAAGATACTCAAGGAAATTAAATAAAAAAAAAATAATGAGCTCATCCTCATCCCATTGCTTCCTAATTTATTAAAGCCTATCCCAAACTAAACTATTCACATTCCTAGTACTCCATGTTGTCTGAAAGAGACTAAAGAAGTTCAAAACAGGGGAATCACATTGGAATTGGATTGTACATTTGGTGGGATGGTTGCTAGGAATTTCTTTCAATCAAAAAACAGAAAAAGCCGAAGCTTTTGTCAAAGATTGGACTCACTCACAGGTGTCTATCATATATCCGATACAACAAGAAGCCAAGAAAGCACTGGATGTTCTTTCATTTCTTATGCACTTTTACTTTGTCCTCACAAGACCATAATGGATGATATATAAAAATATATAATATGTTTGTTAAGGCATGTTGGCATTTCTGGCTTATCAACAGATTGGACCTAACTGATGTAAAATGTCTTAAAAAAGAATGACCACCCCAACCCAACTGGTTTGGACCCCCGTTAAGGGGATCTATCCAATGCTTGAGTACCTAATTGCTTCTTTTATTAACATTTGAACCTTACCCTATTCTTTGTCTACTTCAACCACTTGGGTTATTTTCAACCGGTTAGTACAAATTCTTAAAGGAAAATAATTGAAAGATTCAAATTAACAGTACGTTTACTCCCTATTTCTATCAATTGAAAGGAACTAAAATGACCTCGATCGTTGATCATCTTTGATCTATATAAAAATTCCACAACCACAACACATAACGAGGACTAATAAACAAAACTTGTATGTGATGGCCAAGAAATAAAAAACCCAGCTTGAGGATAAGATCAGGATGTAGGGCCAAGTACCACTATGACAAAGCCCCCACATTAAAGGGTGTTTGAGTTTGACCCTTCCTAGAAAGAGCGAGAGAAAAGGAGAAGAGGGATTCCGGAAAAACAGTAAACATAACTGTAATTTTGAGTCTTTAGGCATTTATCACTTTACAACTATATTATAATCATTCATAAATCATAATGATTAAAACTTGAACAGCTTACATACATGACAATTACCATTTCTAAATCAAGTTTAGCTGCAATATAATTGAGTTCATAATGAACTATTTATAGATTGAATTTTATAATTTATAGTATTTGTGTATGATTTTAAACCATATCCACAGTTTATAATATGTTGTCACGTTTGTGATTCACAGCGAATCCTATGCTACTAACACAGCTATTTTTAAACTGAACATCTCTAATGTTATACAAATTTACAATTTTATACAGTAGTGTTAGGCAACTGGAACCTTGCAGCAGACATCAAAAACATCATCTAAGGGGGCATGATCACCTGTCCCTTCATCTTTCCTTGCATATAATAGCTGTTTTCCTCTGAACACAAACATCCCTCCCTAACAAAAATAGGAATGGATCAATTTAGGGAATGCAATTTGTAATGTGATAATAAGTTTGTTTTCTTTTGCTACCAGATTAATATATCAAACCTGCTGCAACACACCACTTCTATCATCTGGAGTGGCTTCAATTGTATAGTTCTTGACAGCTTTCCGCAGAGCATCAAATCTTGAAAGCACCTTTGCCTGTAATATCATTTTTAAGGTTAAACAAAACATATATTAATCAGCATGCAAAATTGCAAATGTCTCACAAAAAATATAAATATACTTCAGACAAGTCAGAGGCAAATCTTACACTGGCTGGGTTGAAGAAAGTTCGGCCAAAACCATGGTAGAGGTTTAAAATATCATATGCCTGAGAGAAGGAAAAATTAGTTTATATAAATATTTACAAGAAGATAGTTAAAATGGGAGAATATTCAACATGCTACCCACATGTTACCTTGCGGTCAGGATCAGCATAAAGGCAATCCATTGGAAATGGTAACTGAATATACAATATCAAGTAAAAAAAAATATATCAGTTTTGACATCAAGAACATGTTCGTAACAATATTTATACAAATGGACAATTTACATGAAAGATGTTTAAAATTCAGATATGTTAAAGTCTTGAGACCCAAATTCTACACCTGATCATGTTAAACTTGACTATCAATACTGTTATCTTCACAAATTCCGATATAGCATGTTTGATTTCCTGTTAGGAAGGCCCCAAAATCATGTTTGGGAAAACAAGATTCTGGGACATTCTTAACAGGAAACCAGACATGTTATTAAACTTGAATCACAAGCCACTGAACCAAAATATACTTGAGACTAATAACTGAAAATAAATTTTATAAGTGTGACACTTGATCTAAAAACCTTCATTGTCAATTAGCATCCATTGATTTCAACCTGTCACCAGAATCAACCTTTGCAGATATAATGCCACACCTAAACTAGCAAGGGATGTCCTTTACAACATGTAAGATAATGATTGTCTAAAATTATCCCAAACAAATGAGAAACCCAATAGTAATAATAAAAAGACTTGTAAGATTTGTCCCTTGCTTTATTTTTATGCTATTTTTTAAGAAACATGTACTTTGATAGGAAAACACTGAAATGACAGAAAGAGGACAAAGAAATTACTCGTTCAGCAAGCATACGGGCTTTATTGGGAGCACCAACACCCACTGCAATTAATTTGACACCTGCTGAATCAAACCTTGCTTTGGATTCTTTCAAGGCTGAAGCCAATTCCCAGCTTATAGAACAAGAACAGACAATCCACAGTTAGAAGAACTGTCGTTCAAACAAGTCTTGATTGATGATCAAAGTTGAAAAATCAGTTACCAGCATGGGCATCCAAAGTGCCTCAAGAGGGCCACCACAGCAATTCCCTGCAAGAATCACCCAATCTCAAACATCAACCTATAATCTCCACAGGTACACGATTCATCACCTTTTATATTATTAGTACAACACTTTCTTTTAAAGCAAACATCACACGAAAAGAACAAATACATAATATTAAAACCATCTAATAAATTCATAATAGTTGAAACCCCGCATAGACAAACAAAAGGGGTTAGTTATTACTTATTATTAATCTATATTCTAGTAAGTAAAAACAATAATTTAGGTAACTAATTTTGCAACCAAAACTTGTTAAGGGATAAAGATCAAAGCTTTCCATATATGAAGATATAAGCTATGCTGACCTGATTCTGATCCCAGAGATCTTTGAACATGACAGGCTCACCGGCAGCGGTGAAAATGCTAACGTCGCCGAGCGCTTCCGCGATAGTGGGACTATACTGGAAACTCGAAGCTCTGGCAGAAATACTATGTTTGCGGGTGACGACAAATGAACCCTTTGAGACCATCAATTTGGGGGAGAAATTGACAGTGGCGGCGGGGAAAGGGTGAGAATTTGGGGGTGAGACTGAGATAGATGGATGAAAAGGAGCTCGCAGCGAATGCAGGGTTGCGGCCATGGTGTGCAAAGGTGTAGAATCCAATTCAAAATCGAGATGAACCCTACCCTAGAGTTGATGAACTGTGGATGAGACCGAGACACAAAGCTCTGTAGTTCATGTGTGATGTGTTATGCACAGAGCCACTGAAATTTCCGTGGCGGGAGAGAGAGATTTTCCTTTTTCCACGCCAATAACCAAATATGAATTTAGTACTATTTTTTATTGAAAAAGTTTTATTTTTTAGTGTATATTAATTAATCTTTCTATAAATATCACATATTAATGCTGTTTTTAGTTAGACTAATAGTGAATTATATGAGTAAACTTCAAGAAAATATAATTCAAATGTCTTTGTTTTGAAACTTGAGTAAACCATTATTTTGATTGTTGAGATTTAAAATTAGCCATATTAATTCCTAAAAAACTGAAATTTCATTTTTCATTTTTAAAAGTTAAAAAATTAATTCAATTTAATGATTTTTAGAAACTACATTGATAATAAAAAGGACTGAAATGTCGCAATTAGTTGCCATAGCTAGGGGTGGAAATAGATCAGACCGCTCGACAGGGGCCTATGGCTCAGCCTACTTAAGGCCTAGTTTGGCTCGACTTGTTTAATAAAAAGGTCAGGTCTAGGCTTTTGAAAAAGCCTTTTTAATTAAACAGGTCAGGCTCAGGCTTTTTAAAAAACCTATTCGGCTTGACAGGCTAGCCTATTATAAATAATATTATTTTTAATAAACATATAAATATTTTATATATAATAAATAGTATCATAATATATAATATTTTAAATTCTTCTGTTGGCCTATTTAGAGATAGGCTTATTTTCCTATCTAAACGTATATGTTAGTGACATATTTACATTATAAAAAAGTAAGTATTAGTTTGTAAGCGCAGTGACCTATTTAGAGATAGATTTATTGACCTGTTTAAAGGTCATAATATGAAATGAGCTTTTAAACAGGCTAATAGGTCAAACCAGGCTTTGAAACAGGTCAGGTCAAGCCTAAAAAAATGGCCTATGACAGATAACAGGCCAAACTTGGGCCACAAAAATATAATGCAGGCCAGGCTTGGGCTCTGCAAAACCTAGCTCGGCTCGACCTACTTCCACCCCTAGCCATAACAAAGAAATGTAACACTTTTCGTGAATATAGTATGAATAATATGTTAGGTGAGGAAAAACCCTTACTTATGATTTATATGATATATGATATAATGGATAGAAATTGCTCATATATTTATATAATTCTCGTTGAAAAATTATTACTCTTGATTTAGGGCTATTTTATTTATAATTTCCTTTTGTTTAAATTATGTCTAAAATTATATTTGGCTTTAAGCACTCGCTCGTGTAGTTACTATTTCTCCTTGCCCACTTTATTTATTATGTTCTCATTAATTCTCCATGACTCAATCAATTTCTTCAAATTGGTAGATTAAGTAGGTACTTAAGTTTGCTTATTTACCTTAAGAGTTATTATATTCACTTTTCAGTAGACCTTGATCATTATAATTGATGGCTAGTATTTTATTAAGTTTATATTTAGTTTCACAATAGTATAATTGATTTCAGATTAGTATGATTTTGTAGACTTTATAATCCTTTTGAAGAACTGATGTCCTTCGATCAAGGTTGTTAATCATATACAAAAATTTCCAATAAACAGTTAGATTATTAAATTAAAAGTTATTTAAAAGAATTAGTTTAACTAATAAAAATTCTAAAATTAATAAATATAAATTAAAATGTGAAATACAAATATTTGAGATGTAACAACCGCTACTTTGGGATTTTTTTAATTAGGGTAAGATTTAGATAGCTAATTATGTGTTAAATAAGTAAGGAAAATGATTTAGGAAGTAAGGAAACAAGACTTAGAATATAAACCAAAACCTTGGAATTTCAGCATCCTCGCTCAAGCTAGAAATCTCGCTTGAGCGAGTTATGCATAATAAGGGGGTAAGTTTGAGTTTCTGCATATCTCGCTTGAGCGAGCCAGCTCGCTTATGCGAGATACAAGGCAATATTTGGGAGGCTCTCTGGACAATTTTCGCTTGAGCGAGAATCGTCTAGAGATGGGGTCTTTTCTGGATCATTCTCGCTTGAGCGAGACAGTCTCGCTTGAGCAAGAATGTGAAAGAAAGACATGCAACCGACACGATCTCCCAAGCGAGAATATCTCACTTGAGTGAGAATTCACTTATAGGTAAAAAAAACTTGTATTTTTGAATCAGAAATCAGATTCATTCTTTTCCTTTCTCATTTCTAGAGAGATAGGCTCTGAATCCTAGTAAGATAAAGTATTGTTTCAAGCTTGAAGAAGTTTCAATCCGAAGAATTCTTCCCCCCATCTACCTTAGATCAACAATTTCCCCTTGATTTATCAAGGTTCATGTGAGTACAACTCACTTCTCTTGTGCTTTCCTTGTACGTAACAATGAGTATGCTCTCTAATTCTTGCCTTCCCCTTCTCTATTAGGATTAATTGTTAGAAATTGTAATTATTTACTTAATTGATGTTGTACTAAAGGAATTGAGACTTAGAATTGAATTAGGTGTAGTGTAGTATAGAATAAGTACGAAACTGTCGAAAAGGCGTAATTTGAATATGAAATGAATTCTAGATTTTGAAATTATGTTATGAATCATTGATAAATTATCATGTTTATGTTAATTGGAACACTTTAAGCCAGTTTCGACCGTGAGATTAATTAAGCCGGCTTCGGCCGTGAGTTAAAACAATTTAAGTATGTTTAAAACACGACTTCGGTCCAGTATGGGTGGGATTCATCCCCGGGAAAGACGTTTCCCGTAGTCTGAGCTCAGTTCTAACTCCAGAAAGAGATAAGAACATGCCTGTTGGGCACAATAGTGAGTGCATCATGTTATGCATATCAATTTACTTGAATTGTGTTTTATGAAGTATGTATAATCTATTAATTGTCATTAATATATGTTCCCTGCATTCATGCATGTGGTTGTATTCACTGAGATTATTATCTCACCACACGTTATGTGGATTATTTTAGTTGAACAGGTGCCACTTTCTTCAGACTCTCAGACCGGAAACTGAAGTGCTTTGGGATGGACTTTAACTTTCTTTTTGTTTGTTCTGAGTTGTTTTTCATGTATATATGTATATATGATAGTAAGATCCTAGTTTACTCAGATGGTATTTTGTATTTATTAGTGACTTAATGTTCAGGATAGGTTAATGTTCAGGTTTATATTGGATTTAGCCCAGATTCATGTGTTTATCGTTAGAATTATTTGCTAAATTGTTGAAATATCGTTGGATTCTTTACAATTTCGTGAATATGTTGATATCCGAATCGTCACGTTTTAAATTCTAAGTTAAGAATTTGGTTTCCAACGGGCTAAATTCTAATTTAGAAATTTAGGCGTTACATTTTTTGTATCAGAGCAGTTCAATTCAATTGGACTGTGGAATTAGAATATTTATGTGGTTTGTTAATGATTCCTTATGTATTATTTTGTGAATTGAGAGACTGATCACCTCGATATTTGCTTAATGATATGTAGAGAGTCATGGCAGGCGGCAGAAGAGGTCGTCCAAGGATCAATCCTCCTTCCTCTCCTTCTTCATCTTCTCAGGGTCCTCTTCCAGATCTTGTAGCTGCAGCCCTTCAGGCACTCACTCAAATGATGGGGGAACAGATAAATTCCAATCGATCTCAAGCAAAAGCGGCACGGGAGCAAGCTGCCACCAATGCAGCAGTGCTCCAAATGATGACTAGGAGGTCAACAGAGCCACCATCTCCCCCTACGGTGGATCCGTTTGCTCTAGGGTTATCCGAGTTTCGGAAGCACAATCCTCCACAGTTCAATGGAATCTATGATCCTGACGTTGCAGCAAATTGGCTCCGAGACTTGAACCGTATTTTTGATGTAATGAAGTGTTCGGATGATGCTAAGGTTGGTTTTGTAATCTACATGTTGAGAGGGGAAGCTAAGAATTGGTGGAAAACTGCTAGAGTTTGAGCTACTGAGGCGGAGACCCCAATCACATGGGATGTGTTTCAGAACTTGTTCTTGGGAAAGTATTTTCCAGCAACTATCAAAAGACAAGAGACTGAATTTCTACAACTGAAGCAAGGGGATATGACGGTAGGCCAGTATGTGGCCAAGTTCGAAGAATTAGCTAAATATTCAAGGTACCTACAAGCTGTTACAGATGAAGAATGGAGGTGTACTCAGTTCGAAGGGGGACTACGACCTGAATTGATGGATCGGGTCGGAACTTTGGAGATTAGAGACTTCTCCACTCTAGTTAGTAAGTGTTACATAGCAGAGAAAAATTTCAAAGGAGCTACACCAACCACCGCGCCATCAGAAAACAAAGGAAAAAGGAAGTTGGATGTGCCCAACAAGGGCAAGGGCCCTAAGCCTAAGTGGCAAGGCAAACCAGCCATGGCCACTCAGCCGGCCTAACGCCAAGGGGTATCTACATGCCCCAAGTGCGGAAAGGAGCATTCCGGAGAGTGTCTAATAGGGAAGAATGTATGCTATTTCTGTAAGCAACCCGGTCACATCAAGAAGGAGTGTCCAAAGATGAAGAACCCCCAGAAACCCCAATCCACTGGAAGAGTCTTTACCCTCAGCGGGAAAGTGGCAGCTTCTGCAGATAATCTGTTGCGAGGTATGTGCAACCTAGGAGAACGGACCTTAATTGTATTGTTTGATTCGGGGGCAACCCATTCTTTTATTTCTTTTGATTGTGTGAACCAGTTGAGTTTACCTGTTGATTATTTACCCTATGTACTTAGTGTGATTACACCTGCCAAGGAGGCTATTTCCACTTCTCTTGTATGTTATCAGTGCCCTATTGTTATACAAGGAAGAGTCTCCAAGGTTGACCTAATTTTTTTACCATTGAGGGGCATGGACATTATTTTAGGAATGAACTGGTTATCTTCCAACCAGGTTATGCTTGATTGTTTCAATAAGAAGGTTGTAGGAACATAGGGAAACACTAGAAGGGGGGTTGAATAGTGTTTCTGAATATTTTTGAAAGCTTTTCGCAAACAGGTGTTAAAAACACGATTTCAGACGGGCTCTTAAAGGACTGTCTGAAGTTTTCATACGATATAAAAATACTGATTTAAAACAATGTTTTATGCCTTTATAACATATCAGATTAATTACTCTAACCCCTTGATTAGTGTAAAAAGAATTGACAAGAGATAAGGGTAAGAAAACTTAGCCAAAGAATTTATCCTGGTTCACTCACTACCACTGTGAGCTACGTCCAGTCCCAATGGCAAACAACCACTGGATTTCCACTATATGAATATTCAGATTACAAACTTGAATATGAGTACAGTCTCTCCAGACACAATGAGTACAGTCTCTCCAGACACCACGAGTACAGTCTCTCCAGACAAATCTAAGCACTCCAAATCCTGGCTGCAGTCTGTAGTCAGATGGGCTGAACACAGGGCAAAAGAAGGTGCCAATAGGATTTAGTAGAACCCAATCTTCATGGAAAGAGTCAGCAGGTGGGGGAAAGCGATCTCTCATATAGTGATATTTGACAGTGGTTGTCTTTCCAAGTCCAACACCAGAATCAGCATCAGGACCAGTTGATCCAGAAGAAGATCCAACATCTTCTCTGATCTTCCAGTAAGAGGACCACATCCAATCTTGAAGTAGATGATCCAGGCCTCCTCCTAGATTTGTGATGAATTCTGGTAAAGATTCCCACTCTGATGGACTCATCACTTCAGACACAGGTGAGTTTTTCTTTGAATAGCTTTTAGCTTCTTTGAATTTCTCTTCCAGTAAGGGATACCTAGGAACTATTCTATCAGGTTTCACCAAGATTTTAGTGGTTGGCCTGATTGAACAAGTTCTAGGGGGCCTGTAGCCTCTCATCCCAACTCCCTTGTGCAGATCCCTCTGAAACAACTCAGACTCAGTGTTCAGCTGCCTCACAAAGCTCCATTCATCATTAGACAGCCTCAGGGAATCAGGTGAGAATGGATTGATGGGAGCCCAAATATGTGCAGGAGGGACACCCTTTCTGATCTTGTCTAATCCACCTGAAGAAGCATTGTATTGATTCCTTACTTCAGCAGCAGTTTTCCTGATTAAGCCAGGATGCAAGGATACAACAGGTGCTGATCTGAAATACTGTAGCTCTTCAGACAGGGTGCTAAACTTTGGCAGTGAGCAGGGATCAGCAAGCACTTGCTCTTCTTCAACAGAGAGCTCTTCTTCCAGAGAAGGTGTAGGAGGTGGAGGTGATGAAGGTAAGAGTGGTATTAGAGCAAGGTCATGGATTTGTGGGGAAGGTAATGTGGGCTCAGAGAGTTGATTCTCTGAAGGTTGAGGTGAGGTAGGTTCAGAGGGTTTGGAAGGTTCAGAGGGTTGGTTTTCTGTTTGTGGAGGAGGTGATGGTTGTGATAGAGGTGAAGATGGTTGGTTTATAGGTGATAGGGGTTTTGGTGAAGGTTGTGGTGAAGGTTGTGATGAAGGTTGTGGTGAAGGTTGATGAGGTGTTTGTTTTTCTGGTGAGGAGGGTGGTGAAGGAGTTACATTATCAAATCTCACCTTAATTCTCTTGTAGGGAGGCTTGGTTACATCAGATTCTTTTGCCTTTGCTTCTTCCTTCTCCCTTTGTGCTTGTTTTTCTTCCCTTTTCCTTTTAAAGTATTGTTGAGCTTTAACAAAATTTTGATACTTCTCAGCTTCATCTTCTGCTGTCAGCTGAGAGGCAATACTTCTAGTCACCCTAGGTTCAGGTGCAGTCTGAAGTAGCTTGCCTTTGGTTCTCCTTCTCTGAGGTGCACTTGACCTCTTCCTTTTCTTTGCTCCCTCAGCTATGGTTGCTTGCCTATCATTTTCAGCATATGCCAATTGTGAAGCAATAGCAATAGCTCTATCAGTCTTTTTTTGTTCTGCTTTCTTCTCCAGCTCCTCCTGCTCCAAGGCAGTAGCCAATGCTGCCACCTGAATGAGTTCAGGATCAGATGGGCATGCAGCCAATGGCTCAGCTACAACTACATCAGTTTCATCCATTTCAGAAGTAGGCTGGGGAGTCTGTACAGGTTCAGACAACTGACCCACAATTTCAGATGGCTTTTGTGATGCCTTCTGAACAAGTTCAGACACCTGACTCTGCATAGATGCAGATGCTACCTTAGCTGCACTCCTTACAGGTAGCTTCTTCAATTTTGCTTGAGGAGAGGGTTTTGATGGCTTGAACTCATGCCTCCTTATGTCTCCTCTGAGTTCATTCTCAAGAACCTCCATTGTTGTCTGCCTTCTTGCAGCTTTCTCAAGAAGAAGGCTCTCCTTCATGGTCGGAGAGGGAGGTCTTGGAGTCAGCTTCACTCTCATGCTCTTGAGGTTTGATTCACCAAACACAGGTTGTGAAAGGCGATCAAAAAGCCTTTCAATGGGAACTTTGAAATGCAGCAAGATTTTGGTGATGATGGTATTGTGAGGGAAGCTCCCAGCAGAGTCTCTAAGACGCTTCTGCATGTGGTACATTATGATGTTGGGGAGGTTCACCTTCTTCTTCTGCAGTAGGTGAATCAGACAAAATCTTTCCAACTCAGATACATGGTTTCTGCTTCCATTCTTAGGGATTATAGAGCACCCTAAGATGGCATGCAAAACCCTAGCCTTGTCTGACATATGCTTTGCATCCAAGCTTACTGGTTCAGAGGTGCCATACAGAAACTCTGTGAACTGCTTCTGTCCTCCATTTCTTGCTTCCCAGCCAGGAGTGAATACAGCTCCTTCAGTTCTGACCTCACAGATGTGAGCAATGATATCTTCATCAACAAAGACCGGAACACCACGTACTGTGGCCTTGATGCTAGTGTAGATACCCTGAGGATTGGGTATTCCTCTGGCAGTAGCCCAGAAGTCCAGCACACTTTGCTCATGCCACTGTGTCAAGTTGTGATTGAAATACGGAGTCCATCTAGCTGCATCGAACTCAGCAAACAAGTCCATTCCCAGAGATTGAAGATCCTTCAGAACTACACCCTTAGTCTTCACGATGTTGCTTCCAGCAGATTTCTTAGGGGCCATTGGAAAGTTTTCTGAAGAACTTGAGAGAGAAAAAGGATTGCTTGTAGAAGAAGGATCTCAAGAGATGACTACTGAATAGTGAACGGTGAAGTTCTGTGACCCACTAGCTTCCGTATTTATAGACCCATAAAGCAATGATGGCATGTACTGGGTGCGCAGACATAGGAAAACGTGCGAAGTGGAAGAGACAAAATAAACGGAATTAAACCGTCTCATAAAGCCACGTCATTTGTTTACTTCACACAAGTGACAGATTTCAGAAACCCATATGAATTTCAGACAACCCAAAATTTCAGACAAGTTACTTGTTTCAGACAGGCTGAAATTTCAGATACATCATTTTTGACAGATCAGATCACACACATTCAAATGCATGTATGTTCAGATTATTTCTAATGAACTTAAATCTATCTTCAGTCAGAGGTTTTGTGAATATATCAGCCCATTGATGCTCTGTATCAATAAACTGAATATCAAAAATACCTTTCTGAACATAGTCTCTAATGAAATGATGTTTTATTTCTATATGTTTAGCCCTAGAATGTTGAATGGGATTTTTAGACAAATTAATAGCACTTGTATTATCACACAAAACAGGTATAGCAGATATAGTAATGTTAAAATCTTCTAACTGATACTTCACCCATAACAGTTGTGAGCAACAACTAGCTGCTGAGATATATTCTGCTTCAGCTGTTGATAAGGCAATTGTGCTTTGCCTTTTGCTTGATCAGCTAATCATATTTTCTCCAAAGAAATGACATCCACCACTAGTGCTTTTTCTTTCAATTCTGTCTCCAGCAAAATCAGCATCACAGTAACCTATTAACCTGCAGTCCTTACTTTTCTTATAGCACAGACCAAGATTAGTAGTACCTTTAAGATATCTGAAAATTCTTTTTACAGCTTTGTAGTGAGTACTCCTTGGATCAGATTGAAATCTAGCACACAGACATACACTGAACATTATGTCAGATCTGCTTGCTGTTAGATATAGTAATGATCCAATCATTCCTCTATACAAAGTTTGATTCACTGGTTCTTCCTTCTCATCTTTATTTAAAGATGCAGAGGGATGCATTGGAGTTGACATGGGTTTGCAATCATGAAAGTTAAACTTCTTAAGCATTTCTTTTGTATATTTTTCTTGATGGATCCATATACAGTCAGAATCTTGCTTAATCTGATGTCCTAAGAAAAATTTTAGTTCACCCATTAAACTCATTTCAAATTCTGATTGCATTAACTCTGAAAACTCCTTGCATAATGAAGAGTTAGTTGAACCAAAGATAATGTCATCAACATATATCTGAACAAGTATAAGATCTTTGTTAGACTGTTTTCTAAAAAGAGTTGTATCCACTTTTCCTCTTTCAAAACCATTTGAGATTAGAAAACTGCTCAATCTGTCATACCAAGCTCTTGGGGCTTGTTTCAGACCATAGAGAGCCTTTTTGAGTTTGAAAACATGTTCAGGAAAAGCAATATCTTCAAAACCAGGGGGTTGTCTAACAAAGACTTCTTCTTCAATGAGACCATTGAGGAAGGCACTTTTAACATCCATTTGATATAGCTTGATGCCATTATTTACAGCATAAGATAAAAGAATTCTAATTGCTTCTAACCTGGCCACAGGGGCAAAGGTTTCAGTGAAATCAATACCTTCTTGCTGGTTGTATCCTTGAGCAACTAATCTTGCCTTGTTTCTGACTACCTTGCCTTCTTCAGACAGCTTGTTTCTGAACACCCATTTGGTTCCAATAATAGTTTTCCCATGGGGTTTAGGAACAAGGGTCCAGACATCACTCCTAGCAAACTGATTCAGCTCTTCTTGCATGGCTAGGATCCACCCTTCATCATGCAAAGCTTCATCAATGTTCTTTGGCTCTATTTCAGATAGGAGAGCAAGAGAATTCAGAATCTTGAATTTTGATCTTGTCTTAACTCCTTCTGAAGTGCTGCCAATGATTTGCTCCTTAGGATGATGTGATTTGTATTTCCAATCAAGTTTCTGAGGAAGTATCACATCTGTTTGTTCTGTTTGAGACTCAACATTTGTCTGAAGAGGTTTAGTAACAGTAGGTACTTCAGACAGCTGCTCATCCTTCGAGCTGCTGTGGTCATTCAGCTCCATTCCTGCAAAGTCATCCTCTAGATCTGATAGTTCCTTATCAGTCTCTTTGTTATCATTGAATTTAACATGAATAGTTTCTTCTACAGTTAAAGTTCTAGAGTTATACATTCTATAGGCTTTAGATGTTTCAAAATATCCAATGAAAAATCCTTTATCAGACTTTGCATCAAATTTTCCAAGATCATCCTTGGTGTTGAGTATAAAACATTCACATCCAAAGGTGTTGAAGTATGATATGTTGGGTTTTCTTCCTTTCCACAGTTCATAGGCAGTCTTTTTCAGAATTGGTCTTACCAATATTCTGTTTTGAAGGTAACATGTTGTGCTAACAGCTTCTGCCCAGAAGGATCTTGGTAAACTGCATGAGTTGAGCATGGTCCTTGCCATCTCTTGCAAACTTCTGTTCTTTCTCTCAACAACCCCATTCTGTTGAGGTGTTCTAGCCACAGAGAAATTGTGTGAGATCCCATTCTCATCACAGAACATTTGAAAGTTTGCATTCTCAAACTCTCCACCATGATCACTTCTGATAACAGAAATACAGAATCCTTTCTCATTCTATACCTTCTTGCAGAATACTGTGAAATTCCTAAAAGTCTCATCCTTGCTTCTTAGGAATAACACCCAGGTAAATCTAGAATAGTCATCAACAATGACCATGCCATATTTCTTACCACTAAGACTTTCTGTTCTAATAGGACCAAACAAGTCAATGTGTAAAAGTTCTAGTGGTCTGCTAGTTGAAACAACATCTTTACTCTTAAAAGAGTGTCTTGTTTGTTTCCTTTTTAGACAACTTTCACATAAAATGTCAGATTTGTATGAAAGCTTGGGCAATCCTTTAACAAGATTGTGTTTTGCTAATCTTGAGATTAATCTCAAACTGGCATGTCCAAGTCTTTGATGCCAAATCTGTTTTTCATCTTCAACAGAAATGAAACACTTTACATTTTGACTTGCTAGATCCTCTAGATCAATCTTGTACACATTGTTGTGTCTCTTAGCAGTAAAGAGGATTTGCTTAGAGGAGTCTTTGACTATGCATCCTTCCTTAGTAAAGGATACCACATAACCACTGTCACATAATTGACTTATGCTCAGTAAGTTATGTTGTAGTCCCTCCACTAGAAGTACATTTTTAATAAGGGATGAAGGAGATATACCTACAGTCCCTATTCCAATGATCTTCCCTTGCTGATTTCCACCAAAGGTGACCATTCCACCAGCTCTAGGTCTAAGGTTTTGGAACAAAGACCTTTCTCCTGTCATGTGTCGCGAGCACCCACTGTCCAGGTACCATTTGTGGGGTCTCCTTTGTCCTGTTAAACACATCTGCAACAGGAATAATTAAGTTTTTAGGTACCCATATTCTTTTGGGTCCTTTCTTGTTAGCTTTGGGCCTTGTCTTTCTCCTGTGTTTGCACTGAGCCACATTGTGTCCAGGCTTACCACAGTGAGAACACCCAGTAACCTTCTTTTAAGAAAAATTTAAGACAGTTGGAGGTTTAGACAAGTTATGATCACAAAAGCCTAGTCCAGTTTTGTCAAGGGAATGCCTTTGATTTCCAAGCATTATATTCAGATTTTTAGTTCCTTTGACAAATTTGGCCAGATCTTTTGTCAGTTCCACAACCTGCTTCTGAAGTTTCTTATTTTCTTCAGACACAGCTTGTGAACTGCAGTTTTTAGTCTCAAGAACCTTTTCTTTGAGCATAATATGTTCTATCTCAAGTGCCTCATATTTGTTACACATTTCTGTGTGGGCTTTGGATAGATTCTTATACTCTTGGAAAAGTTCTTGAGAACTTTCCACCAGATCATCATACATTTCTTGTAGAGTAAGAGGAAATACCTCAGCTTCAGAGCTGTCTGAGGATGGTAGACTAGCCATGAGACACAGATTTGCCTTTTCTGAAGTATCTTCTTCTTCTTCTTCTGAGGTTGATTCATCAAGATCTTCCCATGTTGCCATGAGACTTTTCTTCTTTTTGGAAAACTTCTTCTTGTTGTCATCTTCTCCAAGCTCAAGTTCATGGACTTTGAGAGATCCCAACATTTCTTCCATTCTTAGAGAGTTCAAATCTCTTGCCTCTTGAATGGCAGTGACTTTGGGTCTCCAGGACTTAGGTAGACTTCTTAGAATCTTTCTGTTGTTGTCTCTAGATTCGTAGGTTCTTCCTAAGGACCTGAGTCCATTGGTTATGGTATGAAACCTCCCAAACATTTGGTCAATAGTTTCAGTTTCTTCCATCTTAAACATCTCATACTGATGTATAAGCATACTGATTTTGGATTGCTTGACAGTTTCAGTCCCTTCATGGGCTGCTGCAAGAGTATCCCAAATCTCCTTGGCAGAAGTGCATCCATGGACCTTCTCATATTATGATTTATTCAAGGAACATATCAGATAGAGTTTGGCTTTAGCATTCATCTGGACTCTAGTCTTCTGCTCCAGGGTCCATTCAGTCTTAGGTATAGGCAAGCCATTTTGCATAGGCACATAATCTCCATCAGTGACCACCTCCCAAACATCAATGTTGTTGCTTTCAATGAACAACTTCATACGATCTCTCCAGTAGTGGTAATCCACTCCATTGAATGTTGGGGGTCTTGTGATAGAGGCTCCTTCTGTGATGTATTGCCTGTTGCTGTTAGAAGCTTCCATTTGGATCTTTCAGTCCTCAGTCACTTGTTAGGTGCTTCAACCCTGAGTAGAGCTCTGGTACCAACTGTACGAACACAGGGAAACACTAGAAGGGGGGTTGAATAGTGTTTCTGAATATTTTTGAAAGCTTTTCGCAAACAAGTGTTAAAAACACGATTTCAGACGGGCTCTTAAAGGACTGTCTGAAGTTTTCAGACGGTATAAAAATACTGATTTAAAACAATGTTTTATGGCTTTATAACATATCAGATTAATTACTCTAACCCCTTGATTAGTGTAAAAAGAATTGACAAGAGATAAGGGTAAGAAAACTTAGCCAAAGAATTTATCCTGGTTCACTCACTACCACTGTGAGCTACGTCCAGTCCCAATGGCAAACAACCACTGGATTTCCACTATATGAATATTCAGATTACAAACTTGAATATGAGTACAGTCTCTCCAGACACAATGAGTACAGTCTCTCCAGACACAACGAGTATAGTCTCTCCAGACACAACGAGTACAGTCTCTCCAGACACCATGAGTACAGTCTCTCGAGACACAACGAGTACAGTCTCTCCAGACACAATGAGTACAGTCTCTCCAGACACCACGAGTACAGTCTCTCCAGACACAACGAGTACAGTCTCTCCAGACACAATGAGTACAGTCTCTCCAGACACCACGAGTACAGTCTCTCCAGACACCACGAGTACAGTCTCTCCAGACAAGTATTCTTTTCTGTCAAGCCTCTTCAGGCTCTACCACAAGTATTCTTTTCTGTCAAGCCTCTTCAGGCTCTACCAAGGCTTACAAAGAAAGGGGTTTAAGCTTTTAAACTATCCAAGTTTGCAGCTCAAATCAATGTAATGTACAATAAACTGAGGTATGCTCAGGATATACAAATGTGTACAAGGAATTCTATCAGAGAGTTTTTATGGAGTAAAAACTTGCAGCGTGATGTTTCTCTTGGCTTTCTTGTATATTGATTTTTCTCTCTGTAACTTCGTTGTTCTTGATGGTCTTCATAGAGGGGTATTTATACCCAAACTTTAATCCGTTGAAATACCACCGTTTAGAGATAGCATTAAATGCTATTTAATCCGTTGTGAGACATGCTTCTGAGAGCTCTGATATCTCTGACACGATACAAGGTTTCTTTTGCATTAAGGCTGCTACAAATGTTGTTGTAGAGGCTGCGTTGCAGAGATTTCCTCAGTGGTGTATGAAATTCAAAATCACCAGGAAAGGTCTTTGTGATCCTTGCCATAAACGTGTTTGAAAAGGTACGCGCAGCAGAGGTTCAGAAAAGTCTTCACAAGCTTCAGCAGAGAGTGCCACGTCATAAGTGAGACTTCAGACAACACTGATACTTCAGACGGGTTGAGCTACTTCAGACAGCTTCAACTCTTCAGACGAGTTCTGCTTCTTCAGACAGCTTCAACACTTAGTCTTTTTATGTAGGCTCATAGTGACTCTTACTGAAATCATAGATAAACCATTAAAACATATATGTATCTATGATAAATATTTTAACTCAAATTTGTTAAGCATTAAAACTTGGGAGTTGAGTTGTCTTAAACATCATATTTTCTCTTATGATATTTTTGAGACTCAACAAAGGTTGTGTTTCCACCTCTTCCTCCTCCTCCGAGGGAGAAACCATCTGTACTCATGTCCAGTGTCACCCAAGTATCCCAATGCCTCAGTGACGGGAGTAATTATTTCATTTTGTTACTTTCCTCAACTCTAGAGTCCAAAGTAGATTTGAGCAGTGTAGCCACGGTTCGAGAGTTTTAAGATGTTTTTCCTAATGAGGTTACAACCTTACCTCCGGACAGAGAGATAGAGTTCACAATAGACTTGATACCAGGCTCAGGACCCATTTCTAAGGCACCTTATAGGATGTCCCCACTAGAACTTAGTGAACTTAAAACTCCATTAGAAGATCTTATAGAAAAAAGGGTTCATTAGGCCCAGTGTGTCACCTTGGGGGGCTCCAGTACTCTTAGTGAAGAAGAAGAATGGAAGTATGAGATTGTGTGTAGACTATAGGCAATTAAACAAGGTTACCATAAAAAATAAGTATCCTCTACCCAGAATAGATGATCTTTTAGACCAGCTTAGGGGTGCCTCAGTGTTTTCCAAGATAGATTTAAGATCAGGGTACCGTCAGATCAAAGTTAAGAGTGAAGATACCCCTAAGACAACTTTTAGGACCAGGTATGGGCACTACGAGTATTTGGTAATGTCATTTGGTGTTACTAATGCTCATGCTGTATTCATGGACTACATGAATCGAATTTTCCGGCCCTATCTGGATCAGTTTGTCATTGTATTCATCAATGATATTTTGATTTATTTCCGTAGTTTAGAGGAGCACGAGTGTCACCTTAGGCTTGTTCTAGGGATTTTGAGAGAAAAGAGACTGTTTGCAAATCCAGTAAAGTGTGAGTTTTGGATGGACAGGGTCCATTTCTTAGGGCATGTGATTACCAGTGAGGGTGTATCTGTTGATCCTAGCAAGGTAGAAGCCTTTCTTGAATGGGAAAGACCTAAAATCGTTACGGAAATTAGGAGTCTCCTAGGATTGGCCGGCTACTACCGGAGATTCATTAACGGATTCTCCTGACTAGCCTTGCCTCTCACAAGATTGACTCGGAAGGTTCAAGCCTTTGTGTGGGACAAGAAGTGTGAGCAGAGCTTTCTGGAGCTCAAAGAGAAGTTAACTACCGCTCCAGTACTAGCATTGCCGGACTTGTCAAAAACCTTTAAGGTGTACAGTGATGCCTCGGGGAAGGGTTTAGGGTGTGTTTTGATGCAAGAAGGGAGAGTGGTAGCTTATGCATCTAGGCAGTTGAGGCCTCATGAGGAGAATTATCCTACTCTGATTTAGAATTAGCAGCTGTGGTATTTGTCCTCAAAATTTGGAGGCATTACCTGTTTGGTGTGAGATTTAAGGTCTTTAGTGATCATAAGAGTTTGAAATATCTCTTTGATTAAAAAGAACTTCACATGAGGCAACGGAGGTAGATGGAGTTTCTTAAGGACTATGATTTTGAGTTGAAATACCACCCTGACAAAGCTAATGTAGTGGCTGATGCTCTCAGTAGGAAATCCCTTCATGTGTCATCACTAATGGTACATGAAATGAGTCTTTTAGAGGATTTTAGAATTTTGAATCTTAGTGTTGAAGTTGGTGAGTGTAGCATCAGGTTGTGTAAATTGGAGATCACAAGTGAGCTTAAAGCTCTGATCAAGAAAGCTCAGGGTTTGGACCCAGATCTTCAAGGTAGAAAAGAGCAATTAGGGTTTTCTAAGTCAGAGGATGGGATGATTCTCTTCCAAGGAAGAGTCTGTGTCCCTAAGGGGGTAGTGTGAGGCAACAAATTTTAGAGGAGGCCCACAGGGGCAAGTTTTCTATACATCCTGGCACTACCAAGATGTATCAGGACTTGAAGAAAATGTTTTGGTGGAATGGTATGAAGAAAGAGATAGCAGAGTACGTTTCCAAGTGTTTAGTGTGCCAGCAAGTTAAAATAGAACATCAGAAACCATCAGGAACCCTTATGCCTTTAGAAATCCCTGAGTGGAAATGGGAGAGTATAGCTATGGACTTTGTGGTAGGGTTACCTCGATTCGAAGCTGGTTTTGATGCCATCTGGGTCATTGTGGACTGATTGACTAAATCAGCCCATTTCCTTCCCGTTAGGATTACCTATTCCCTAAATAAGTTAGCACACCTGTATGTCAAGGAGATTGTCAAACTTCATGGCATTCCCTCTAGCATCATATCAGATAGGGACCCTAGGTTCACCTCTAGGTTCTGGAATGCACTTCACCGAGCTTTCGGGAATAAACTTAGGTTTAGCACCGCATACCACCCTCAGATTGATGGTCAGTCTGAAAGAACCATCCAAACCTTTGAGGACATGCTTAGAACTTGTGTGTTAGAGGAATCAGGTGTAGAAACACAGGGAAACACTAGAAGGGGGTTGAATAGTGTTTCTTAATAATTTATGGAAGCTTTTTGCAAACGGTTAAGTTTATAAAAGTTTAAGACAGGTTTAAGAGGCTGTCTGAAGTTTCTTAAGAAGGCTTCTGAAAAAAATCTTTAAAAAGGTTTCTTGATTTTTAAAATTATCAGAATAGTTTTCAACACCCTTTGGTTAGTATAAATAAATTGACAAGAGATAAGGGATAGAAAACTTAGCCAAGGAATTTATCCTGGTTCACTCACTACCACTGTGAGTTACGTCCAGTCCCAATGCCAACTAGCACTTGGATTTTCTCTTAATCTTCACCAAGATTACAAGTATTCTTTTACAGTCAAGCCTCTTCAGGCTCTACAACCAAGTATTCTTTTACAGACAAGCCTTTTCAGGCTCTACAACCAAGTATTCTTTTACAGACAAGCCTCTCCAGGCTCAAAGACAATTTTTACAAAGAGATGTGTCTAAACTTTTAAACTACACAAGTTTGAAGCTTAAACAAAGACGATGTACAATAAAAACTGAGGTATGCTCAGGATATACAAATGATGTACAATGAATATGAAATCAGAGTGTTTTTTACAAAGAAAAACTTGCAGCGTGATTTCTCTTAGACTTTCTTGTATATGCAGTCACTCGTGATGGTCTTCATGAAGGGCTATTTATAACCAATCTTCAATCCGTTGAAATACCACCGTTTAGAGATAACATTAAATGCTATTTAATCTGTTGTGAGACATGCTTCTGAGAGTTCTGATTTTTCTGACACAATACAAGGTTGCTGCTGCCATAAAGCTGCCACTGTTGTTGCTGCAAAGGCTGCGTTGAAAGGATTTCCTCAGTGGTGTATGAAATTCAAATATACCAGGAAAGGTCTCTTTGTTCCTTGCCATAAATATGTTTGAAAAGGTACGTGCAGCAGAGAACGCTTGACTCAGCAGAATTTCAGAGATGTCTTCACATACTTCAGCAAAGAGTGCCACGTCATTAATGAGACTTCAGACGGCTTCAACACTTCAGACGGGTTGCGCACTTCAGACGGCTTCAACACTTCAGACAGGTTGAACCTTCAGAAGGCTTTTCCACTTTAGACAGGTTGACAACACTTCAGACAGTCTTTATAAGTTCAGAATGGCTTGCTGAATTCATAGATAAGTCATTAAACATTTATGTATCTATGATAAGTATTTTAACCCAAATTTGTTAAGCATTAAAACTTGAGAAGTGAGCTATCTAAAACATCGTAATTTACCTTATGATATTTTTGAGACTCAACATTCTCCCCCTTTTTAATGATGACAAATTTGTTTAAAATAAAGAAATCTGAAAGGAGTTTTAAAATAAAATAAACTTAAAAAAAATAACTCCCCCTCAGATAAAGATCTCTCAGGTCAAACAGATTCTGATCAATTACTCTTATCAAATACTCCCCCTGAGACCTGTAATTACTTCAGATTTTGTTCTGTAATTACTTCAGATTTTGTTAGTTTTAATACTCCCCATTTTGTCATCAATCAAAAGGGAATTTCAGAGCATAACTTCAAAATAATCACAGTAAAAACATTGAGATACCAACATTCATGAGAACACACAGAATATATTATCAGGCAAAAGAGTTCACATAACAGAAATAAAGCACTCAAAATGAAGACTATCCATCTTTCTTCAACAAGGCTCTTTCATAAAGGAGAGAAATTCGTCCTTTGCCTTGTCAATCTGAGAAATGACAGCAGTCTTCAATTCTTCTTGCCCAGTTCTGATGTGCTGTTGCTCTTGAAGGATTTGATCTTGCTCAGCAACAAGAGTAGCATTTCTTTTCTCCAAGATCTTCACTTGATGCCTCAGCTTCCTGTTCTCTTCCTCAAGATTCAGTTCCACTTCATATAGAATGATCTGAATGTGCCTGCAAACGAATCTGAGCTGATCGAATCCTAGATGCAACCCATAATCTTCGGGATGACTCACAGGAAAGAAGAAAGTTCTGATAGGGCAGATTAGCTTCCAGTCTTCATTAAAGGGTTCAGACATGGGGAATCTGTTGAGTCTCAAAAATATCATAAGAGAAAATATGATGTTTAAGACAACTCAATTCCCAAGTTTTAATGCTTAACAAATTTGAGTTAAAATATTTATCATAGATACATATATGTTTTAATGATTTATCTATGATCTCAGCAAGAGTCACTATGGGCCTACATATAAAGACTAAGTGTTGAAGTTTTCTGAAGAAGCAGAACTCGTCTGAAGAGTTGAAGCTGTCTGAAGTAGCTCAACCCGTCTGAAGTACCAGTGCTGTCTGAAGTCTCACTTATGACGTGGCACTCTCTGCTAAAGCTTGTGAAGACTTTTCTGAACCTCTGCTGCTCGTACCTTTTTAAACACGTTTACGGCAAGGAACACAGAGACCTTTCCTGGTGATTTTGAATTTCATACACCACTGAGGAAATCTCTGCAACAACATTTGTAGCAGCCTTAATGCAAGAGAAACCTTGTATCGTGTCAGAAATATCAGAGCTCTCAGAAGCATGTCTCACAACGGATTAAATAGCATTTAATGCTATCTCTAAACGGTGGTATGTCAACGGATTAAAGTTTGGGTATAAAAACCCCTCTATGAAGACCATCAAGGACGACGAAGAGAAAAGAAAGAAAATCAATATACAAGAAAGCTAAGAGAAACATCACGCTGCAAGTTTTTACTCCGTAAAAACTCTCTGATAGAATTCTTTGTACACATTTGTATATCCTGAGCATACCTCAGTTTTTATTGTACATTGTATTGGTTTGAGCTTCAAACTTAATAGTTTAAAAGCTTAAACCCCTTTCTTTGTAAACCTTGGTAGAGCCTGAAGAGGCTTGACAGAAAAGAATACTTGTGGTAGAGCCTGAAGAGGCTTGACAGAAAAGAATACTTGTTGTGTCTGGAGAGACTGTACTTGTTGTGTCTGGAGAGACTGTACTCGTTGTGTCTGGAGAGACTGTACTCGTTGTGTCTGGAGAGACTGTACTCGTTGTGTCTGGAGAGACTGTACTCGTTGTGTCTGGAGAGACTGTACTCACATTCAAGCTTGTAATCTGAATATTCATATAGTGGAAATCCAGTGGTTGTTTGCCATTGGGACTGGACGTAGCTCACAGTGGTAGTGAGTGAACCAGGATAAATTTCTTGGCTAAGTCCTCTTACCCTTATCTCTTGTCAATTCTTTTTATACTAATCAAGGGGTTAGAGTAATTAATCTGATATGTTATAAAGGCATAAAACATTGTTTTAAATCAGTATTTTTATACCGTCTGAAAACTTCAGACAGTCCTTTAAGAGCCTGTCTGAAATCGTGTTTTTAACACCTGTTTGCGAAAAGCTTTCAAAAATATTCAGAAACACTATTCAACCCCCCTTCTAGTGTTTCCCTGTGTTCCTACAGAATCTGCCTCTGATATACTGATACTGCACATTGGTGGAGACACCATAGTCTATGATGGAGTCATCATCTGGTCCTGCAGATCCAGAAGAGGATCCAACATCCTCTCTGATCTTCCAGTGGGATAACCATACCCTATCCCTGTAGTTGTGATCTAAACCTCCACCTTGTCTTTTGATCCGAGCAGGTAGCTCCTTCCATTCTGTTGGAGATAAAGGTTTCTGGGGAACTGGATAAGCTTTAGGTTCCTTGAACTTGTCAGTAGGGCCTTCTTCCAGGGGGTACCTAGGAACAATCCTGTCAGGTTGCACCAGAATCTCTGTGGTTGTCCTGATAGAGATTGTTCTAGGTGGCCTATAGCCTCTCATGCCTACTGACTTCATGTAGACCCTCTCAAAAATTCCAGCTTCAGTAGACAGTTGGCTGACAAAACCCCATTCATCATTAGACAACCTGAGGGAGTCACCAGAGAAGGGGTTAAGTGGAGCCCACTTATGAGCAGGTGGAACTGCACCCTTTCTGATCTTTTCAATTTGGCCTGAGTAAAACTGATCTGAACTGTCTTGATACTTTGCCCTTTCTTCACCAGCAGTGTGTTTGATAAGGCCATGGTGAAGAGAGATGGAGGGTTCATTTATGAAAAACTGCAGCTCTTCAAATAAGTTGGGGAACTTGGGGACTCTGACCCTCTCACTGAAAGGTTCCTCATACTTTTTGTGGGGTACTTCAGCAGCTTCATCATATTGGTGCTGAGTGAAATGAAAAGCATAAGGATCAAATTTAGGCTCTGTGAAGAAGTCCCTACTTTTGGGTCCTAGCCTTATATGCTCAGGCAGCATGCTTCCTTTCCATACTTCAGAGCTGTCACCTTGCTGATGTTCATCTGTGGAGTCTTCAGACTGAGTGGATTCTGAAGATGATGAAGGTGATGAAGGTGGTGATGAGGGAGGTGATGAAAGTGCTTCTTCTTCTTTCTCCTCTACTGTTTTCTTCTCAGGTGATGAAGGTGGTGATGGGGTCACATTATCAAACCTTACCTTGAGCCTTTTCTGAGGAGGTTTAGCTTTCTCAGGTTCCCTCTCCTTTTCCTTTTCAGCTTGCTTCTCTTCTCTTCTTCTCTTGAAATACAGGTTTGCTTTGACAAAGTTTTGATACTTGCCAGCCTCATCCATTTCCTCCAGTTGACTTGCAATGCTCCTTGGAATCCTAATAGAGGGTTTAGGAGCTGGCTGAAATAACTTTGTTTTTGTTCTCCTTCTTTGGTGTGTACTAGATATTTTTCTCTTCTTGGTCTCTTGAGCAATTGAAGCTAGCCTTTCATCTTCAGCAAGAGCTAGCTGAGAGGCTACTGCAAGAGCATAACCAGTCTTTTCTTGCTCACCCTTCTTCTCCATTTCTTCATTCTCCAAAGCTGTAGCAAGGGCTGCTACTTGAATAAGCTCAGGATCAGAAGGACATGCAGCCAGAGGTGCTGCTGCCAAAGCTTCAGGATCAGCAATCTCAGCTACCTCTTCCTCATGAGCCTTTCCTTCTGTTTCAGAAGTAGGCTTAGGAGTAAGAGTTCTTACACCTTCAGAACCCTGACCCACAATTTCATATGGCTTTTGCAAAGCCTTCTGAACAGGTTCAGATGTCTGAGTGTGCAAGTCCATAGCTTCTAGAGACACCTTTGCTGAACTTCTGACAAGGAGCTTCTTCCTTTTCAGATGAAGGGATGGCTTGGAGGACTTGAACTCATATTTTCTGATATCCCCCTGAAGCTCTTTCTCAAGAATCTCAAGGGTGGTTCCTCTTCTTGAGGCCTTCTCCAAAAGAACGCTCTCCTTCAGAGTAGGAGATGGAGGTCGTGGAGTGAGCTTGATTCCCATGCTCTTCAAGTTTGACTCACCAAAGAACACGGGAGATTTATGGTCACATAATCTTTCAACAAGTACCTTAAAATGCATAAGTACCTTCATGATTATAGTGTTGTTTGGAAGATTTCCAGCAGAGTCTCGAATCTTCTTCTGCATATGGAACATGATAATGCTTGGGAGATTGACTTTCTTCTTCTGAAGCAGGTGAATCAGACAGAACCTTTCCAATTCTGAGACATGGTTTCTGCTTCCACTCTTAGGGATTATTTCACACCCTAAGATAGCATGAAGAACTCTGACCTTCTCTAGCAAGAACTTGGAATCCAGGCTTTTGGGTTCTTCTGTTCCATACAGCATCTTTGTAAACCACTTGTGCCCACCATTCTTCATCTCCCACCCAGGAATGAAGGTTGCACCTTCAGCCTTAACATCAGTGATTGTGGAGAGAATGCCTTGATCAACAAAAACTGAAACCCCTAGAACAGAGGCTTTGATGCTTACATACACTCCATTAGAATTAGGTATTCCTCGAGCAGAAGACCAGAAATCCACCACACTTTGTTCATGCCATTGACAGTTAATGTGGTCGAAGAAAGAAGTCCACCCAGCTGCATCAAATTCCTCAACCAAATCCATGCCAATGTTGTGAAGCTCATCAAGATTCGCTCCCTTTGATCTAACCACATTTCCACCAGAACCAGCGGTCTTCTTGGGTGGCATTGTTGAGTTGCAGGGAAACTTTGAGAGAAAAGGTTGCTTGAGCAGTGAAGAAGATCAAACGGAATATTGAGGAAAGAGAGTGTAAGGCTTCCTCGACACACTTACACCTGCATTTATAGACCCATGATGCAATGATGTCTGTACCGGCTGCGCAGACTTCGGGTAATGTGCGAAGTGGAAGAGACAAAAACTTTAAAAGAAGGAATTCAACCATCTCAGATAGCCACGTCAGCCAGTTACTTCAGATAGGTGAAAATTTCAGACACACAAATAAATTTCAGATAATCTAAAATTTCAGACATGTCACTGTTTCAGACACACTGAAATTTAAGACGCACTAAAAATTTCAGATAACATAATAATATCAGACACAATTAATTTTTAGAGAATGCATGTATATTTAAGTTGTTGCGTATGAACTTAAATCTATCTTCAGCCCGGGGTTTTGTGAATATATCTGCTCATTGATGCTCTGTGTCAATGAACTGAATATCAAAAACACCTTTCTGAACATAGTCTCTAATGAAATGATGTTTGATTTCTATATGCTTTGCCCTAGAATGTTGAATGGGATTTTTGGATAAATTAATTGCACTGGTATTATCACAAAGAACAGGAATAGCAGAGATAGGAATATTAAAATCCTCAAGCTGATACTTAACCCATAGCAGTTGTGAACAACAACTGGCTACTGATATATACTCTGCTTCTGCTGTTGATAAAGCAATGGTGCTTTCCCTTTTGCTTGACCAGCTGATCATGTTATTTCCAAAGAAATGACATCCTCCACCGGTGCTCTTTCTTTCTATTCTATCTCCAGCAAAGTCAGCATCACAGTATCCTATTAACCTGCAATCTTTGCTCCTCTTATAGCATAGACCAAGATTAGTAATATCTTTCAGATATCTAAAAATTCTTTTAACAACTTTGTAATGAAAAATTCTTGGATCTGATTGAAATCTAGCACAGAGACAAACACTGAACATTATGTCAGGTCTGCTTGCTGTTAGATATAACGAAGAGCCAATCATTCCTCTGTACAAAGTTTGATTCACTGGTTCTTCTTTGTCATCTTTGCTCAAAGATGCAGAGGGATGCATAGGAGTTGACATGGGTTTGCAATCACTCATGTTGAACTTCTTAAGCATTTCTTTTGTATATTTTTCTTGATGGATCCATATACAATCAGAATCTTGCTTAATCTGAAGTCCCAAGAAAAATTTTAGTTCTCTCATTAAACTCATTTCAAATTCTGATTGCATCAACTCAGAAAACTCCTTGCACTGAGAAGAATCAGTTGAACCAAATATAATGTCATCAACATATATCTGGACAAGTATAAAATCTTTGTTAGACTATTTTCTGAAAAGGGTGGTATCTACTTTTCCTCTTTCAAAACCATTTTTGATAAGAAAACTGCTCAGTCTGTCATACATGCTCTTAGAGCTTGTTTCAGACCATAAAGAGCCTTTTTCAATTTGAAAACATGATCAGGAAAAGCAGTGTCTTCAAAACCAGGGGGTTGTCTAACAAAAACTTCTTCAATGAAACCATTGAGGAAGGCACTTTTGACATCCATTTGATATAGTTTGATGGCATTATTTACAGCATAAGCGAGAAGAATCCTTATTGCTTCTAATCTAGTAACAGGGGCCAAGGTTTCAGTGAAGTCAATACCTTCTTGTTGATTGTACCCTTGAGCCACCAATCTTGCTTTGTTTCTGACCACTTTTCCTTCTTCAGACAGCTTGTTTCTGAACACCCATTTGGTTCCAATAATTGTTTTCCCATGGGGTTTAGGAACAAGTGTCCAAACATCACTCCTAGCAAATTGGTTTAGCTCCTCTTTCATGGCTAGAATCCATCCTTCATCATGCAGAGCTTCATCAATGTTCTTTGGCTCAATTTCAGACAAGAGAGCAAGAGAGTTCAGATTCTTGAATTTTTATCTTGTCTTAACTCCTTCTGAAGTGCTGCCAATGATTTGCTCTTTTAGATGATGTGATTTGTATCTCCAGTCAGGTTTCTAAGGTGATATCAAATCAGTCTGAGACTCAACATTGGTCTGAAGAGGTTCAGTGACAGATGGTGCTTCAGACACCTATTCATCCTTGATGCTGTCATGATTATTCAGCTCCATTCCTGCAAAGTCATCTTCTAGATTTGATAATTCCCTATCAGTCTCTTTCTTGTCATTAAATTTAACATGGATTGATTCCTCTACAGTTAAAGTTCTAGAGTTATATACTCTATAGGCTTTAGATGCTTCAAAATATCCTATGAAAATTCCATTGTCAGATTTTGCATCAAATTTTCCAAGATCATCCTTGGTGTTGAGTATAAAACACTCACAGCCAAAGGTGTGGAAATATGATATGTTGGGTTTTCTTCCTTTCCACAATTCATAAGGAGTCTTTTTCAGAATTGGTCTTACCAATATTCTGTTTTGAAGGTAGCAAGCTGTGTTAATAGCTTCTGCCCAGAAAGATCTTGGTAGATTGCATGAGTTGAGCATGGTTCTTCTTATTTCTTGCAAGCTTCTGTTCTTTCTCTTAACAACCCCATTTTGCTGAGGTGTTCTTGCCACAGAGAAATTGTGTGAGATCCCATTCTCATCACAGAACAGTTGAAAGTTTGCATTCTCAAACTCTCCACCATGATTACTTCTGATAACAGATATACAAAATCCTTTTTCATTCTGTACCTTCTTGCAGAATATTGTGAAATTCCTGAAATTCTCATCCTTACTTCTTAGGAATAATACCCATGTGAATCTAGAATAGTCATCAACAATGACCAAACCATATTTCTTACCACTAATGCTTTCTGTTCTAATAGGACCAAACAAGTCAATATGTAACAATTCTAAAGGTCTGCTAGTGGAAACAACATCCTTACTCTGAAAAGAGTGTCTTGTTTGTTTTCCTTTCAGACAACTTTCACATAAAATGTCAGATTTGTAAGAAAACATGGGCAGTCCTTTAACAAGGTTGTGTTTTGCTAACTTTGAGATCAATCTCAAGCTGGCATGCCCAAGTCTTTGGTGCCAAATCTGTTTTTCATCTTCAACAGAGAGAAAACATTTTACATTTTGACTTGCCAAATCCTCTAGATCAATTTTGTACACATTGTTGTGTCTCTTAGCAGTAAAAAGAATTTGATCACGAGAGTCTTTGACTATACATCCTTCTTTAGTAAAGGAAACCACATATCCACTGTCACACATTTGACTTATGTTCAGTAGATTGTGCTGAAGTCCCTCTACTAGAAGAACATTCTTAATAAGGGATAGAGGAGACATACCTACAGTACCTATTCCTGTGATCTTCCCTTGCTGATTTCCACCGAAGGTGACCACACCTCCTGCTCTGGGCCTAAGGTTTTGGAACAAAGACCTTTCTCCTGTCATGTGTCGCGAGCACCCACTTTCCAGGTACCATTTATGGGGTCTCCTTTGTCCTGTTAAACACATCTGCAACATGAATGATCAAGTTCTTAGGTACCCATATTCTTTTGGGTCCTTTCTTGTTAGATTTGGGTTTTGCTTTTCCCTTGTGTTTACACTGAGCCACATTGTGTCCAGGCTTGCCACAGTTAGAACACCCAATAGCTTTCTTCTTGCCTTTAGTAAAATTTTTGAAAATATGAGGTTCATAGGTATCATGATCACAAAAGCCTAATCCACTTTTGTCAAGGGGATCCCTTTGATTGCCAAGCAATCTGTTAAGGTTTTCTGTTCCTTTGACAAATTTAGCTAAGTCTTTTGTCAGTTCCTCAACTTGTTTCTGAAGTTTTTTGTTTTCTTCAGAGACAGTTTGTGAACTGCTGCTTTCAGTCACAAGAATTCTCTCCTTGAGCATAATATTTTCTATCTCAAGAGCCTCATATTTACTGCACATTTCTGTGTGGGCCTTGGACAGATTCTTATACTCTTGGAAGAGTTCCTTGGAACTTTCCATCAGGTCATCATACATCTCTTGAAGAGTTAAGGGAAATACCTCAGATTCTGAGCTATCTGATGAGGGCAGGCTGGCCATGAGACACAGGTTGGCCTCTTCTGAAGTGTCTTCCTCTTCTTCTGAGGTAGACTCATCAAGATCCTCCCATGTTGCCATCAAAACCTTCTTCTTCTTGAAGAATTTCTTCTTTTTGAAGTTGTTCTTCTTCAGTCTTGGACATTCAGCCTTCATATGACCTGGCTGTTTACACTCATAGCATATAATAGAATCCTTACCTGACTTACCTGATTTAGAGGTTGAGGGTTGGTTCTTTCTAAACTTTCCTCTGTTCTGCAGCATCCTCTTGATTTTCCTGCTGAGAAGAGCAATATCATCATCTTCTGAGCTATCTCCAGAGTCTTCATCTGCTTCTAAAGTTTCCTCAGCTTGCATGGCTTTAATGCTGCCATGCCTAGGGTGTTTGGCTTTGGAGTTTAATGCCAGAGATTTCTTCTTGATGTCATCTTCCCCAAGTTCAAGCTCATGAACTTTGAGAGATCCCAACAGTTCTTCCATTCTAAGAGAGTTTAAGTCTCTAGCCTCTTGAATGGCTGTAACTTTGGGTCTCCAGGACTTTGGCAAACTTCTCAGAATCTTTCTATTATTGTCTCTAGATTCAAAAGTTTTACCTAAAGACCTGAGTCCATTAGTTACAGTATGAAACCTCCCAAACATTTGATCTATGGTTTCAGATTCTTCCATCTTGAACATCTCATATTGATGTATAAGCATGCTGATTTTGGATTGCTTGACAGTCTCAGTCCCTTCATGGGCGGCTGCAAGTGTATCCAAAATCTCCTTGGCAGATGAACATCCATGAACCTTCTCATACTCTGATTTGTTCAGAGAACATATCAAATATTGTTTGGCTTTACCATTTAACTGAACTCTAGCCTTCTGCTCTAAGGTCCATTCAGCCTTAGCTATTGGCACTCCGTTATGCATAGGCACATAGTCTCCATCAGTGACCACATCCCAAACATCAATGTTGTTGCTCTCAATGAACAACTTCATACGATCCCTCCAATAGTGGTAGTCCACTCCATTGAATGTTGGGGGTCTTGTGATAGAGGCTCCTTCAATGATGTATTGTTTGTTGTTGGAAGCTTCCATCTGGATCTTTAATCCTCAAACACTTGTAAGGTGCTCAACCCTGAGTTGAGCTTTGATACCAACTGTAGAAACACAGGGAAACACTAGAAGGGGGGTTGAATAGTGTTTCTTAATAATTTATGGAATCTTTTCGCAAACGGTTAAGTTTACAACAGTTTCAGACAGGTTTAAGAGGCTGTCTGAAGTTTCTTAAGAAGACTTCTGAAAAAAATCTTTAAAAAGGTTTCTTGCTTTTTAAAATTATCAGAACAGTTTTCAACACCCTTTGGTTAGTATAAATAAATTGACAAGAGATAAGGGATAGAAAACTTAGCCAAGGAATTTATCCCGGTTCACTCACTACCACTGTGAGCTACGTCCAGTCCCAATGCCAACTAGCACTTGGATTTTCTCTTAATCTTCACCAAGATTACAAGTATTCTTTTATAGTCAAGCCTCTTCAGGCTCTACAACCAAGTATTCTTTTACAGACAAGCCTCTTCAGGCTCTACAACCAAGTATTCTTTTACAGACAAGCCTCTCCAGGCTCAAAGACAATTTTTACAAAGAGATATATCTAAGCTTTTAAACTACACAAGTTTGAAGCTTAAACAGAGACGATGTACAATAAAAACTGAGGTATGCTCAGGATATACAAATGATGTACAATGAATATGAAATCAGAGTGTTTTTTATAGAGAAAAACTTGCAGCGTGATTTCTCTTAGACTTTCTTGTATATGCAGTCACTCGTGATGGTCTTCATGAAGGGCTATTTATAACCAATCTTCAATCCGTTGAAATACCACCGTTTAGAGATAGCATTAAATGCTATTTAATCCGTTGTGAGACATGCTTCTGAGAGTTCTGATTTTTCTGACACAGTACAAGGTTGTTGCTGCCATAAAGCTGCCACTGTTGTTGCTGCAAAGGCTGTGTTGCAGGGATTTCCTCAGTTGTGTATGAAATTCAAATATACCAGGAAAGGTCTCTATGTTCCTTGCCATAAATATGTTTGAAAAGGTACGTGCAGCAGAGAACGCTTGACTCAGCAAAATTTCAGAGATGTCTTCACATACTTCAGCAAAGAGTGCCACGTCATTAATGAGACTTCAGACGGCTTCAACATTTCAGACGGGTTGCGCACTTCAGACGGCTTCAACACTTCAGGCAGGTTGAACCTTCAGAAGGCTCTTCCACTTTAGACAGGTTGACAGCATTTCAGACAGTCTTTATAAGTTCAGAATGGCTTGCTGAAATCATAGATAAGTCATTGAACATTTATGTATCTATAATAAGTATTTTAACCCAAATTTGTTAAGCATTAAAACTTGAGAAGTGAGCTATTTAAAACATCATAATTTACCTTATGATATTTTTGAGACTCAACATCAGGTAGTTGGGATAGGTACTTACCCCTTATAGAGTTTGCCTACAATAACAGTTTCCATAGCAGTATAGGCATGGCGCCTTCTGAGGCTCTGTATGGCAGGAAGTGCAGATCTCCTTTGTGTTGGTTTGAAATAGGTGAGAAAGCCCCGTTAGGTCCGGAGTTAGTGCAGGAAACCACTGAAAAGATTAGGATCATTAGGGAAAAGCTTGCAACTGCCAAAGCCGGCAGAAGAGCTATGCTGATAAAAGAAGGAAAGACTTAGAGTTTGAGGAAGGAAACCATGTGTTTTTAAAGGTAACTCCTGTCACTGGTATTGGACGAGCCATCAAAACCAAAAAGCTTAATCCTAGGTTAATTGGTCCATTTCAAATCCTGCAGAGGGTTGGCCCTCTGGCTTACAGGATTGCATTACCACCTCACTTGTCTAAAATTCATTATGTATTCCATGTATCTCAGTTGAGAAATTATATCCATGATCCTTCACACGTTGTAAACTCTGAGTCAAAACAATTAAGGGAAGATCTCACAATTCCTTCTAAGCCCGCACAGATTATGGACAGAAGTGTCAAAACCTTGAGGAACAAGACAATTCCTTTGGTAAAGGTGTTATGGGAAGGTCAAGCACTTGAGGAAGCAACCTGGGAGAAGGAAGTTGATATCCGCTCCCAATTTCCAGAACTGTTCAGTTAAGGTATAGTCTTTTACCTTTCTCTTAACCAATTTTGGGGACAAAATTGTCTAAAGGGGGGTAGTAATGTAACAACCGATACTTAGGGATTTTTTTAATTAGGGTAAGATTTAGATAGCTAATTATGTGTTAAATAAGTAAGGAAAATGATTTAGGAAGTAAGGAAACAAGACTTAGAATATAAACCAAAACCTTGGAATTTCAGCATCCTCGCTCAAGCTAGAAATCTCGCTTGAGCGAGTTATGCAGAATAAAGGGGTAAGTTTGAGTTTCTGCATATCTCGCTTAAGCGAGCCAGCTCGCTTAAGCGAGATACAGGGGAACATCTGGGAGGCTCTCTGGACAATTTTCGCTTGAGCAAGGAGAGCTCGCTTGAGCGAGAATCGTCTAGAGAGGGGGGCTTTTCTGGATCATTCTCGCTTGAGCGAGAATGTGAAAGAAAGGCATGCAACCGACACGCTCTCCCAAGCGAGAATATCTCGCTTGAGCGAGAATTCACTTATAGGTCAAAAACTTGTATTTTTGAATTAGAAATCAGATTCATTCTTTTCCTTTCTCATTTCTAGAGAGATAGGCTCTGAATCCTAGTGAGATAAAGTACTGTTTCAAGCTTAAGGAAGGTTCAATCCGAAGAATTCTTCCCCCCATCTACCTTAGATCAACAATTTCCCCTTGATTTATCAAGGTTCATGTGAGCACAACTCATTTCTCTTGTGCTTTCCTTGTATGTACCAATGAGTATGCTTTCTAATTCTTGCCTTCCCCTTCTCTATTAGGATTAATTGTTAGAAATTGTAATTATTTACTTAATTGATGTTGTACTAAAGGAATTAAGACTTAAAATTGAATTAGGTGTAGTGTAGTATAGAATAAGTACGAAACTGTCGAAAAGGCGTAATTTGAATATGAAATGAATTCTGCATTTTGAAATTATGTTATGAATCATTGATAAATTATCATGTTTATGTTAATTGGAACACTTTAAGCTGGTTTCGACTGTGAGATTAATTAAGCCGGCTTCGGTCGTGAGTTAAAACAATTTAAGTATGTTTAAAACACGACTTCGGTCCAGTATGGGTGGGATTCGTCCCCGGGAAAGACGTTTCCCGTAGTATGAGCTCAGTTCTAACTCCAGAAAGAGATAAGAACATGCCTGCTGGGCACAACAGTGAGTGCATCATGTTATGCATATCAGTTTACTTGAATTGTGTTTTATGAAGTATGTATAATCTATTAATTGTCATTAATATCGGTTCCCTGCATTCATACATGTGGTTGTATTCACTAAGATTATTATCTCACCACAAGTTATGTGGATTATTTTAGTTGAATAGGAACCACTTTCTTCAGACTCTCAGACCGAAAACTGAAGTGCTTTGGGATGGACTTTAACTTCCTTTTTGTTTGTTCTGAGTTGTTTTTCATGTATATATGTATATATGATAGTAGGATCCTAGTTTACTCAGATGGTATTTTGTATTTATTAGTGACTTGATGTACAGGATAGGTTAATGTTCAGGTTTACATTGGATTTAGCCCAGATTCATGTGTTTATCGTTAGAATTATTCGCTAAATTGTTGAATTATCGTTGGATTCTTTACAATTTCGTGAATATGTTGATATCCGAATCATCACGTTTTAAATTCTAAGTTAAGAATTTGGTTTTCAACGGGCTAAATTCTAATTTAGAAATTTAGGCGTTACATGAGACTTTTAATTTTTAAAATATAAAAATAGTATAATTAATAAAATTTAATTTAAATTTTACTTTTTTTTAAATGAGCTTCATTGTTATCATTTGAATTTCTTGTTATTTATTGCAAGTTTCTAAACAATAGTATTGCTAACCCCTACGTTTCATACTTTTCAATAATAACAAACAAGACATTACTGAAGATATTGAATGGTTTGTTGCATTAGGACATGTAGCCTTAAGAATCAAACATGGCAGACATATGATATTTTCGTTTGGTTTACTATTGAGTAGAATTGATTTTAGAAATCAAAGATTTAGATGAGTGATGCACGTTTTATGAAGCACGTTAGACAGAAATGATTTAAAATCAATTCCACGAAACCATAGTTTTACAGTGTTGAAACGCCAAACCAAACAGAGACTTACATGTTTGCTTTCCTTTTTTATTGGTAAATGACAAAAAAGAGACAAAAGAAATGAAGAACATGTTTCGTCTAGCATTGAAACGTGGTAAACTCGTATTTCCAACGCTAGGAATAGTTGCGTTGAGAAATGCAAACTTGAATTTGGTCAGTTTTAACATTAAACCAGAAAACTAACAAGAAAACAAAAAGATCTACAATCTAAGGGTCTTTTTATCCATAACATCCGCATGCAAGAACATCAGCATGGAGGAGGTTCGCTCAATCTTGTATAATTCACGGAATCAATTCCTTTCTTGGCAAGGTAATCTGCACAATAATTACCTTCACAGAGTATATGATGTAGAGTACTATTACTCATCCGAAGAAGGCCCTAAATCTCAGCCTACACTTGATCGCTTATGTCAGTAGCTAAGTTGCTTAGTCTGGGTGATGGAAAATATATTTAATGATCACTACAACATAATTGATTTTTAGCAACATTTAAAAAATGTTTTTAAAGTATGGAAAAATGTTACCTTTTCTATTAGCAACGTTTTAGCAAATGCAGTACGAAGGTCACGTCGCTAAATGGTTTTAACAACATTTTTAATATATTATTAGCAACATTTAAAAAATGTTACTAATGTATATATTTTGTAACATTTACTAAAATGTTACCAACTTACATTTTTTACCAAAAAGAAATTCAGCCACTGATGATCACATTTTTATTCACACTTTGCATAATCAATCTTAGTTTTCTTGGGCTCTAATTGTGATTAAATCCACTGTTTTAATTGGAATTTACCAAATTGGGCTTTAACTGTAAATGTTGTTTAAATTCGGATTTTTAAGCCTACTGACCTACCTGTCTTGTTTTGATGATATCTGGAGCTATAGGTGTCCGATTTGAGTGATTCTAGTGGCATTGGAAAGCTAACTTCCGGGGCTTTAATTTGATATGCTATATGACCATATTCCCATGAAGAAATTAGGAGCAGTTGCTGTTTCAAAATCGCCTACTGTTGCTGTCTGTCACAAGTCCGAATTTGATTAGTTTTGTAATTAGTTTGTGGGCCTGTTTTAATTAATTTCGGCCCAATTAAGGCCTAATCAGTTTGTTAATGATTTAGGCTCTATAAATAGGTGTGTTGCTGAGTGGTTTGAACACTTTTCATTCATTTTTTAGATTTTAGAAAAAAAACTCTTCACTTTCCCTCTCTTTTTCTCTCTTCCTCCAATTTCGGTTTTGGCTCTTCTTCTTCCTCTTCTTCAATTTTCGAATTTCTCCTCCATGGAAATGGAAGGCTAAGCTTCAGGATTGTTTCTCTACTGAATTCACAAAGGAAATTGAGGTTCTAATTTCGTTTTTCATCTCTTGATTTCTTGGACAGATTCATGAATTTTCCTTCTCCTAGTTTCTTGATGTTTAGGTTTGAATTTGAAATTGAGTTGCATGCTTTATGGAATTCGAATTCTAATCTGAATCTAACTCACATTTTAGGTTGCTTAATCTGAAATGAATTCTAGGTTTGCTTAATTCCAAGGATTAGAAATTAGGATTCATGCTAGTTTGCTTAATTCTAGTGTGAAAATGAATGAGGATGCTTAATCCGAATTTGATTCTGTCAAGGATTTGAGGAATTTTGTATGAACCAATGATAGATCCAATTTGTGAATGAGGTAGAGAACCAATCCGTTTTTCTTGAATTGCTTTCTGCAAATTTAAATTCAGTTTAAAAATTTAGAAAATAGAATGAACAACAATCAAAATCCCCTTGTGTGTGTGTGTTGTTTTGAATTTGAAATTCTGAGTTTGTAATTGGATTCTTTGGGAAACAACTTTGGGTTAAACAACCCCCACTACACTTTAATTCTTTCTATTTGATTCAGTACGGCCTCGATCAGCCACACAAAGTTTTGTAGCTAATCCCTAGTTAGTAATATTAACTAAACCTTAAAATTTCAGCAAAGCTTTGAAAGCCTTGCTTTTACAAAAGTTATTCCAAGCCAGTGTATTCCTTCATCTAGAGGCCTTGTCATGCTAGTTTGACATTCAATTTTAAAAAGTTACATAAAAAAATAGATCAACTACAAAAGCAAGTACATAAGAAAAACTTAAATCTCAAATTCTATGGAGCACATTATTAATGCTACGTGCTGCAAAGATCTTAACTTAAAACCACTAAAATAAGAAGACAGAGAGCAAACCAAGATAAAATCCAATAAAGGAAAAAGCAGGAAAACAGAGAGCATACTGATATATATATATATATATATAAGAATTTTGACAAACTCTCTGAGCAAAAGCATCAATCACTTTTGGAGTAACATTGACATGTATATTTTAAAAGCAATATCATTGACTCATTGTCTAAAATCTACAAGAAAGTATACTCATGAGAATTGGCAAGCCAAATTACAAATAATCCACTGTAATGTTTCAATTTTAAAACTTATTGACCTGTATTCTTATTCCTTAGTGATTATGATGCTTATTGTTGACTGAATTTGCCAAATAGGGAATCAAACTAATTAACTCCACCATTTAAGTCACTACAAGAAAATTGGTTTTTAGCGACGGCCAAAAGTCATCGTTACAGGGGAAAAATCGTTGCTATTTCATAATTAGCGATGGCTAGTGGTCGTCGCTAGAAGTCTCGTCGTTAATGCGGTAGCAACGACATTTTATATCTGACGCTATTTAGCGATGGCCTGGACGTCGCTAATTCCATGAACATCACCACATAGAGATGGTCATGGCTGGCTAGCGATACCCATGGTCGTCCCACAACCTGCACGATACAAAGAAGGAGCATTATCGTTACGCCAAGTTTGTTTCTTGGAATATATAGCGCAAAATATTATATATATAGTGAAAAACTAAGAAAAAATTAGTGGCGATCATGCCAACACTAACTTTACAAAGGCCGACGCTAAAAAAAATTTCCTTTAGCGACGGCCAGGCCGTCACTACATAAAAATTTAAAAAAATATTTTTTTTTCAACGATAATGTCTTTAGCGTCGGTCTTTGCGTCTGCTGGCCGTCGCTGATAGCGACGGTGTTGTGGCCGTCACTACAAAACCGTCGCTAAATAGCGAATTTCTTGTAGTGAGTTATAAGTGGGATTTTTTGTTCTAGCTATAGAGTTGTGGTACAATTACAAACTTTTTATGTTGTAGAGCTAGCCTTTTAGATAATGTCATGGAAAACCAGATATTGCATATAAAGTATGTAAACATATAAATATATCCTACCAAAAAGACAGGTGCAAGAATACATTACTAATGTAAACATCAAAATTCATAAAACCATATCCCTCATGTGAAAGAAAGCAAAATAGTCAGGAAACACTCGCATACTTGGTGATAATTCAGATTAACATCCCTATTTACATTTTAACCGCTAAAGAAATGAAACAACAATGTTTTTCTTTTACCTCATTTTCTTTGGTGTGATTGATTAGAGACAACTTAGACCCATGTTGAAAATTAATGAAACCATCCAACCCCAGATTCAAATTCCAGCACAGATCATATCTAACATTCAGAGGAAAGGTGTAGAATAAATGACGGTGCACATCAAGCCCAGATTTTTTAATTATTAGGAATAACAAAAATAACTAGATATAGATTTTTTTTAATTATATAAACTTAATGCTACATTTGATTAAACTTATTCTTTGGTTGAAGTATTTACCACCATTTATAATTACAATTAATATAAGTTTACAATAATATAATGAAAATTTAATTTTAAGATTGTGTAACTAAACCTTAATAAGAGCATACTCAAATTAAAATATAAAAATTATTAAACAACTTTGAATTTGAAAAAAAAATCGTTAAGAAATCAGTTTCGTAACTACATATTTAAAGCACAAAACATATAATGTTTAAAAGTTGGTTTTTAATTTTTGACTTTTCAACATTTTTTTTAAAATAAAACAAAAGTTTACATTAAGTTATCAATTTAAAATATCAAAAAAGACATTTGGATCTGAAAACTTAAAAAAAGGTAGCAAATGATATTAATGGCAAATGAATATTTAAAAATAAAAAATTCTCATAATTAAGGGGGAATGGCTGAATTACTTGGGCAATTCAATACAAGGGTATAATAACATCACACTCATCTGAAAATTAGTTCTTACCACTAACTTTGAAGTTAAATAGTGGAGGAAGGAAGCTCTCAAATGGATCACGCAGTTCATCAAAGAATGGATGGACCAGGGCCTCCAGCTACATCACACAAGGCACAAAACAATATAATTTAATATAATGTTCAATTGGAAATAATTATAGATATATTATTGGATCAACTTTGATTAGGGAAACATTTTTCCTCACACAGGCATTAGGCTAAGCATCCCTCATATCCTCAACTACACCCTGCTCTCTGCACTCGAAAGAGTATATACACAGGTTACAGAATGAATGGCAAAGATAGGTGTACCAAGCACTATATCAACTATGAAGTTGAGCTCCTAACAGTAACATGATATAAACTTGAAAATTGATAATAAGTAATAACTAACAAATTAGAAATATACATACAAATTGATAATAAGTAACATGGCATGCCATACTTCCTGTTCCTCTTAAGTTTCCTAATTTGAGGCAAAGGAATAAAAAAAGGTAGATAGATCACTTTTAACTTTGTTTTTGTCATTGACTGATGTCGTAACATGGTATGCCACACTTCTTGTTTTTGTCATTGACCGATGCAACTATTAAGTAACATGATATTTATCCTCACTTCCCTCTCTCTCCGAAACACCCTCGCCCAAAAATATAACTCTATTATGTTATGTAACAAACAAAAAGCTGTTTGGATCCTTAACAAGAAACATTAGAACATGCTTCTTTCTATAGGTAAACAATAAAGTCAGAAGATGTTGTAGCCTCAATAATTAGAGGGAAACCAACCAGAAAATCAAACATGGTGTCATGCTTCACATAATCTCTTAAAGAACATGGCCATAAAATAGTGCAATCTTCCTTTTTTCCTTTTGCATTGAGTGTTTCCATAATAAACTCTTCTTCAAATTCCCAAAGAATTCACAAAGATTCTATCTGAGTTTGTGAATTTAGGCGCTCAATTTTGATCCCTCAACATTAGAACCAATATTTTCTTTTCTGACATAACTTCATGTAAAATGAATTTCTGTTTCTAGTTTCTCATTACATATGATCAATCTATAGTCAATGATTAAATATGATCAAGTGTTGGTTTAGCACCTTGATCTTGGAGAGCTTGTTGGAAGTGCGTTGGTGACCTTGGCCTCTCAGACTCCTTCATATCCTTCAGCTGGTTCAGCAGCTTCATCTTGGTTTTGTTCCTCAACTCGTGCATCTTCATCCTCGTCATTTATTGATTGCATGCACAAACACAACTTTGCAATAACTTCCGAAACCCTAAAATCCACAATCCTAACAGAAAATTCAAATGCATTTAACTGAAAATGAATAAAAATTAATAGAAAAATCTTCATCCCTCATCGTCTCATCCTCTATTGTTTGGTTTATGAGAAATTGCAAGATGAAAAAAAGAGGAAGTGCATTGTATTGTTATTTTACTCTCAACAAATTTTCTCAACATTAAACCAAAAGTGAGATTATCAAATCAAAGAAAATCAATACCAAATTAAAGAGAAAGTGGAAATCATAGAATAAATCCAAAAGGAAATAGATAGATGGATAAACTCACAAAATGAACCCAGGTCTGATTTGCGAAGAATAAGTGAAGACCTCTAGTCTCTAGAGCTGAGATACAAAGTGAAGAGGGTAGAAGAGAGTGAAACACATAAGCACTCTGTTTTTCTATTTTTTTAAATATAAAACCTATAAAAAGAATTAAAATGTGCACATTGCAAAAATAGGCAACACTTCATTGAAAAATGTTGCAACATTACAACATCAGTAACATTTTAAGAAATGTGGACATTTAAATGTTGCTAAATGCGCCAAGTGTAGTAGTGGATGTGAGTCCATGTAAGCATAGGCAAGTGGCAAGGTGAGGAATCAGTTAATGGTTTTGGGTTTCACAGTTGTTGAGCATTCGTCCGACCGAGATATATCCCCTAATCAGGGTGGTATCGTCCCTTTGTCATGGTATGAGAGTTAATCCGACCGTGATATATCTCCTGATCGGGTTAGTATCCCTTGCCAAGGTGGTATCATCCCATTGTCAGGGACGAAAGTTAATCTGGCTGGGATATATCTCCTAACCAAGTTAGTATCCTTGGCCAGGGTGTGTTTGAGTGATAAAAGTAAATCTCGAAAGACAATATTACTCTTAACCTTTTGATTCCATGATCAATCTGGGACTTAGAATCCAGTCCTCAAAAGGGACTCTTTTAAGAAGTAGGTTTACAGTGTTTAACTTTTGAAAATTAAAGTGAACTAATTCTGAGATTTCAAACAGAATTCAATTAACATTTGACAAATGGTAAATCAAAATTGAAATACATAAGGGAGAAAAGAAAATAATTGCATGAATGAAAGAACATGAATTTATGAAGAACAATGAACAATTAACAAGAAAGTAAAAATAAATGTGAAAAGTAAAGATCAAACTAAAGAAAATCATAAAATTTGCAGAAAAAGTAATTGCATTAATTGAAAGTGTGGATGGAGTCACATACTTGATCTTCTCTTGTAACCAATTAGTCACTTATAGGATGGACGTGTGGTGTTAGAGAGTTTTCAGTATCAATGAATCCAACCCCTATTACATAATGGATTTGCCTATTTATAGACTTCTAATTCTAACGACTAACTAATATACATAAGAAACATCAGTAGTCTTCATGTGTTGGCACAATGCATGGCTGACACGTCTTCTAACAGTCAGAAACTTCTTCATCCCTTTTTGAACTTTTGTAATGCTCCACTAGAATTCTGACATCTGTCTTGGACAATGAACTTCCAATAACTGCTACTAACTATTTCTTCCAATCTTGACTTCCCTTGAATGTATTCTTCCTCTTCAGAAATATTTTCTAAGTTCTTTTAACCACTCCGACCTTCAATTCTAAAGTACTTATAAAATCGAACAACTCCTTCGATTTTTCTCTTATGTATAACTTAGAATTATTCTGATGCTTGAAATTCCCTGAAACTCAGGTTCTTCTTTAACCATTTGGTTTCCATGGCTTTGCCACGTGTCAATTCTCTTTTGGCCAATTTCATGGTGGCCTTTGACTATCGTCCACCGTCCATTCAGCCTCATTTATGAAGGCTTCATTGATTGGTTCATTCTGGGGACGAATTTATTATTCTCCCTTTCTTCTTTCCTATAAATAAGAGTTCCATTTTGAACATATTCTTCATTCCCTTTCATTCTTCCCTTAGTTCAAAAATGGAAAAACTTCTTCCTTTGGCTACTGCGTTCGATCTAATCTTCAATGATTTCATTTTTGATAAGGTCGACGAGGTAGCCAAAGCTATAAGCTTTTTCAATCCTTTTTAAGGATTTCCTTTTGGGTCGAACTTCGTAGCCAAATGTTTAGCTTATTTTGTCTTCACTCCATCTTTCACTTTTCTTTGTTGATCCATAGGGATTTTTACTTTTTCTAGATACTCGAAGACATAGGATAGTCTTTTCTTACATGTACTTTTATATTTTTCCATGTATTGCATTCAGACTTTATGTAATTCGAATTACCTTTATATGAATAAAAGAACTTATCCTTTCTTTCTGTGTCACAGAACTGTTTTGCTTTCGAGTTTATCTATTTAATATGTCACAGTTTCTTTTCAAAACTTAAATAAACTCTTTCTAAAATCTCACTAAGTTAACTTAGTCATTAACCAACAAGTCATTCAAATTTCCATTTTTTCTTCTTTATATTCGAAGACATTTACTCTCTGATAACATAACAATATTTTTATTTTTAATTCATAAATACCTTAGCTTATTCGAAGACATCAATAAGCTTTTCGAATCATATATAAAGACTTTTGTCTTCTGGAATTCGAAGGTATTTAAAATTTGATACCAATAGGGTGGTATCATCCTGTTATCATGGATGAGATTATAATCCAGCCTGGATATATTCCCTGGTCAGGTTGGTATCCCTTGGTCGAGGTGGTATCATCCCATTATCAGGGATGAGAGTTAATCCGCTCGGGATATATCCCCTGGATGGGTTGTATCACTCTTATAACTTGGATCATGTAACAGGGTGATAGAACCTGGGTGTAAGTATATCCTAGTATGATGAGTTATTTCTCAGATTAGTCCGAAGCATCATGGTATTTAGATTCACAATATGTTGTCGAGTTGATTAGACATGCAGCTCTCGAGTTTCACAACTATGTAGTGTTAATTTTCACCAAAAAAATACTATGTAATGTTAAAAACCTCAATAAGATCTCTTTTACGGAGAGATATTTGGGTGATCACCATTCATCATAACTTACAGGAAGGAAAATAATGCACTGACCTACTTAAGAAGTTGGGTGTTTAGCTTGCTTCCTTCATCAACAGGATGAATGCTCCCCCTCCAAACATTCTTCCTATTTTGCATGATGATGCTAGAGGGGTCGAATTTCTGAGACAGAGTAGCATAATTGTGTTTTCTAACTTTTTCTTTTGTTTCTTTTTGTTCTTTTCTCATGATACCCAACAAAAAGTAAATGGATGGAGGGACAAAAAAGATATTTGAGGATAATTTTTCTAAGAATCTAAATTAATTAATGATATACTCCCTTCTTGTCCTTATTATATGGCAACATCTAGAAGGTTTTGGTAGTCCTTTTCATAAAGCATTTTACAATTCCTTTTAAGCATTTTTACACACATGACAAGGTAAATAAGTAGAAGAAAATTTAATGTTGATAGTTGGAATTAAAATCAAGTTCATACTTTAATGTTATCACTGTAAAATTGGAATGTTATAATTATTTAGTGGGAGTACATTAATGGAGTTAAATGGGGTGAAATTGGAGTTTTTTTATAGAATCAATCAAATTGACTATTTTAATTACTTTTATTAGTTTGTGTGATTCAATTAAAGGTTCCTTATAATATGGACCAAAGAGTATTGAATAAATTACCAATTTCATTCTCGAAGTATCACTCTCTCTCCTACTTAGTCTCTAAAGTTAAAAAAAAAAATTAATCCTCGAACCTTCAAATATCAATCACATTAGTCCTCCAACAGGGACCAACGTGATGAGATAATGTGAAAGTTGAAGGACTACTTATGCAATTAATTTGATTTGGGGACTAATTAGGAAATAGATGACTAGTTTAGGGACTAATTCAAGGGTTTATTCAAAGAGTATCTTTTAAGAACTGGGATTAATATCTATTATTTAAAATAAAGATTAAAATTTTATACGTAAAGAATAAAGTTAAATAAACCTAAACAATTGGTATATACTATAAGAGTAGTAAAATGACCAACATCAAATCCTTCCTTTTTATTATAAACTTTCCTTAGTTACGGTTTTAATTTTTAAATTATATGGTTTTTTAGTCCCTCATTTTTTAATAATTTAAGTTTTTATATTTTTAAAATTAAGTAAATATAGTCTCTTTATCAATTATCTTCTACCAAGACCCTTATATTCTTTTTATATCAAAATATTTGTAAGTTTATAATAAATTTGATATATGAAATAATTTTAAAAGATCAAAAGTAAAAGATTTAATAGAATTAATTTGATAAAATTTTTAAGGATTTTGCATGATGTGAGTTTAAAGCTAAAGAGGGCAAAAACTTGAGATTTTCTAATTTTAGGGAAAATTTGATATTTTGTTTAATGAATTTGAGTTTAAGAAGATTTAAATTGATTTAATCAATTTTCAATTTGTAAATGATAAATAGAAAGTGAGAATTTACAAATTTTAGGTAAAAGAGAATTGATAAAATAGACCATATTTACTTAATTTTGATTATATAGAGACTTGGTTTACTAACAAAATTGTTTAGGGGTTAAAATTATAAATTGTCCAAACTAAAGCAACTGAAAGTATAATTAAACCTATAAACTTTTGCTTGTATATATGTGTATAAAGGTTTAAGACTGGGTTAACAGTCTGTTTGATTTATGTTTCCTTTTTTATTTTCAATTTTAATCACAAAAAATGTCATATTGTTAATTTTTTTCACTATTTCATATTCAAAACTTTAAAAATAAAATGAAAATAATATAATATTTTTTGTAATTAAAATTTAATTAAAACAGGAAATGAAATTAGAAAATAAAAATAGAAATCAAACAGACCTGGATTTCAGATAATATTATAACTATTATACATCTTAAACCAAATGTGTATTATATGACTTGGATCTTTGTATGGAATAATTTTTTCAGTCCCGTTTTGCATTTTAGTTGAAAGAGTACTTACTCGATACTCCTGAAGGAATATAGATATTTTCCTTTTGTAGGGTATAAAATGCTTTTCCCATCCAATAAAAACACATGTTATTTTGTTTTAATTGTTTTGTTTCCAAATTTAACAGGAAAGACTACCCTACCATACCCAAAAAAGAATGCACATTTGCATCTTCGAGTAGCTTATGCATCTCTTCCTATTGGCATCCTTTCTTACACTTGACTCTAAAATATGGTCTCCATTCAATAATTTATCATTTTCATTAGGTGACAAGTTATTCTCAGTCCCCCGCCTAGAAAAGATTCCCATCTCATACTTTTAATTTGGACGATGCTTGGAAACTACAGAACAATCCTTTTCAAGGTTTACCCAATGAGTTCTTTGACAAAACCACATTGGATTCAACTTTGGAACTAAATCATTTCCATTTTGTTCTTAATAATATCAAATTTGATTTCAAAGTTGCATGATTATGTACTTGCCTACCAATAGCGACAACGACACCCAATGTCCTCAAGTGACTCTTTGAGCTATAATTAACATCATGTATATTAGTAGAAATCACATACCTAAAACAGAAAATTATATGCACCAAAACAGAACAGAAAATTATAACATCCAAAAATCTTAACTAACTTGGCATCGAATTGTCAATCTTTGTATTTGGTAGTATTACAACCTGCTTGTTTTTCACATGTAGGAAAGAAGCTGTACCATCATCATATAATGTATATTACCATTACTGAAAACTACATGCAAAAGAAGACCACTAATTCTAAGAAAGTGACCTAAGAGTGGAACAGGTATGGAACCATTTATCTCTCCTTTAAATTTAATAATTTTGTACCATTTGGCCTTTCAAACGACACCATAGGACAAGGTGCATATGGTGGAAGGAAACATTACTATTGACATATCAGTTACGGAATACACCACCCACTCCACCTACCGACCAATCAACAATTGAATTGTCCTTGCAACTTGCAAGTAAAATGAAAAGTCAAGTTCAATAGTCAAGTTCAATCTCTCTTTTTCTCTGTATCACTGAACGCGTGGATTAGCTAATAGAAGTTGTTCCAGTTTAATGAGTAAACTTTGAGGGAGAACTTTATCGTCAATAAAAGATTAAAGGATGAGAGAAGATTGTCTCCCATAAAAGATACCATTGGTCTTCACCAAAAAAATTTCTCTTTCTCTCTCTTTTAACTCCTCATTCACCACAATTATGGAAAATTAAAACCCTGAGACCAAATTTTGATTTATAATTTTTTTCTTTGCTTTCATGATCTGCTTCCTTTAATTCATTTAAAAGCAATAACCAGCTTCCTCTTCACGTTCTATTTGCTTGCCCCTTTAGCCGTTAGAGAATACAAACCACATGAAAATAGCTTTAAAACCCCATGCTCTGCCTCCTTCACTAACATTTGAACCTATTGGTGTTGTGCTAAGATGAGTCATAGGAAGTCTCATTCACAGGGAAGCATACCCTTTTCATGGGAGGACAAGCCTGGGATTTGTAAGACCCCCAACAATGATTTCCCTCTAAATAAAGGATCATTACAAGCCATCCATCATAAATCACCCTCCACCTTACCATCACCACTACCTCCTAGCCATTTGGGCAGCTCAAGGAGGATTAATGTGGAAATTCAGGACAAGAAGATTCCTCTGCCTCCATGTCTATCACAACCTCCTCGCAGAAGCACTTCTGGGAAGGGCTTCAAATGGCAAGAAGACCCTTTTCTTGTTGCTTACAAGGAGTGTACAAAAAGTGAGAAACATTGTAAGTTGCCTGCTAAGAACAAAAAGAGTTTAAGCAGAAGCATATGCATTTTTTCATGCAGAAGTGCCAGTGATGTAAAGGAGGATAGTTATCTGAGATTATCTCAACTCCCTCGTCTTCCTGCAGATAGAGATCGCTCGTTAATATTAGAAGGTGAACACAAACGTGGCTTCAACTATGAATCATGGCTATAATCTATCTATTTGTCTTCAATTTTTTCGTCTCTGCTTCCTAACTAGTTGTAACTTAAAGAGAAATGTTGTTTGTACAACATTATTATGTACAACAAAGAGAGATGTAGAGAGAAAAGAGAGAAATGTGAGATATGATAGATGATGTGATGGAGAGACAGAGAAAAAAAGTGTATTATATAAGTTGTTGTATGATTTTTGTTGTATGAATAAGTTATCTCTAACTTAAATTTTAATTTTAATGTAGTTCTCTGTTTGTATTGAGTACGTGAGTAAGATATCTGATCTATCCGGAATTTGTTATTGGTGTATAAAAAATACTAATATATTCTCATGACTAAGTATTAATCGGATTCCCCTTCTATTTTATTTTCTTTGGCACTATTGCGTTGCTGGGGAGTTGTAGGAACGGTTTTTACTCTTCCGATCCTAGATAATGTTTGAAACTTTTCTATGGTGTTATTAATAAATACATAGATCTTGAAGCATTTAATAATTTTTTTATATTTATTTTTGTTGACTTTTAAAACTTTTTAATTGACACAATTACCATAGTGGTGGAATTTAATTTTAAATAAAGGTAAGCTTGTAATCTTATAGAGATTTTTTTTAAAAAATAATACATTAATTACTTTTTTTAATATGTGTAATTTTGTCTGAATTATCTTATAAATAAGACTAGGGAAGTATAAATAGTAATAAATGTTATGCGCTTCCATTTGGACAAACAAAAATACTATTCTCTAGTTTTTTTTCCTTCATTTAAGGTTTTTTTCACAAGGATTAAGAAATACTATAAATATGTCTTTTTAACCCAATTTTTTCTTAAAAAAAACATTTCTCCTCCTCTCGTTAATGCATTTAATATTTATCTTTTCTCAATAACTATGCATAACACCATGTGTGTATATTCACATTGTTTACCTCTTATCGTAAATTTTTTGTTAGAAACATAAAGAATACATTTATCAAGTTTTTTTAGCATTTATTATTGTCTTGATATATGAAAATGACACCTATTTAAAAATAAATTTAAGATCTTAAAATGAAAAAGATGTATGAAATAACAATGTGTGACTCATTTGTCAAGATATGTTGTAATTGTGGGAAGAGTTTGGGATTCAATCCCACTACACTAAACACAAAGGGCTGAGAAACTTAAACATGGAGTAGATTGTAAAGATATTTGTGATTAGCATAAAAAGAAAAGTTTGTATTGACATGAATACAAAATACATCTATTGTTATTGTTATATGTTTACATTGAATTCTTATAATTACCATGCATGGTTTTTACTTTTTAATTATAATCCATATGCATTTTCAGTTCATTAGGGTTTAATTTTTCATTAAAGTAATAACAATTATAGTATTCACGAATCACTCTAATGGCCCGTTTGGTGAACCTGACAAGGAACATGATAGGATAATTTTTTTCTATTCTATCTTATATAATGTGTTTGTTAGACCAACATGATATGATAAATGTATCCTATCAACTTATCTTATCCTACCAGCTAGTGTATTTTTTATCCTAAAGGAGACGGGGTTATAGATTGATATGATAGGATTATTTTTTACTTTCCCATTTGCCCTTCTATCTTCTCTGTGGAGCTCCTGCATGCGGTGACCCTTCCATTCTCAGTCTGACCTCTCAACTCTGGTGCGTCTCCTCCCTCCCCCTCCCTCTTCCTCTCCCCTCCCCCTCTTCTTCTCTCTTTCTCTCGTCATTGCCCCTCTCTTTCTCAGGAAGTTTTTTCTTTCTCAAGTATTTTTTTCTCTTTCTCACCCCTCTCTTTCTCAGGAAGTTTTTTCTTTCTCAAGTATTTTTTCTCTTTCTCACGTTTTCTTTCATTCTGGCAGAGCAAGCAACCAGGGAGAGGAGCAATTGTGCGTGTTTGAAGTTCAGGCATGATTTTCTAATTTTGATGTTCGATTATTTTAATTTCTGTATTTGGGTGTTTGATTTCTTGTTGTATCTGTGTGTTTGATTTCTAGCTTTGTTTTCCTGGCTTTGTATTTGGGTGTTTGATTTCTGGCTTTGTTTTTCAAGTTTGAATAGACCAAGGTATTTGGGTGTTTGATTTCTGCCTTTGTTTTCCTGGCTCTACATACTTGTTTTTCTGGCTCTGTATTTGTTGCAAATGTATAATAAATAAGTCATTTACCTCTTCGTTTCTTTTGAATATATCTGTGTTTGTGGATATAAGTTGACATTCTGAATTTCTGATTCTGATTAAAAGATTATTGAACATGATATTACTTCCAAACTCTTGGTGGCATCCGAACATGGCATGAAAAATACTATGAGAGGAATATGCATACAACAAAGGAAAGTAGTTTTTCAAAGTGTAATAAAACAAACTACTCTCTTTTGTGGGTTAGATTAGATATTAGAAAATGTGGCTATTGCTTCCACTGTTCCTATCACGAGGCTTGTGCCTGCATAATTCTAGAGTGGTCCCCACCTCAGAGTAAGATTGATATTCTCAAATCTTTGCATTAATCATATTCTCCAGGCATCTTGAAGGCATTCATGTTTCAAAACAAGGTTGACCTTCTATCTGTGGGGTCGATCTGTGTTCTTATTAGTCAGGGACAAACATGTATAGGGAGTTCTGAAGATATTCTTTTTACTATTTCTGTTTTATAAAACTATGAATAATGAATGGGTGTTTTTTTATCAGAGCAGAATGCACATACTATATAATTTTTTTTCATGAACTTAGATATGTGAGAATGTGAGGTTGAGATCATCTATAGAATTGATAAATGTTGAATGCACATTTGTGGTTCACCTCTCCATGTATTAAATATCTATAATTTAATACTTGCTAATGAAATAGAAATGAATTCTGAGAACAACATGTAACAAAATAGAGAAAGAGAGATAGTAATGGTCTAAAGAGGAAGATGAGACTTTTCTTATATTCTTATAGAAGCTGTGAACTTGGGTCAAAGATGTGATGCTGGACAATTCAAACCACATACCTTGAGAGCAGCTGAAACAAAATTAGAACTAAAATTTCCGAGGTGTGGAATTAAGGTTAAACCACACATTGAATTTGCAATAAAGAGATTAAGGGGAATATATAACATATTGTGTGGTATGTTGAATCAAAGTGGGTTTGGTTGGGATGATGACAAAAAAATGATTAAGGTTGACACTTGATAACGATGATGTTTGGAATGAGTATGTTAAGGTTACTGTTCATCACTTTCCTCTCTAACGAATTGCTTTATTTGACTTTATTTTTACATTAAATAAATGCTCTTTCTAACTTGTATACATCTTCAGAGTCATCCAAATGCTGCAGCAACCTTTTTTTTGTTTTTTGACAAACTTACTTTTGCTTTTGGAAAAGATCGTGTTACCAGTAAAGAAAGTATTCCTTCTGGTGATGTTGCTGAGGAGCTAGATAAAGAAGTGGAAGAAGAGAATGGGATTGATGATATTGGAGTGTATTTGACCCAATCACCTTCCATCACTCCACCACAAAATCACTCCAGGAAGAGAAATAGAGGAGTTAACGCACTTGTTGATACCTTACTTGAAGTAGGAAATAGTTTGGCAAAGATGATTGAAGTAAGCTCAGGAAAATTGGCTGAAGCTGCTAGATGATTCTAAGAACCTCATGATTGAGTTAAGCAACATGGATTTAACCGAACAAGAGATTATCTTGACTGGAGACAAAATACTATCTGTGCCCCATCGTTTGTATATGTTTTGGGCCTTAATGGAGCTGCACGACATACATTTGTCAAGTTATTGATCTAGTTTATTTTCCTATTACTTTTTTTTCTCTAAGTAGAAGACTTTGTTTGTCTAATGTATGGTTACAGTTTATGAATATTATTTATGTTGTTTATAACATGAGAACTTTATTTATGTTTTTGTTAATGATATGAGAACTTTATTTATGACATGCAAACTTTATTTATGTTTATGTTAACGATATGAGAACTTTATTTATGACATGCAAACTTTATTTATGTTTAGGTTAATTTGTAGCAATGAAATCATTTTAATTAACTAGCACAAATAATCTATAATAATGATTTTTTTGTGGTAATTTTGATATTAATTTTAATATTTTTAATAATTTTATTTTTTAAAAAAATAAATTTAAATATTTTTTAATAAACAATATATTTTTATTTATGTGTGCTTGTTGAAAATAAAAAAATAATTTAAATTAAATTTACTATAAAATTATATTTAAATTTGTAATAAGGGTAATTTTATCATTTTAATATTCTTTATATCTTATCGTAGTATCGTATCATAATTTGTTCATCTCAAACATATGATAGGATAAAATAATCATATTTGTCTTCTTATCCTGGTGTACATCAAACATAGGATAAGATAAGAGCTTATCACGCTCTTATCCTATCATGTCACTATCTAACTCTCTTATCCTATCATGTGCACCAAACGGACCCTTATGCTATGTTTGGTGGGAGTAGAGAAATGGAGAGAAAAGAAATGAGTAGAAAATAAGTGGGAAGAAGAGAAATAGATGTGAAATAGAGGAGAAATAAAGGTTGTTTGGTGTGAGTGAAATAAGTGAGAAATAGAAGAGAAATGTGAAACTAAGTTGTTTGGTGTGATAGATGGAATAGAAGAGAAATAGATTTTTTTTGCCAAAAATTGATTTTTTTTTTGTCAAAAATCAATTTTTTTGCTAGAAATATAAGAGAAATCAATTTTTTTTGACAAAAATCGATTATTTTGTAGTCAATAATCGATTTCATTAGGCCAGTAATCGATTATTTTGGGACAACAGCCATTTCTCTCATTTTCTCTAGCAAAGAGGAGAGAAATGTTTTTTGTATGGGACCCACCAATTTTTGCTATTTCTCTCCATTTTCACAGGCTCACCAAACAAAGCTAGGAAGTGCATTTCTACCCAATTCAACCCACCACCTACTTAATGAAATGGAATAGTAAGAGCATAAGCAGCGGCTGCAGCGCGAGGTTCTTACATGGGTTTTACACACAGTACAATAGCACCAATGCTACACTCAATTGGCGATGGAGTACATTTTGCTTTTGAATTTTGATTCTTATTTAGCGCGGTGCTTAACTTTTTTATTTTAAAAAATGATTATTGAATGCTATGGGATTAGTGATAGATAAATTGTGGGATTTATTTAAAATATGTGAATAATAAAAGGTGAAGTGTTGAGTTAGAGATGAGAGGTGATTAATAGGATCTTAAACTTGATGATGTGTAATTGTGGGATTCATTTAATATATGTGTAAATAGTTAAAAAGTCAGGTGTTAAGATAAAGATGGCCTAAGCACTAATTTTCTTGAGAGCCTCACTTGTTAGTATTAGGTGAAATTTTATAAAATACTTTTAGCCAATGAGATGCTTTAACAAAATACTTTTAGCATATTTTTCTTTTGCTAATTGCCTACGCAAGTTATTAAATATTAAAAAGACTTATTTACATTTTTATTCCCTAATTTTCTCGATTTTAGATTCCCCATTTTTTGTGAATTTAGTTTTCTAATTTTTTTAACATTGTAAATATAGTATAATTGTTAAATCTCCATTCAAATTAATAGTTTTTATTGATATGAATTTTATTTTATAACCTGACTGCTACTGCAGTTTTGGTCACATGTTAATAATAATTAATTTAATTTTTTAAAATATAACCATCAAAGTACGCTTCAAATTTCAATTGTTGGATCATGGATGGCGTATATTATTTTTTTTAAAAAAAGAAATTTATTTTGATTCTATTAAAATAGTGGAATTAAAGAAGAATAAACAATTTGTATCTTTTTATTCTATCCGTGTGTAAATGGTATCTAGTTTTCCCAAATCAGGAACATTCCTCTTACATTGAATTGAGATATTTTTGGATGATAGTACCAAAAAAACAAAATCACTGACGATATTAAATTTTTATTTGATATATATGTCAATGTGTTCAAATATAAGTTACTGTCACCAAATAATTTATGATTTTGTTTTTTGTATTTTAAATATAACTGTTTTTAAAATATAATTTCATATTTATTATGGACCAAAATAGTCTAACTATTTTTCTCTTACAGCTAATTATCATTTACCATTTATTTGTTAAAATATTTATTTATTTATTCTCAGAATTATTGAGAGGAAAATACATTTAACAATACCTCCCGATTTTGAGTAAAAGAAATATAAATATAATAATACTTAACTTGAATAAATATTGTAAAAGTAGTTCAATATACACAATAAATTGATGCACATAACTTCAAGTATGCAATAATAGTCACATTATATGCAAGAATAATCAAATATAGCATAAATGCACTGGAAAAAAGTTATCCAAGCAAACAATAAAATGATGATTTATTACCATGAATTAAATCAAGTCTTTCTTTTTTTTAAAAAAAATATTACCTATAAATTTGGGTGAGTTTTGGTGGTTAACTAATAGCCTCCAAAACAAAATAAATAAACTCCAATATGCCAGTTGATCGAGAAGGGCCTGAGCCATTCTTTTTGGTGGAAATTGCTATTCACACCATCCGTTTTCCAAACTATAACACTTGTTTTTTAAAATGTTTATTAAATTTTTTTTATTTTTTTTACTACCAATAATTGAATTTTGAAAACACAATTTTTCAAAGTTGTATATTCTGGAATTTCCGGTATATAATTTAAAATCTATAATTATACAATCCTATAGGTATTTTATTTATTTTTTCACTATTCATTCAATTTATTACAATATTTTATTAGTTATTTTATTATTATTGTTACTACTTTTTGTTATCAAAAGTCGTGTCATCTTTTTTATTTAAAATAAAATTTTTTAATATGTAGACATTGATACACATAAGCACAAATAAATTTGTTCAGATTAATATCGAAGTTTGGATATTAATATAACAAAATATGTTGATTTACATCTATCTATAATCTATCTATAATTATACAATCCTATAGGTTTTTTAATATTTTTTCCACTATTCATTCAATTTATTATAATATTTTATTAGTTATTTTATTATTAAGCTTAAATAACTTTTTGGTCCTTGTAAAATATGCGATTTTTGCTTTTGGTTCTTATAAAATTATTTTTATTCTTTTTGTCCTCATGAAATTTGAAAATTTTGAAAATGGTCCTTATTATCATTTTTTGATGATATGTCATTCATCTAGAGACACCACATCATATGCCACCTCAACATAATTACTTATGTGGTATGGTTGGATGCAGACAAATGGCAATCTTATTTGTTGTTTTCCCAGTAGAAAAATCGAAGAAAAGGAAAAATAAGGAGAAAGAAAGAAGTGGATAGAAGTGAGAAATGAAAGGGAAAGAACAACAAGAAAAGATGAACAATAAACATAAAATGAAACTATAATTGCAAGAAATAAAGATTAAATAAAGTAAAGAACAAAGGAATGCGAAAAACAATAATTGCATTAATTGAAATGTGGGTGAAATCACATACTTGATTATCTCTTTGTTAACCAGTTAGTTGCTTATAAGATGGACGTTTGGTGTTTTCAGAGAATTTCAATACAAAATGAATCCAACCCCTATTACATTGAAAATTCTCCTATTTATAGATTTCTAATCCTAATGACAAACTAATTCCAACAAGACATATCAACAACTACATTTACATTGGCACAGTACAGAACTGACATGTATTCTAACAGACAGAAGGCACTCTAACTTCTTAAAACTGTTTAAAATGTTTCACCGTGATTCTAACACTTGTCTTGAATATGAAACTTCCAATAACTGCTCCTAATTGTCTCTCAGAACTTCAATTCCGACTATGTCTTCTTGAACTTTCAAATTTCTTCTAAGTGTTTCTGAGGTTATGCTTCTCTTTTGATTTCTTAAAGTCTTTATTCTGCTTTCGATTTACATACCTGCACCTTGAAATTCCCTGAGTCTTTTGTTCTCTTTCTGAAAATCAAAATGCATATATTTTAAACATAGAAACCTTTCAATTTCTAGTCTCTCATTGAAACCTTATTCAAAAATAAAAAATCTCTTCAATAGATTCAGACTTCTCTTCGATTCTAACAATATAATATTAGTTCCAACACTTAGAAAAATTTTACCTACTATACCAACACCTTCCAATTTGATGGTCAAGGCATAAAAAATATTATTAGATAATTTTTCTTTTTATTTTGGTTTAATTATTTTAAATTTCCCCTTTGATAGTTTGTATTTTATTTTGAGTTGTGTTTTCCTCCTTACTTTTCCTTTAAATGAGGCGCCTTCTATAAGGCTTAGGTCGATTTAGGTTGTGCTCTCAAAGCACTCATATGATAGTTTAGCATAAAATGCATTTTTTCTTCCCTTTTTTCACTCATGACCACTCCTTTTGGGCTATAAATTGAGTGGGTCTCCTTGTACAAGTTTTTCTTAATGAGCATTTCTAATCAAAGCTTAGCTTTATTTTCCTCCTCTTGTGATTTGAGAAGGCTTGGTGGTTCTTGCTTAAACCAAGGTGGATCTTATCTGGCTTCAGGAGCTAGTGGTCATTCATTATTATCAATTCATTATTATTTAAATCACAAATAAAGTAACATATATCCAATTAAGGTTTAGCTTAATTCATTACAAAAGGAAGATAAGACCTTCTATCTAAGATACACTGTAACTTGACTCTACACTTCTATTTACATGTAACCTTAAATCAGACAACTCGACTCATCAAGTTCCGGCTCGACTTGAACCCCACACCTATCTTCACCACAACGTGCATCCTTCAAGAGTCCATGCTCACTTAGGTTCCATAAGAGCGATAAACAATGACAAAGAAAAAAAAGAGTGATAATGCTTTACATGAACTCACTTAACGTAGAATATAGTAACTAAAGCAACAACCAAACAAGGGACAGACAGACCGCACAACAATAGACACATACACTCACATACACACATCACATAATCATAAAGCAACATCTGTTGTGCATGTAACTAAATTCACAATTTCACAAATCATGGCATCTTATATAATACATGTGGGCCCAAGGGTAATCACCACCACAATGCACACAACAACTGAAAAATTATGGAAGCAATCAGGGATTAGAGTTTGTACCGGTCTCAGCAGTAAGAGCCTTTGCTCATATTTTTTTGACCGATCATTCTTTTGTGATTCTTCCAGACAATCTCCATTGATCCCGAAAACCACGAGATCGACAGGAATATCAAGTTTTGTTCCAAGGGCTCATAATAGGTAGCAATCCTACGCAAAAATGCACTAGTCCCTACATATTTTGCACTTGTACCAAGGTGAATCTTCCATTTCCTTGTCATAAGGTACACAACATTAGACATCACCAATGCAAAATGATGCATGTCACATAACTTATGCATTCACAATATATTATTTCCTTACCGGTAATGTCACTCTGAATCTCTTCATACAACCACTCCCCGTGGTGTAACCATAGATTCGATTACTTCCCTTCGTAAGAAATTCAAACCCCAACTTGGGTTAATCTAAACACTCTCTCTAAGGTTCTCAAGTCTTATGTGAATAGAGTATGTTTATAAGCTTTCAGGGTAAGTTGTATTTATTTGTTCTCAAGATTAATAAATAATTACACTTATAGCCTATAACTTACTAAGACTTATAGTTGTGCCTTATGAACATATACCTCACATCATCTGAAGTATTGATTCTTAAGTTTTATGACTTAGAGAATCCATTTCCTAAGACTTTTCAACTGTATAACCTCAAACTTGAGCCATATTACGTTTATCATAAGTGTATGATAATTATTAAGTCTTAGATGATTCTCCTTAAGTGTTACCTTCTCTTAGTTAAGTCTAACTTTCCTTAATTAAGCCTTGGTATAATTAATTAAAGTTTAATTATCCATAATATGTTAAGTAGAATCAGTTTAACCCTTAATTAAGTCTCAATTAAGGTTAATATTCGTTAATTAAGTCTTAATCTCCCCTTAAGATCTCATTTAATCCTTAATTATTCCTTAATCACTTTCTTAATCTAGGATTAAGTGTTAATTAAATTTGATTAAGGTTAATCATAATTACTTAAGTCTCAATCATCCTTCAGTTTTAATTATATTATTAATCATCATTAACTTAGATAATTGAGATTAGTCTTAATTAAACTACTTTAGTGAATTAACTTAAGTGATTAGGCTAATGAGCTTTTTTTATCTAATTAGGGTCTTAATTGTTCATGGGTTAGATTAGGGTTGAGGCCCACTACTAACGTAGGCCTAGTTATGTATCATGAACACTTATTTTATTTTATCATTATTAGGAGTTTTTAATGGTATTTTATGAGTATAAAGACCCAAAATAGGGGCACAAGTGTTATATAGTCAATATGGGTCTATTTCATCATGTTTCCATCATAAAAACCAAGTGTTTAAGTGACTTTTACACATGAGTTCAATTTTACCCGAATTTACTTTAATTCACACTTTACACTTTTCACTTTTTTACTTTTTCCTTTAAGCTCACTAACACACCAACACATTCCTCAACATCATTTCACGGATCAAACACATTACTAATCATGAACATGGTATTAGTTTCATATAAACAACCAAGAACACCATGAATTTTATGGAAAATCAATAAATTTCCAAAAAAAAAATGTAAAACTCACGTATATATGATGATCTAAACATACCTAACATCAATATTATCATGTCAAATCATCAACCAACGTATTTATCCAAACCAAATTCCATAGCTTAAATATAGCATCAACATTTTTTCAAGATTTAAATTCATAAACAATTTGTTTACTTCAAAATGGTGATACATGCAAGCTTCTAATCAACATAGAAACATATTCCGACCATGAAATCAAAATAAAATCCAAGCCAACACACCCATCAAAGCAAGGCCGAACCATATCATGCATAAACATATATTCATACTTCAAAATTTTAACATGGAAAAATAAAAGGGGATAGGGTCAAGGATCACCCTCACTCTAGTCACCAATCCTACTAGAGTTTCATGGGTTCTCCCTTTTTATTTAAGATTCCCAAGCTCTCAAAAGTTGTGATGTGTTTTAGGGCACCTCCACCAAACTTCACAATCTACCCCTCTTTCTACTCCTCTTGATGTTATCTACACTTTTTCTCAGAGAATTGTGGTGAAATACTTTGAGTTGAAAGCTCAGAAATGGAGCTTTCAACGTTGGAGTAAGAATGAAAATGTAGGAGGAAGAATATGGAAGAAATTTGGCTAGGTTAAGAATGAGGAGAGAGAGAGAGAGAAAGTTGAATTTATATGGTTAGGGGATAAAAATGCTTTTAGGGGGACAAAGACACAATTAGTAAGGTAAGCATGTGTTTCTTTTACTTTGTCTAAATAAGCATGCTTTATGGTGTTTAGTGAAAGGACGTTCAATTCTAATTGTTTGAGGATACCTTAATTAAGGATTAAGGTATTAGATTGTGGAAAATTAGAGAATTAGGTTAAAGGGCATTTTGGTAATTTGGTAGGTCACTAAAGGTATTATTGTTTTTTCAATAAATAAATTCCACAAAAATTCTAGAAAATCATAAATATGATTAGTAATATAATTTTAAGGTCCAAAATATTTTTTTCGACTATTTTATAATTTTTTTAATATATTGGTTAGGGTTACACTATTAACGAGGGGTATTTTAGTCATTTTGTCCAAAAGTGTCAGAAAAATTCTGAATTAATTTCTAAAATTCATTATCAATTATACTAATACTATTTTGACTAAAAATATAGCTTCCCTTAATTTTTATAAAATTTCATAATTAAATTTATATGTTCTTTAATTGCACAATTACTAAGGGTATTTAGGTAATTTTTCCCAAACTCCATTTTAGGGAAATTATTTAAAATCAAGGTTGGATAGTTCCTAAATTCAAAATTGGATTATTTATCAATAATTTCCAAATCCCTTATGAATTTATTTCTAAAAATCTTTATCTCTTACAAATACTAATATGGGAAATTGTGATTGTTACACGTCTCCTTTACATTCCGCCTTTTATCTTTCAGTCATCCCATCCTTTTAATTTCAATTCTTATTTTGCACTAATCAGCACATTCGTTGATTCTCTTGTCCTTATCAAACGAAGTTCTTTATGAAGTTGTTGAACAAGAAACTACTTTTGGGTTATGGTTAAAACTGGAGAAGCTCTTCATGATGAAATCCATCTGCTACAAGTTGTTGTTGAAGAGAAGACTTTTTGGGCTTCGTATGAAGGAAGGTACCCCTTTGAAAGATCATCTTGACGAACTGATTTTGATTCCGATGGAGTTGCGTGACATAGACGTTAAGATGGAAGATGAAGACGTTGCGATGATTCTGTTATCCTCCCTTCCTCCCTCGTATGAGAACTTTGTGAATTCTCTTAGTAAAAGAAGGATTGTATCACACTCGAAGAAGTAAAGTCGAGTCTCTATTCGAGGGAACTTCAACACAAGGCGACTGAGAATGGTTGCGAGTCTACCTTTGGATTAACAGTGTCAACTTTTGTTAAAGGTCAGAAGAAAAAGAAGAAAGGAAAAGTCAATAAAGGCAAGGTTGATCCAAAGGATATATGCAATTATTGCAAAGAACCCGGTCATTGTAAGAAAGATTGTCCCAAGAAGAGGGTCAAAGATTCTATTGCTGCTACTATTCAAGATGAAACCTCATCACAATCTGATATGGTGCTCTCTGTTGAGGTGCTTCAACAACATCATTCTGAACAGTGGGTTATGGACTCAGGTTATTCTTTTCATATGTGTCCTCACAGGAACTGGTTTAAGGCATATGAAGAGAAGTCAGGTGGTATGTTATTATGGGAAATGATCCTTCTTGCAAGACTGTTGGCATTGGTTGTGTTGATTCGAATGCATGATGGTATTTTAGAACATTGACCAATGTTCGTCACGTCACAAAGCTGAAGAAGAACCTTATTTATGTGGGTGCCATTGATTCGAAGGGATTTACGTGTTGTGTCGAAGATGGAGTGATGCAAATAAGGGGGAAATGCAAGTCTATGGTAATGCAAGGGATCAAGCAAGGAAACCTCTACATCCTTTAGGATTAATTGTGACAGGTAATGCCTTAACTGTTTCACAATATGCTAATTCGAACAATTCTCTGTGGCATGTGTCTGGGCCACATGAGTGAGAAGGGAATGGAAATTCTTTGCAAGCAAGCATTACTAGGTAACCACAAGATGGAAGCTTTACAATTTTATGAGCATTGTGTGTATGGGAAGCAGTATAGGCAGAAGTTCCTAAAGGGAGTGCACACTACAAAGGCAACATTGGACCTTTTCCATTCTGATTGTTGGGGGGCCTTCGAGTGCTTCAAGCATTGGATAGCGTTGATGCAAAATCAGACAAGAAAGAAGGTTAAGCGGCTTCGAACTGATAATGGACTAGAATTTTTTTCTAAGGAGTTTAATAATTTTTACAGGAATGAAGGAATAACAAGACAACACACTGTTCGAAATACTCCAAAACAGAATGGAGTAGTTGAAAGAATGAACAGGACTATACTTGAGAGGGGTAGATGCATGTTGTCTCATTCTGGTCCAAATCGAAGCTTCTGGGCTGAGGCAGTCAACACTGCATGCTACCTTGTGAATCGTTCTCCATCCACTGCTAATGGATTCAAAACTCCTATTGAGGTATGGTCTAATCAACCAGCTGATTACTCAATGTTGAAGGTGTTTGGGTGTCCAACATATTATCATGTGAATGAAGGAAAGCTAGAGCCTAGAGCCTAGAGCCAAGAAGGGTGTTTTTTGTGGGTTATGGAAGTGGAGTTAAGGGATTCAAAATCTAGTCACCTTTCGAGAAGAAAGTAATTTTGAGTAGAGATGTTACATTTGATGAATTATCTCTACTGAATTTGAAGTCTGAAGGAGATCGAAGCAACTTTTGAGAGGTTACACAACAGGTGGAGTTCGAAGGCTCCATAATTCGAAGTCAAGTAAAACCTTTGTATGAACCCATGTCTGAAGTTAGTTGAGTTCCTCTACCTGAGCCTCTGTCTGAAGATAAACTAGACCTTCCGTCTGAACCTCCGTCTGAAGCTTCCATTCAAACTACTGCAATTTGATGGTCTCAGAGGCAAATCAAACCACCCATGGTGTCTTACACCTTGCAGGTAGCTGAAGAAGTAAACACATTCGAGCCAACCTTTTTTCAAGAAGCAATCACTTGTGATGAATCTGATAAGTGGATTTGTGGTTATGAATGAGGAGATGGAATCCCTTGAGAAGAACAAAACATGGGATTTTGTGAAATTACCTGAAAGCAGAAGAGTTGTTGGGTGTAAGTGGGTCTACAAGAAAAAGAGTGGACCCACTGAAGTAGAGTATGAAGGGATCAAGTTTAAAGCTCGTCTGGTAGCTAAAGGCTACAGTGAGAAGGAAGGTGTGGACTACAATGAGATATTTTCTTCAGTAGCAAGACACATGTTCATTCGTGTTTTTACTTGCTCTTGTAGGGGAGTTGGACATGGAATTGGAGCAACTTGTGTAAAAACTGCTTTCCTCCATAGGTATCTGGAGGAGAAAATTCTGATCAATCAACCTGAAAGTTTCGAGGTGCAAGGCAAGGAAGATTAGGTGTGAAAGTTGAAAAGGTCCCTCTATGGCTTGAAGCAATCCCCAAGACAATGGTACAAGAGATTCGATCAGTTTATTGTTTTTCAAGGGTATTATAAAAGTCCTTATGATTCATGTGTCTATCATAAGAAGGTGGAGGATAATTCACAGATTTATCTACTCTTGTATGTGGATCACATGTTGATAGCATCTCGAAACAAGTTTGAAATTCAGAAGCTGAAATCACTACTTGGTAGTGAATTCGAGATGAAGGACACGGGTGCTACTGAGAAGATTCTGGGCATGGAGATCACTCGAGATCGTTCTCAAAAGCAGATTTTCTTGTGTCAGAAGGAATACATTCAGAAGGTGCTGAAACGTTTTGGAATGACAAGTTCCAAACCTGTCAGTACTCCTTTGACACCGTCTATTCATCTCGTTGAGCTCAATACTACTCAATCTAAATTTGAAAAGGAATACATGTCTCGAGTTCCTTATGTCAGTGTTGTAGGTAGCCTTATGTATGCAATGGTATGCACTAGACCAGACCTGGCACAAGTCGTTAGTGTTGTGAGTAGGTATATGAGCAATCCTAGGGAGGAACATTGGCAGGCAATAAAATGTAACTACCAGGTGTAAGGTCCAAGAATCCTCCTAGTTGGTTTTAATGACAACAACCAATCAAAATACACTTGGAATAATTCTGATTTAAAAGAAACTAATCATTTCACTCAAGTGTATGTTAAGAAGATACAGACAGGTTTCTTAAGAAGATAAATTGAAGTCCAGAAGATACAACTCAAGTCCAGAAGATTTAAAATAGTATAGTTGGCACTATCAAGATATAAAATATTCTGTGCAGAAAGGTTGTCAAAATAATTAAATGAAAGTCCTCTACAAAGCATTCCAATGAGTGGCATCTCTACAGAAGATACATTGTCTAAAAGAAGAAGTATCATCCTTTTTGGTAAGACAAAAAGATTCAAGAAGCAATTATAAAGGATTCATAGGAAGCCTGGATATATTGGAAGTAAAACAAAGTCAGACTGCTCCCAAGATTCAAGAAGATTAAGTCAGAAAATATTAGAAGGAAGATTCACTTGTGTGAATATGGAAAATTAACTCTTGATAGCAAGATCCATGACTTCCTAAGTCTTCCAAGGCCATAATCAATGTAAAAACAAGTTTCCAAGTATCCTAAGATGATCTTATATTTCTATACGAATCAGAAAAAGGTCTGCAGAAGATATATGCTCACAAAAAGTGCTACAGAAGATATATGGTCACTGAAGTGCTGCAAAAGTACTGCAGAAGATGCAGAATCCACCTAAATTTGTTTTTCTCATTTTCTGAGGTTGCAGCTGGGTTAAATAAAGTTAAAATAATTTATATCAAAGTATTGGATGCCCTCAGTACGCTTACAAAAGAAAGAACTACAGAAACCACCAAGTTTGATCTCTGCAGAAGATACATTCCCAGAAGGTATGATTGGTCAAAGATGACAGCTGTATAAAGTTGTGGCTGCTGCAGTGAGAAAATGACAGATCCAAAGGCACAACTGGGTGTTCAAACTTGTGTCCAACGGCTAGTTGTCTCTATTTGCTATAAAAAGGGACATTCCCCTTAAGATTGAACACACCTCTCTCCAGAAGGAACCCGAAAAAGCTCAAATAAAATATCCTATCTTCTTGAACATTTTCTCTCTCCTCTAATTCATCAGTTTCTGCTTCAGCAAGTTATTGAGGGGGAGTTGGCTCATTACCTAGCTTCTGCTGTGCTAAAATTGTAATATTTTTTAGCCTTGTATTTGTTTTATTCTTCTAAATCAACTTGTAAAGTTTCAAAGGGGTGTACAGGTGCATATTCCTATTGTGACTAGTGAAGTGTAAGAATTTACAGAGAGGTTTGCTGAGATCAGGTGATCTCAATTGAGAAATAGAATCTGAAGAAGGTGTCTGCAGAATTCTGGGTGACTGGATCTTCTGCAGAAGGTTCTGCAGTGAGTACCTAGTTTGAAAATTGTATGAGTGAAGTTAAGTTAAGCCTGAAGAGGTTGGAGAAAGAATACTAGTGGTAAGGTTACCCAAGAAAGTTGTAATTTGATTGTTGAGTGAGAAAATCCTACAGGTGTAGGGACTGGACGTAGCCTCAGGTTGGAAGAGGTGAACCAGTATAAAATCCTTGTGTGCAATCTTCTCTTACCTTCTCTCCTTTATTATTGCATGTGCATAAAATTATTTTGAAAAACTAATTAATACCTAAGTAAGTGATACTCATCAAGATTCCATAAAGGGATTTCATCTTTTGCATATTTCATTTGGACTAACATCTATCTTCTGGAAGCTTGTCTTTCAATACTAAGCCAAGATCAATTTGAGCAGACAAAGTATTGAAAGAAATTGCAGAAAATTTATTCAATCACAATTCAACCCTCCTTCTTGTGATTGAAGCTTCAACTTCAATTGGTACCAGAGCTTGCCTCTAGGGTTGAACTCACTTAACAGTGAGAGAGGAAAAGATCAAGGGATATGGCAAATCATGGAGCTGCAATGTTCATTCCAGAAGTATCCTCCACAAATAGACCACCAGCATTTGATGGAAAAGACTACTACTATTGGAAGGATAGAATGAAATTGTTTCTAGAATCCCAAGACATTGATCTTTGGGATATTATTGAAAAAGGAAATTTCATTCTAGTATCAAGAAGAACAAGAATTCTAGCTCAGCCTAAAGAAGGAGAATCAGAAGTTCAAGAAGAAGCACCTCAACCTAAAGCAAGAGAAGATTGGACCTAAGAAGATAAGCAGAAGTATCTTCTGAACTCCAAAGCCAAATTCTTTCTTCTTTGTGCACTGAGCAGAGGAGAATATGACAAGGTTGCTGGATGTTCAACAGCAAAAGAGATATGGGTTACACTAAAAATTTCCCATGAAGGAACTGATCAAGTCAAAGAATCAAAAATCAATATTTTGATTCATCAATATGGAATGTTTAGCATGGTTGAACATGAATCCATAGATGAAATGTTCAGCAGATTCACTATCATTATAAATGACTTGAAATCTCTTGGCAAAAGCTACTCAAATCAAGAACAAGTGAGAAAAATTCTTAGAAATATTCCAAGAATTTGGAGACCAAAGGTGACAGCAATACAAGAGGCCAAGGATCTTGCTGTTCTAAAGCTAGATAAGTTACTTGGCTCATTAAAAGTTCATGAGCAAGAACTCATGAATGAACTACCAAGGAAAGGAAAGTCCATTGCATTAAAAGCAAGTACCTCCAGAAGAAATAGTTTAACTTCAATAGAAGTAGATGCTTCTGAAGAAGATGAGATATCATCTGAAAATGATGATGAGCTTGCTTTTATTTCCAAAAGAATTTAGAGGCTGATTAGAAGGAAGAGCAGAGGAAAAAAGTTTTTTAACTTCAAGAAGGAAGGACAAAAATCTGAAAATTCCAAAGCACAAATCATTTGCTTTGAGTGCAATAAACCAGGACACTTCAAATCAGAATGACCTCAATTAAAAAAGGACTCAAAAAACCTCCAGAAGAAAAAGGCAATGATGGCTACATGGGATGATTCAGACAGTTCCTCAGAAGAAGATTTTGGAGAAGAAGCAGCAAACTTATGTCTCATGGCTGGAAGTGATGATGGAGATAATGAGGTAATTACTTACAATCCCACTGCATATAGAGAATTAGAAGATGCATTTGAAAACCTATTAACTGATTCACACACACTAGCTCAAAAGTGTGCACTACTTAAGGAACAATTAGTTAAAACCAAAGAGGAAAATGAAAAATTAAAAGAAGACAATGAAATATTAGTTAAAACAAATCATTGTTTTCAACAATCTCACTTTAAACTATCAGAACAAATAAAACTGATTAAAACTGACTCTGTAGAAGATACCAAGTCTGCATCACTGCAGAAAGAAAACTATCTTTTGCAGAAGAAAATTGATGAATTACAAACAAATTTAAGTAAGTTTGTTAATAGTACACACAACTTGAATAAATTAATTGGAAATAACAGAGAAACCTCTGATAAAAGAGGAATAGGCTTTAATCAAGATTCATCCTAAAAAATTCACAAAACTGTTTTTGTCCCTGCCAAAAGGCAACCTCCCAATTGTTCTTGGTGTAACAGAATTGGACACATTTTTCACAACTGTTACAGAAGAAAAAAGAGCTTCAGAAGAAAGGTATCTAACCATTCAGTACCAAACAGAATTTGGGTACTAAATCTTTACTATCTTTTGATGTAGGAACAAGCAAGAACCTTCAAAAAGAAAGGGCAATGGTTCTTGGACAGTGGTTGCTCAAGACATATGACTGGAGACAAAAGCAAATTCATTCAACTCCACAAAATAGAAGGTGGAACAATGACCTTTGGAGACAACAACAAGGCACCCATCAAAGGTATTGGAAAGATAGGTATGAAAAAATCTACCCAAATTAATAATGTTTATTATGTGAAAGGGTTAAATCATAATCTTCTTAACATAAGTCAACTTTGTGACAGTGGCTATGAAGTTATGTTTTAACCAACCTTTTGTGAAATTAGAGAATCATCTACTAAGAAGGTTTTGTTCTCGGGATTAAGAAATAAGAACCTATATAGTATATGCTTAGAAGAATTATCTGATCATACATGTTTTGCTTCATTTGAAAATGATAAATGGACCTGGGATAGGAAAGTAGGTCACCTAAATATGAAAAGCATTTCAAAACTTTCAAAGTTAGACCTAGTTAAAGGTTTACCAAAAATTAAATTTGAAAAGGATAAAATATGTGATGCATGTGTTAAAGGAAAACATACCAAATCAAGTTTTCATCCTAAAAATGTAATCACCACCAAAAGAATTTTGGAACTATTACATATTGATCTATTTGGTCCTACTCAAACACCAAGTCTAGGGGGAAAGAAGTATGGCCTTGTAATAGTAGATGATTACTCTAGATTCACATGGGTTTTATTTCTCACAACTAAAGATGATTCTTTTGATGCTTTCAAGATCTTCTCCAAGAAGATACAAAATAAGAGTAGCCAATTGATAGTTTTTGTAAGAAGTGATCATGGAGGGGAATTTGAAAATCACTCTTTTAAAAGTTTCTTTGATGAAAATGGAATTTCACATAATTTTTCCTGTCCTAGGACTCCACAACAAAATGGAGTTGTATAAAGGAAAAATAGAACTCTCCAAGAGATGGCTAGGACCATGTTATGTGATAGTGGAATTCAAAAATATTTTTGGGCTGAAGCTGTATCTACTGCATGCTATATACTTAACAGGGTCTCAATCAGAAGCATTCTGAATAAGATCCCATATGAGATATGGAAAGGAATAAAACCCAATATTACATACTTTTATGTCTTTGGTTGTGATTTTTACATTTTAAACAACAAAGAAAATCTTGAGAAATTTGATGCAAAATCTGAAAAAGGTATTTTTCTTGGGTACTCTACCACATCAAAAGCATATAGAGTCTATAACATTAAGAATCAAACCATAGAAGAAAGCATGCATGTTGTTTTCAATGATACTAACCTTTCTTTTCAAGAAAAGTATATAAAGGAATCAGATGATGAAGCAGAACGACTGCAGAAGGAATCTTCTGACAGTAAAAGTTCTCCAAAAGATACAGCAGAACTAAGAAATCCTGCAGAAGGTTCTGCAGAGGATACTTGTGCCCAAAAATAGGATCTTCCTAAGAGTTGGAAGCTGATCACTAATCACCCTCATGAACAAATCATAGGAAATACTGCAGAAGGAGTGAAAACCAGATCCCAATTAATAAATGAAAATAGCTCAACCTTCTTATCTCAAATTGAGCCAAAAAAATATAAATGAAGCTCTAGAAGATGACTCTTGGATTAAAGCCATGAAAGAAGAGCTTGATCAATTTGAGAAGAACAAAGTCTGGACCCTTGTTCCTCCTCCAGAAGATCACTCCATAATTGGCACTAAATGGGTTTTCAGAAATAAAATCGATGAAGAAGGTAATATGATCAGAAACAAAGCAAGGTTAGTAGCTCAAAGTTATAACCAACAAGAAGGTATTGATTTTGATGAAAATTTTGCACCTGTAGCTAGATTAGAAGCAATTAGAATTCTTCTTGCATTTGCTGCATACAAAAATTTTAAATTATACCAAATGGATGTCAAAAGTGCTTTTCTAAATGGTTACATCAATGAGGAAGTGTTTGTGCACCAACCTCCTGGTTTTGAAAATGAAAAACATCCAAACCATGTTTTTAAACTTACCAAAGCCTTATATGGTTTGAAACAAGCTCCTAAAGCTTGGTATGAAAGATTAAGCAGTTTTCTTCTCAATAATGATTTTACAAGGGGGAGAATTGACACTACTTTATTCAGAAAAGCTCACAAGAAGGATTTATTAATTGTACAAATCTATGTTGATGATATCATTTTTGGATCCACCAATTTAAAAATGTGAGGAATTTTCTGAATTAATGAAAGGAGAATTTGAAATGAGCCTTATGGGTAAACTAAAATTTTTCCTCGAATTACAAATAAAACAAGAAGATAATGGAATTTTCATTTATCAAGAAAAGTATACTAAGGATCTTCTCAGAAAATACAAAATGGAAAGATCAAAGTCCATGGGAACCCCCATGTATCCTTCTACAATTTTGGATTTGGATGAAAATGGAAAATCTGTTTCTGAAAAGGAATATAGGGGTATGATAGGATCACTGCTTTATTTAACTGCAAGTAGGCCAGATATTTTATTCTTTGTAGGACTTTGTGCTGGATTTCAATCTTCTCCAAAAGAATCCTATGTTGCTGCAGTAAAAAGAATATTTAGATATCTTGTTGGAACTGCTGATCTTGGTCTTTGGTACAAGAAAGGTACAGATTTTAAACTCGCAGGATATTGTGATGCTGATTATGCTGGAGATAGATTAGATAGAAAAAGCACAAGTGGTGGATGCCAATTCCTTGGAGAATCACTGATATCTTGGTCATGTAAAAAGCAGCCAACCATAGCCTTATCTACTGCAGAAGCTGAATATGTTTCTGCTGCAAGTTGTTGTTCACAAATGCTATGGATCAAGCACCAAATGGAAGACTATTGGTTGAGGTACTCTAAAATTCCTATCTTCTGTGACAATACTAGTGCCATTAATTTGTCCAAGAATCCAATTCAACATTCTAGGTCTAAACATATTGACATAAAACATCATTTTATAAGAGACCATGTCCAGAGGAATGATATTGAACTAAAATTTATTGAGACCAAATTACAACTTGCTGATATATTTACTAAGCCTCTAGTGGAAGACAGATTTGAATTATTAAGGAAAAACTGAATATGTGTAGATTACAACAATAACTACTCTTGGTTGTACTCTAGTGGAAGACAAATTTGAATTTATTAGGGAAAAACTGAATATGTGGAAGACAGAAGCTACGGCTTGAGTGAGGAATGTTCCTTCTGCAACTCTTGCAGAAGAACATTCTCTCAAATATATCTTATGAGGCTTGAGAAGATGAACATGCTTCCAAATTTCAAGAGTACTCTAACCTATCAGTTAGCCTTTTCATCCCCTATGGTCCAAATACTAGGAAATGTCACTTTCATTGCTCTTCAATCTAGAAAGTCTTCTCCCTAGGTCAACCTTGAAAGAGACCCTGCACGGGCAGCAGAGATGCCTAGCTTTCTAAGTGAAAGAAAGCAAAAGCTCTATTTTGTCCCTAATATTTAGAAAGAAAAACTGTTGCACACTTTGGGCAATTAATGATGTGACCGTTTGAAACAAACAAAGTAAAAATCTGCGCGTTTTTCTCTCTCTCTCTCAAACGACTAGTTCAGTCTCATATAATACAGTTCAGGAACTTACCTCTTCATCTTCAATCCTTCTCAAATCTCTAAGACTTCTATCATCTGCTAAAAATCACAACCATTCTCATACTCTATTTTCTACTATCTCTCCTAAACACACAATGAGGTTGAAATCCATTGCCAGCAAGAACACATCCTCATCTCCTACAAGGTCTGAAGGTTCCAATGGCAGCCATGAAACTCAAGAAGCAACAGGAAAAGAGCTCATTCCATACTCTGAGGTTCTTGAAGTTCAACCTCTTGCAGCTGAACCACCTCCTTCTGAAACTACTCCATCCTCAGTAAAACCACTACCTGCCTCAGCCCCTTCCTCCTCAAATGTTCCAGCCTCTGATATCCTCAACCAACTTCTCCCATTTCTAACCATAGCAAAAGCTCCCAAAGTAGCAAAGAGAAGGACTCCAGTGAATCTGAAAGTGAAAACAAGGAGGAAAGTGATCCTTCTGAAGAATCAGAGGATACCAATTTGAACCTATTTCAAGATACAGAGATGCTGAAAGTATTTTCTAAAAAGTGGGAATGGAAGAATGGCATCCCTGGTAGAGTATCCCTGCTGAAAGAAATTAGAAGAAGTGGATGGGATGTGGGTCATTTCATCCAGAAGCAAGGTTAAGGAGACTACCTACTCATTAGAGAATCAATTTATCCAAGGCTAGTTAAAGCATTCTTTGCTTCTGCTAGCAGATATAGGAGTGATGGGAACTCATTGATAGCCGAAATCAAAGGTTCAACAATTGTCCTGACTCAAGAAATCATAGAAGAAATCTTAGACCTTCCTGCCTGTGAAAATCAGCTATATGAGGACAGTTGGTATGCTTCTGCGAGCATTACCAAAGAAGAAGTTACAAAGAGGTACTCAGTCAACCAGACACACCCTTACTCTCAAGTAAGCTAATCCCTATTTGCAGATTCTTCCATAAAATCTGCTGCTACTCCATCTTTCTAAGAGCTGGTACTCTAGAGAGAGTAACAGACCAAGACCTATTGATTCTGCACCATCTTCTAACAGGCAAGCCTCTTTCCTTGTCTTATCTCATCCTCAAAAGCATGATATCATCTGCTAACCCACAGAGATGTTATTCCAGTCTCCCTTATGGCATGATTTTAACAAAAATCTTTAGATATCATCAAGTGTCACTTGATGAAGAAGAAAGCTTAGACACATGTACTCAGTTTGATAGGAGTAATGTAAGGAAAATGCACATTGAGCATCATATTCCTTCTCAAATCTTCTCTAGCAGCAGTGATGACGATAGGCACTCAGAAGAAGCTTAGGTTCCTAGGACAAAGAAAAGGAAAGAGGTCCTTAAGACTTTTTCCAGGAAAAGAAAAAGAACATCTATATCTTCTGAAGAAGCTAAACCTAGCAAAATGCTAAAAACAACTTCTTCTGGAACAGAGAAAGAAGAATCTAAATGTCCTACTCCTCCAAGTTCATTTTCTCATGAAGAAAGTGAGAAACAATTCTTTGGAGAAGAAGAAGCTGCATCACAACTGCATGTTCCCTCTGGAGAAGAAGGGACTGTAGAAGAAGAAGACAGGGACATCTCTCTTGCTTCTGCAGAAGGAATGGCAGCCAATACCCTGGTCATGCTTTCTAAGAACCATTCTGAACCACCAACTCTTCATGATCAATCTCCTGCACATACTGAAGTAGCTCAAGAAGTTGCTCAAGTAGAAGATGAGATTGTTAAAGGAGATCTGCAGAAGGAAGAAAACCAATAAGCTCATTCTGCTGGCACCTTTGGAACTGATTTGGTAATGCAATTTCTTGCATCACCTATCCTTGATTCTACTATTCCTGCAACTGCTCCATTAAGAGATAATATTCTTGTTGTATCAACTCACCTATCATCTATGGAGTCCTTCCTTCAGCAGCTAAGTACAGAAAAGGAAGAAATTCCTCCTTCTGAACCTTTGCAGAAGGAAGAAGCTGTTGGTCCAGAAGCTGTTGCTCCTTCTGATAATTCTGAACCCTCAAATTCCATTGAAAGGCAAGTTAGGAAGATAAAGGCTGATATAAAAAAATTGTTCTCCAATGTGAACACTTTGCAAAACTCTGTGAATGAGATGATTGAGAGATTTAGTCAACATCAATTTTGGTTCAACACATTTGTGCTTCCTGCCGTTGGACCACAGGCTCCTCTAATGCCTTTTGCACCTTTTCAGCCTCCTCAGAACATCCTTCAGCCCACTACTTCATCATCCTCTGATCACTCTTCTCCTTCCAAATAGAGGATGATGATTCTGCTTCTCCTTAGGCTTACATTTGTCTTTTTTTGATTGATGACAAAGTGGGAGAAATAGTATAATAGTACATTATTTGTTAGGAGTTAATATGTGGGTAATATTCTGTTTAATATGTGGGTAATATTTTGTTTATGGCTGTTTTGAATGGAATGTTTAGAAATCATTTACTGAATGTATGGAATGAATGAAGTATTTTGCTGACTACTGTTTCATTTTAATGATCTTGCTTAGTCAAAAATTCTCTCAAATAACAGCATAAATTCAGGGGGAGTCTTATATGAACTGTTTATTGTTAAAAAATCAGAATCATAACAATGCAGATTTTGATGGGTTGTCATCATAAAAAAGGGGGAGATTGTAAGGTCCAAGAATCCTCCTAGTTGGTTTTAATGACAAAAATCAATCAAAATTCACTTGGAATAATTCTGATTTAAAAGAAACTAATCATTTCACTCAAGTGTATGTCAAGAAGATACAGACAGGTTTCTTAAGAAGATAAATTGAAGTTCAGAAGATACAACTCAAGTCCAGAAGATTTAAAACAGTATAGTTGGCACTATCAAGATATAAAATATTATGTGCAGAAAGGTTGTCAAAATAATTAAATGAAAGTCCTCTACAAAGCATTCCAATGAGTGGCAGCTCTACAGAAGATACATTGTCTAAAAGAAGAAGTATCATCCTTTTTGGTAAGACAAAAAGATTCAAGAAGCAATTCTAAAGGATTCATAGGAAGCCTGGATATATTGGAAGTAAAACAAAGTCAGACTGCTCCCAAGATTCAAGAAGATTAAGTCAGAAAATATTAGAAGGAAGATTCACTTGTGTGAATATGGAAAATTAACTCTTGATAGCAAGATCCATGACTTCCTAAGTCTTCCAAGGCCATAATCAATGTAAAAACAAGTTTCCAAGTATCCTAAGATGATCTTATATTTCTATAAGAATAAAAAAAAAAAGGTCTGCAGAAGATATATGCTCACAGAAAGTGCTACAGAAGATATATGGTCACTGAAGTGCTGCAAAAGTACTGCAGAAGATGCAGAATCCACCTAAATTTGTTTTTCTCATTTTCTGAGATTGCAGCTGGGTTAAATAAATTTAAAATAATTTATATCAAAGTATTGGATGCCCTCAGTATGCTTACAGAAGAAAGAACTACAAAAACCACCAAGTTTGATCTCTGTAAAAGATACACTCCCAGAAGGTATGACTGGTCAGAGATGATAGCTGTATAAAGATGTGGCTGCTGTAGTGAGAAAATGACAGATCCAAAGGCACAACTGGGTGTTCAAACTTGTGTCCATCGGCTAGTTGTCTCCATTTGCTATAAAAAGGGACATTCCCCTCAAGATTGAACACACCTCTCTCCAGAAGGAACCCGAAAAAGCTCAAATAAAATCTCCTATCTTCTGAAACATTTTCTCTCTCCTCTAATTCACCAATTTCTGCTTCAGCAATTTATTGAGGGGGAGTTGGCTCATTACCTAGCTTCTGCTGTGCTAAAATTGTAATATTTTTTAGCCGTGTATTTGTTTTATTCTTCTAAATCAACTTGTAAAGTCTCAAAGGGGTGTGCAGGTGCATATTCCTCTTGTGACTAGTGAAGTGTAAGAATTTACAGAGAGGTTTGCTGAGATCAGGTGATCTTAGTTGAGAAACAGAATCTGCAGAAGGTGTCTGCAGAATTCTGGGTGACTGGATCTTCTGTAGAAGGTTCTGCAGTGAGTATCTAGTTTGAGAATTGTGTGAGTGAAGTTATGTTATGCCTGAAGAGGCTGGAGAAAGAATACTAGTGGTAAGGTTACCCAAGAAAGTTGTAATTTGATTGTTGAGTGAGAAAATCCTACAGGTGTAGGGACTGGACGTAGCCTCAGGTTGGAAGAGGTGAACCGGTTTAAAATCCTTGTGTGCAATCTTCTCTTACCTTCTCTCCTTTATTATTGCATGTGCATAAAATTATTTTGAAAAACTAATTAATGCCTAAGTAAGTGATACTCATCAAGATTCCATAAAAGGGATTTCATCTTTTGCATATTTCATCTGAACTAACATCTATCTTCTGGAAGCTTGTCTTTCAATACTAAGCCAAGATCAATTTGAGCAGACAAAGTATTGAAAGAAATTGCAGAAAGTTTTATTCAATCACAATTTAACCCCCTTCTTGTGATTGAAGCTTCAACTTCACCAGGTACCTTAAGGGTAAAACTGACATCATACTTATATACATAAGTAACAATTCGTGTGAACTTACTGGATATTCATATTCTGACTATGCTACTGACTTGGACGCAAGGCATTTAGTGACTGGGTATGCTTTTACAATTGGCAACTCTCTTGTAAGTTGGAAGGCTACTCTTCAACCTACTGTTGCCTTATCTACAACTGAAGCTGAGTATATGCACCACGAGAGAACCAAACAAATTGACATCCGATATCACTTCATTTGAACTGAGAAGAGGATTGAAGTACAAAAAATTGATACAAAGGAGAACCCAACATATATGTTTACGAAACCTGTTCTGAGAAGTAAGTTCATGCATTGCCTAGAGTTGCTTAATGTTGATTGCTGGAACGATCAACATGTGTAGAGGATTCATGTCAAGGTGGAGAATGTTGGAGTGTCAAGAATCTCTCTATGCTTGTTCGAGTAATTAACACCTGAATAGTTAGGTATTTCTGTTGTAACTGTCAGTTTGTTCGAGTTGTATACCTGCCAGTTAGTTAGTGTTACAACCGGGATCGTGACGGGGGGAAGGCGAGCCGAATCAAGGAAAATTTTATTGTTCAATGGAGTCGCCACCAAAATTTATTTTAAAGGAAAAACTTTAAGAAAACCCTTTTAAAAAGAAAATGGTCTTTGGAACCAGATTTGGGTTCGGGAGTTGGTTATGCGTAGGGAAGGTATTAACACTGTAACATCCTGAATTTTATTAAGTAAAATTAAATTAAATTAAATTTATAAAGTAGAAGAAATAAATAAATAATAATAGAATTAATATTATGAGTAGTTTTATCAATAAAGCTAGCTCAAAACTTAAAAAGAAGATAAGGGGGTTGAGGATGGGCCCAAGCCCATATAGGCATTTTAGTAAGGAGGGGTTATCAGTTCACCCTAATCCTTATTCTACAAATCGTCAGAGAGCGAAACGCTAAGGAGGGGAGAAACCAAGTCTCAAGAGGAGGTTGCTGTAGAGTGATCATCAAGAATCAAGAAAGAGTCTTCCTTGCTGTTCGATCTTCACTTCAAGGTACGGTGGGGGAGATGGTGTTGCTTGTATGTGCATGTGGGGGTGCTTGGGTAGTAATTTAAGACTTTAAATTCGTATTGATGTATAATATATTTAGTATGGATGATAAAAACTATTGATTAATGATTGAATTGATGAATCTTGATGAATTCTTGGGTGAAATATAAGAGGATATTGAGAATAATGAAAGGGGGTAAATAGGGGTTTGATGATTTGGGGTTTTGATGGATTAACCGTATAATTTGTGTAAAGATTGTTGTTTTCACTGAGTTTTGTTGATATAATCGTATATGATTGATGATATAACAAAGAGGATTGATTAGAGGATGAGTAAAGAGGATTAAAATGGTTAAAGATCGCGAGAACTGCGATCTGCGTTGCGGGTAATCGATTACCAGGGTGTGTAATTGATTACCAGGGTTTTCTGGGTAGCCCGGTGTGTTGTTTGTTCGCAGGTAATCGATTACAGTGATGCTGTAATCGATTACCAGAGTGATTGCTTGCAGGTAATCGATTACAGAGGTGTTATAATTGATTACCAGTGTGTTTGCTTGCAGGTAATCGATTACAGAGGGGTTGTAATCGATTATCAGAGGCTTTGTTTGCAGGTAATCGATTACTGGAGGTTGGTAATCGATTACCAGTGTGGATTTTGAGATCTTAGTGATTGATGATGATTGTTATAATTGAGTTTGGTGTGTCCATGATGATATGATTATACCCTTGATGAATAGATGTCTATTATGAGAATGATGATGATGTATATAACCTTACGATGGGTGTGATTTGATGTTTATATAATGATGCATTGAGCATGCGATGAGTGTTATGATCATGATGATGGTGATTAATGATTTATGATGATTTATGATGAGGATGACTGATGATGATTTTATGATGATGATAATGATGATGATGATGATGTACTTGTTATTATGATGTTGATTATGCATTGAGCATATGAGTTGTTGTACTTCAGATACACAAGCCCAGTGAGGGGTGGGGTGTAACTCAGGGAGGTGATTGTACTTGAGGTACACAAGCCCAGTGAGGGGTGGAATGTAACTCAGGGAGGTGATTGTACTTGAGATACACAAGCCCAGTGAGGGGTGGAGTATAACTCAGGGAGGTGATTGTACTTGAGATACACAAGCCCAGTGAGGGGTGAAGTGTAACTCAGGGAGGTGATTGTACTCGAGATGCACAAGCCTAGAGAGGAGTAAAGTGCAACTCGGGGAGGTGAACTGTTTTGGTGTGCATGATGATAGATGAACATGGAATGTATTTCATGATGATGATTGATGATGTTTGGGTGTGCATGATGATTGATGAACATGCAATATGATTAATGATGTTGTTGAATTATATTATGATGTTATGAGAATTATTGATGAGATGAATATTAAGTATTGAGGATGCGCTTGATGATTTATAAAGTGCGATTCATATAATTGTGATGAGATATGATGTTTGATAATAAACGTGTAAGATGTTCTGTGTATATTATTACTTGATGAGTATGATGAAAATATGTGGGTGAGGATAGGGTAGTCTCCTATGTGTATGTATGAGTTGGTATTGTTTTCCTCACCGTTACACTGTGGTTAATTTTACAGGTGTTGATGATGACTCGACTGGTGTCGAGTAGTAAGTGAAGGGAATGTCGCTTTGATACTTGTGACATCAGGGCATACAATTGGGGTTTTTACTTTATGTTTTTAGTTAGGAAGAGATTTTGTAAACTGTTTCAGTGCCTTATATGGCCAGTAGGTTATTTTGATGTTGATTCCGCTGCTTAAAGTATTTTGAAACATTTGACTGCTATTTCTATTTTAAATGAGTTTACTTTTGAAATAAATGATTTTTTTTATGAAGAGAATTGTGAACCTTTTTACCCGTTGTGGGACGTTACCTTCATATATTTCGATTTATTTAATGTATAAGAGTTTGGGGTAGAAGGGTGTCACAAGCACCCTACGACATCCGTCCTAAGACTACCTTTAATTAATTGTGCAAATTTGATTAACTTTAAAAATATTTATTTTACCCCATTAAAATTGAAAAAAAAAAACTATTTTTGTAATTTTTTATTTTTTTTACCTTTTTTTATATTTTTTGAGTAAATGGAAGGATTTATTTAGGAAAAATGGTTGATTTTTATTATTGGAAAAAAGAAGGACATTTTGAAAAATTCTTTTTATGGTATTTTCAAATTTTATTTTTTTGTATTTTGATAATAATTGAGAAAAACTTATTTCAGAAAATGGTTGTTTTTTTTAAAAAGGGATAAACATTTTGATATTTTATTTTGGCTTGATGGGTCCGGTTCCGCTCCTACGTATCCCCAGCTGCAATGGAGAAATCAAAGCCATGTAGTTATGAAAATTCATTGATTGATTTGAATTTGGTTTTTGAAATGATTGATTTTAGATTTGGAAAAATATGATTGGAAAAAATTTTGGTTTGTTTCTTTATTTGAAGGAATTAATTTTGGAAGAATGATTGATTTGAAAAAGAGAATTGAAAAATGTTTAGACTTATTTTTTTAATTTTTGAAATAATTAGTTTATGGAAAGAATTTGATTCTTTTGATTTTTTATATGAAAATGAGTATTGAAAAATATCTACACTTGTTTTTACTTTGGAAAGAAGTAATTTGTGGAAAGAATGAAAATGAAGATTGAAAAATATTCTGAATTGCTTATTTTTTTTTTTATTTGTGGAAAGAATTTGATTTTTGGAAATATTTTATTTTTCGGACTTGAGTTTACATGCACGGGGTTCAAGTCAAATACTTGGTTTGCTCAATAAACCCTTACGGTCCAAAAAATATTAAAGTCAGTATCCACTGTTCAATTAACCTTATTGGTCGTTGCGTAGACGATTATTTAGGATACTTTTTTTATATTTTGAGAATAATTTTAGGAAAGAAATATTTTGGTTTTGATCTATATCGCACGTGATTCAAGTCAGCACGCATCTACTCAATAAATCCTTTGGGTTCAAGTCAATATGTAATTGCTCAATAAACCCTCACAATCAAAATATTCTTTGAATTTATTGCTTGAATGGAATTGAAATTTTTACAACATGATATTTATATCAAACAAATGTTTAATTATAAACTAAACAAATATTTACATATCAACCTGATATTTTGAATTAAAACTACAACATAGAGAAATAAAATGTTTACAAAACACTCCACATCTTTCTACATTATCAAACAAATATTTACAAGATTATAATTTTTAAATTACTACGTCCACATAAAATGATACGAAATTTGATTTAAGTACATATTTACAGAAAAATTTTGAATTATAAATCAGACACTTCTTGACAACTTAAACAAACAATTATACTGCTACAATTTTAAAACAGCAAATACATTCATAAAGAAATTAAATCAAACAACTATTTACAAAAACAAATTTATTGAATAATCAGAAATAATTTAACAAAATAAAAAATACAATCACATCATTAAATCCAAAATAAATATTAAAAAAAATGCATTTCAGGTGAACAGGCTGAAAACAAAATAAGAGGAAGGAACGCACCTGCTAGCAAAGGAATTGCTATTTGTACCACCATTTTCTGCTATTCACACTGCCCTAAGTTATTTTCTGGCAGTGAAATTGCTATTCACACCACCTGTTTTTCTGTTCGCACCACTACACTAAGTTCTTCTTTGTGGCATGCAATTTTCTATTAATACCACTCTTTTCTGTTGTTCACAACACCCTCAGTTTTTGTTTCTGGCAAGGAATCTTCTGTTCACACCATCTTCTCCTGTTCAAACCACCATCTTTTCCGTTTTCACGTTGCAGCAGATTTTTCTGCAAGTGAATCTTTATCTTCCACCTTCTCTCTCGCCGGTGGGAGGGGCAGCGCTGCTGGTCTATTGCAGCCAAGTTAGGAGGACGACGGTGGGATCTGCATGGACGGAGGCCGCGCGGCAGATCCGCATCTCACCGGTGGTGGGCTGTCAAAAACAGGGGCACAATGAGGAAGACAACGGAGGGAGAGGAACGGTCAGGCAGCGGTGGTCTGTGGCGGTTGTATGCACCGGTGAAGCACAGGGAATGGATGCTCTCACTCAATCTTTTTTTTTTCTTATTTTCGTTTTTTATTTTCCTTTCTTTTTCCTAGTCTGTGTTGCAATCTGTTTATGAGATTTGTTAAGTTTGTATGAATGAAAAAAATGATTTGTGGTCTTTGATCTGTTCACAGAAGTAGGGGTGGTTGTTTGGTTGAAGTGGGTGGTTGATGAAGGTGTGTGGTGGAGTGAAAGTTATGAGATGATGGTGGGTGATTTGCGGTGATCGTGGTGGATGAAAATGGTATACGGTGACTCACGGTGGCTTCAAGGAGGTGTGGTCTCTCCCCTCGTGAAGAAGAATTCCTTTTCAAGAAGAGTCATGAGGATAAAAAGATAGGAGTTGAGAGGCCGTGATTGGTCCTTCATATTCTTACTATCTTCCCGCTCCCCTTTAATAATTTCCTCAATTATTTCTGTATGCACCCTCCACCCTCAATTATTCCTTTCAATCAGTTATTTCTCTTTCTTCGGGCTTATACTCTACCACAAAGGGACATGATTCACAAAGAAAAACAAAAAACAAACATAACACACATGAATGCAAATTAGTGCCAGAAAGACATCAACATTATTTTTATTTCTTTTATTTTTTATTATTATTTGGTAAAATTGAAATGTATCAACATCATTTTTTTAATTTTTTTAATTTTTTATTTTTTTTAAGTATGGAATGAAACTATGATATTAAAATATCATTAATAGGGGTGCAAAATGCATGGAAAATATTATTTTTTTGTAATTTTTATTTTAGTCAACCAGATAAAATTAGGTGTTCAGAGTTAGCGTCTGAATCTGGCAATAAATACCGATATAAAGTCTTAACGCTTGTTTGGATTGGCGTTCGACCACCTTATACATGCGTTCTGGCACTTTAAACGTGAGTTGAAATTTTTTTATTATGTTTGGCATAGCATTTGACACGCACGTCTAGAGCTAGATGCGAGTTCAGCCAGATGCAACATGGTGTAGCTTTTACGTCCCATACGTGAGTTTAACCAAAATTGAGTTTAAAATACTTTTACAAAATACAATGCATGCCCCTGACCCAGTGACCCCTCAAGGATTATATTATATGATCCACCATCTATAGTAAGCCAAATGCATCTCTTTTGTTTTCCACCTCAAGCAATTATTTCTGATTCAATGATAAACAACATGGCTTTCATAACTTCTCTTCCTTCGACCAATAACATGATGCTCTTTCAACTTCTGGAGTTCCCTAGATACTATTTATAATACTCGTATTGATTCAAACACTCATATTTAAAAAACATATTTTAAAATATTATTTTTTTAAAAAAATTAACTTTCAAATTTACCCCTATTTAAAATAAAATTCTAAATATGGTAAAAAAAACTAATAATTAATTCTAAAATTTAATAAAGGGTCTTATAAAAAGGACCAAAATAAAATTATCAAAATTTTGTTTCAATGTTTTATTTTATAGTTCTATTTCATGAATATTTATACTGAGTAATACTTTTGTTACTTATATCATGCATATATTTTATTTTTAATTAAATAAATTATCATGAAATAAAAAATGGTGTAAATATGTTTATTTTTATTATTATATAGTATTAATATTAAATATATTTAATATAGAAAAATAGAAACCTATATGACAATGAACATCATGTCCCTTTTAGTAATTACAACTCCAAACGTAATTTCTATTGATATCATTCAAACAACATTCACTTTCTTAAAATCATGTTTACAACAATTTTCCAAACATTAAATCACATTTACAGAAACTCAAGTTTATAAAAAATCACGTTCAATAAAACCACGTTCATTCAAACTCAAGTTTGCAAATACTAATATCCAAACACACACTTAGCATATGTTTGGATTGGCGTTTTACAAGGTTAAACTCACATTTTGAACCGTAAATGTGAGTTTGCAAATTATGCGTCTTGTTTGGCTTCCCACATGAAACGCACGTTTGGGTTCTGAAACTTGAGTTTGCAAAACGCAGGTTTTTGTAGCTTCTGCGTGTGAAACTTGAGTTTCCTTAATATTCACTTTTTAAAACTCACGTTTGCAGCAAAGTATCCAAACATAAAATTACGTTTACTCATACTCAAGTTTATCATAAATCACGTTCACTAAATCCACATTCATTCAAACTCAAGTTTGCAAAAGCTAATCCAAACACACTCTTAGTCTGTGTGGTGCAGAATTTAAGACACATTTGAAGCTCTATTTGTATTACGTTATGAAGTAATAAGAGAAACCCCCGATCTCTATCCCGTTTTTCTCTTTTGCTTGTCTATTTTCTTTGTTTCTTGTTTAATTTCTCAACCTTTCCACAGCAGACGAAAAGTAGAAAATTATAAAATAATAGGGAAAAATATATTTTTCGTCTTTATAGTTTCGATCAATTTTGGTATTAGTCCGTGTACTTTAAATCATTTGTTTTTTATCCCTAAACTTTCTAAACCCCCAACCTAAGATCTGTTAACCTGATGAGCTGGGTAATAAAAGTTACATGTTTGCCTCAATAATGGGCCCCAAATAGCTGACTCATCTCATTAATATTTTTTTATTAATTTTTTAATTATTAAAATAACCATAATAATGAAATTAGGTTTTTTATCGAGTAAAATTGCTCAGCTAAAAACTCTAATTTAGCAATTAGGATTATTTTAATAATTAAAAATTAATAAAAAAAGTTAATTAGATGATCAATGTGTTATTTGGGACTCACTATTGAGGCTGACATGTAACTTTTGTTAGCCAGTTCATGAGGTTAACAGATCTCACTGACGGGCAGGAATCACAGTTTGGGGGTTTAGAAAGTTTAGGGATAAAAAACACACGATTTAAAGTACATGGACGGAGACTAAAGTTGACCGAAACTATAGGGATGAAAAACTTATTTTTCCCAAAATAATATGACTATATTGTACAGAGGATATTTAAGTAGGTCGAATGTAAATCTGTAATTAAAAAAATTACCTTGGCTGTTGGCAATAAATAATCGTTATATCAAAATAAAAGATTTAACTGTTCAAAGTAAGATTTTAGTTTTTATACATGAGTTTTAGTGTGTGTTTGGTTTACCATTGAAATTGGCCAAACTCAAGTTTAGATTTTTCAATGTAATTATTTCTAGTGTTGGAAATGTGAGTTTACCACGTTTCAACACTAAACCAATTATGCTATTAATCCTCATACTTTTTCTAATGAATATTGGTTCCTATATTTCAACTTATTTGAGCTTTGATCCATTAGAAATTGATTCTAAAAAAAGGAACTAATATCTTAATAAATAAAAATTTTAACAATTAACAATCAAATAGGTGAAAATCATAAAGACGACACTTTATTAATAGAAACCATATAACTCAAATGACAAAAAAAAAACTGATATATATATATATATATATATATATAAATTTAAAGACGTCCGAATCCAAATAGATTAAACACAATCAATTTTAAATATATATCCCTTACCATAGCCTCTCATTGTAAAAATTCAAATCTGAAAGAGTAAAATATTAATAATTTTATTTCCTTTTCATATAATAGTTTCCTCCATATAGACGACAGTAATTGTGACTGTTTAAATCTTTTTAATAAATAAAGAGAAACTGTAAAATCCTCCAAACTGTGGAACCAGCGGGACAGTTTTAAATTCACGATCTAGTAGCTTCTAATTGGTTTCCACTTATATACTACTACCATGAGTGCAATCATGTCATCAATTTTCACCGGATCCAATTTAAAATTAATAAAATATATACCGTGCCTTTTAGGCTGTCGTAATTGGCATTGCATTCTTTAATTTGAAAAACGAATAACGATTGGAGATATTAACTCTCAAAGGCTTAGCAATGCTTTAGCATTAGTATAATTAATTTTAGATATGCAATCTTAAAATTTGGCTGTCCCACATTTCGCACCAATAATAGCTTTCAATAGCGCGCCATTGTCTAGCAAAAAAACAAAACAAACAAACAAACGGTTGGATTTTATAAGATGCAGACAATTAGGACAAGATAGTGTTAAGAGCTTTGCATAAAGTACAAGGAGTAGGCTATAATCATGTCCTAGCTTCTTGCTGCTTGCACTGATTTTCTAAGCTCTCCTTTGAGTAGATATCCATACTATTCCTTATAGTCCCCATACTCCAGTCAAGAATAGACCTAGCTAGTTTGACGAGGAAGTTCTAAATGAGAATCATTAAAAGGAAGCTCCTAAAATTAAGGAGAGGATCTCAAAACATTGGGGTAAGATGTGGTGATCAAGAATCTCTTACCTAGATAGGCGAGTTGCTCATTTATTTAAGGAGTCTATAGCTTTTCTAAACATTTGCAAATATATCTATTATAGTATATTATCTCTTATTCTTTTTAAATGACCATTTTAATTAAAGATTTTGATAATATATATTAATCCTTAAAATTAGGGATAAGACTTTTAAAAATATAATGTTTTCATTAAAATAGAAAATATTAATTACATTAAAACACAAATCAACAAATATACATTTTATTTTAATATTTTTTTTATTTTTAAAACTTTTATCATCCATCTTAAAGACTGATATTATCAAATTAAAATCATTTAACTAATGATAATAAATTTTTTAATAAATTATATTATTTTTTTAAAATTGTTCTTACATATATTAGCATACTACTCATCTTATCTATCTTCAAGAGAAAGATAGAAAAGGAGTCTATTAAATTAAAATTAAACTGCATTTAATGTCTATGGAAAAGAAAAAAGTTTAATAATTAAAAATATTTTTATTAAATAAATTTATCAACAACATGATCCTATAAAAAGAATCAAAGGTAGAATATAATATATATTATATATTTCATTACTTCGATATGAGTTGGTTACATAAATTTCTCATTGAATCATGCTCCTCTTTAGCTGTACGTGCAGCAACTTAGCTTGCAGTAAAATTAGTTACCAAATTTCTTAAAAATGGTTATGAAATTATTTTGTAACTAAAATTAGTAGTTATATATTTTCTTAACTATTTCGTAACTAATGTTGTTAGAAAGGTTGCATTTTAAAAATCGATCCTTACACCTTCTTCCAAACACAACTTCCGATACCACAAAAAGAAATACAAATTTCAAGTTAACTTTTATTTTTTATGTTATATAATTTATTTACTATTTCAATTTTTTACTTAAGTTCAATATAATTTTGGTAATACTAATTTATTTTTTTTCTTGGGCTTTATATCGACAATTTTTGTCTAGCTCCCCCTGCTCTTACCCTTTGAGTCACAATCACATGCTTTTCATATATACTGTGCTACTTCATGCTTATTTTGATACATCTATTATTTTATTTCTTTTTCGAATTTAATTTATGCCTCTAATGTAGCACACTCCATGCCACAATCAATGTAGAAAGCGATGTTGTTCGGTTTATTAATCAACACTCTGTGATATTCCTGTAACGACAAAGTGAACTACCAACTTTCGAATTAATTTAAAGCAAAAAATCCATAATAGTGAGCCACACAAAACCCACTTGACTGGCAGATAGGGACATGGCCAATGTTGGGCTTGATTCTTGAAGGTTGGCCTCCAACCCGTGATGCAGTGCCTCCGGGCCACTGTCTTCACTTAGAAATATTTTAATACGTTAATTAGCTAGTATTTTATTTTATTTTTAAAAAATTAAAAAATATTTTAAATTATCAATATATATTTATATAAATTACAGAGATGGGACTTGAAATTGTGAAAAAATTATGAAAAGAAATTGTAGGAATCAATACATATCATTACTTATATATGTCTAGTTATTAATTTGGTATGATATATTAAATTTTAAATTTATGAATATCAAATTTATAATATTTATGAAAAATTTTGTAATTGATAAGAGAAAATTTTATAATTAAATAAATTTAAGAAATAGTATTAAGAGGATGAAAAAAAAAATAAAAGTGGTGTATAAACTGAGTATCCTCCACATAAAGCAATCATACTCAAGCCATGAACATTCACATTATGATAGAGTTAACTTTTCAAGTAGAGATTATTTCGATACACAAGACACAAATCTAAGATCTTATTTAAGAAAAATCAAACATGTATCACTTGAACCAACCTCATTAATATAAAAAGTAATATTGTTTTTATGTGGACCGCGTGAAATATTGAGAAGAATAAGTTAAAAAAGAAGAATCATGGACTCAAATTTAACATAGAGGGATTGATCATTCCAATATTGATTTTTTTATTGAAATAATATTAATTATAAGTTTTAATTATAATTATATTTAATAAAAGTTTTAACATTTATATATGATATAAAAACAATCAACAAATAGTAATAAACAACTTACCTTAGGTTTGAAGTCCTTGTGGGTACAATGTCAACCTCCTTTAATTTATACCTTTTAATGAAATCTTCCTGAGATTTAATATATTAGTTTAAAGTTTATTATTATCATCTTTTAAAGTTTAGGATGGATATAGCTTATAATGTGATTATGGTAAAATCAAAATAAACTCTTTAAAGAAAAATAATATTAATTTCTTTAAAAATCTCAGATCTTTGTTAAATTTGCACTTTGAACCTTCGGGTTAAAGTAATTAGTATTCACCTGTCCAAGCCTCTGCGCGGAAACCATGCATACATGTCTTTCTTGACATAATTATTTCAAAGTTCTATATGGGTTTTCGTATTTGACTTTGTTGAAACAGAAATACTGTTTCCGGGCCACAGTGTAACTTGGAAGTGAAGAAAGTAAAGACGCAACCAAACCATGAAACCAAGACAACACTTAAAATATTGCTTTTGAAAGTTGGACCCTGGAAAAAAAATGCTTTTGAGAATGATGGATTGATGATTTGAAATGGGTGTAACCCATACCTAACCCGAGTGATAGTGACCGGCTCAATTCTATATGAAAAAATATAGTTTCATATTAAAAAAAAAATTAGGTGTAAAAAATGAAAGGAAGAGAAAAATAAAAGAAAATGAAAAGAGAAAAAATGAAATATGTAATAATTATACTTGCTCTACGTGGATTTTTGGACGCCGTAGGTTTTTTTGTGGCTTTTGGGGACTCTTAATTTATTGGGGGTATCTAGCTCTAATGTGGTGGGAGTTTTCTTTGTATTTATTTTTCCTCTTTTTTCTATTTTGTATGGGTTGGAGTACCTACTCCTTTTTAATATATTCATTTTGTTTATAAAAAAAATATGTAATAATTATATTAATTAATGTGATAGTAAAGAGAGAACGAGATAGAGAAAATAGAGTATAAAGAAGAATATAATATAAATGAGTGTGGAAAAATTATTATTTTTAAATTATTTATATCTAATTGAAGAAAGTTGATGGTTTTGGCATCAGATTTTTATTTTAAAACTGAGGATTAATATGAAAACTCTTTGCGTTTTCATTTGATAATAAGAAACCGATTCACAGATTTGTTAGGTACATGTTTTGCTTAATATAATTTTAAATAATGCATCAAAGAAAACAGATTCTAGAAACTTAACTAAAATTGTGTGAAAGTTCAATTTGAAGTATTACAATGAATTAGACTCACGTTTAAAAGAACAATTTAATATGCACTTGGAGCATTACCCTCCATAATTTAAATACTAACACATGATAGAATAATAATACGTTATAACCATAGAAGTTACAGTTACATCATTCAAAAGCTATAGTTATTGAAGCATAAAACAACATAGCATGTCTTATATAAGTTTTGTTTTATATTTGATGTAAGGGGATTACTAATATATACTCCTACTTGTTTTTAAAAGGATTATGTTAGCGTACTATACCTTTTTATTTTGACAAAAAAAACTATTTTTTCTTTAATTTGAAACAATTAAATTGATGGATACAATAGTAATTTTAAATTTTAGTTTTTTTTTTTTTTTTTTTTTTTTGTAAAAGTAAGATTTTCCCTTCTTCACAAACTTCCGGAGAAGCCCCACCCCACCATCCCATCACTCCTGCACTCATCCTCGTTCGTTTTCTTTATAAATTTTCGTTTTAGCCTTCCTCCTTCATCCTTCATCCTCCTTCATTTTCTCATCGATGACAACAATGGGAGTACTCCAAAGACCTATAACTAAAACAAAATTGAACAAAAATTGAGAATAAAAGCCAATGAATAAGCAATAGTCGCAGACTCGCAGGACACCAAAAGTCATAATAAAGTGATAATTGGAACAACAATAGACTAAATTAATTATCAGCAGTTGTCCAAAATGTAATAAGATCCACTTGAATCCTGTGACTAGCAGAAAGGATGTTTGAAGCCGTGAACAAGGCCGTGACAGATATATAATAATAGAAAGGTGCAGCACACCAATAATAACATTGGGGACATCGTTGCCATTGACAAGGGAGGGAAAGATGGTGGCGAGACTGACAGGAGAGGGAGGAGGAACACTACAAGAAATCAACGGTTTTTAGTGGCGAACGAGTAGCGTCGGCTACAACACCATCGCTAGTAGCGTTGGTCAGGCCGACGCAAGGCCAATGCTAAGTTGTGGGTTCGATCTTCACAGTTGATAAATATGGGGAGAAAGGAGTTTTTTAAAAAAATTATTAGCAACAATAAGGCCGTCGCTACATAGCGTCAGCCGTAAAATGTCGTCACTATTGCATTAATGACGAGACTTTTAGCGACGACTGGTGGGCCATTGCTAATTATGAAATAGCGATGTTTTTTCCCTGTAGCGACGACTTTTGGCCGTTGCTAAAAACCGATATTTTCTTGTAGTGGAAGGCCATCATGCCCTGTGGCTGGATGATAGCGCGACTTATGGTAGCCAAACAAAACTTCGGCAGCAGCGCCATCATGGATGGGAGCGCGCGTTGGAGAACAACACAGTCACTACGCCAATTTGAGGATATTAGAGCACTCCCTTTAGGGCGCTCCCGTGCGGGCTAGCGTCTAAAACAATCGTTTAAATACCAGGGCGCTCAAAAGATGGGCGGGAGCCCCCTTATAGGAAGAATAGAGGGCGCTCAAACAGCGCGCCCTTGTTCCCAGCGTGAATTTGTTTTTTTTTTTTAATTCTGATGAAAGGAGGGCGCTCCTAGGAGCGCCCTCATTGGATTTTCTGTTTATAATTCCAGGGCGCTCAGGTGGAGCGCCCTCTTTGGCCATTTTCCAGGGCGCTCCCAGGGAGCGCCCTTGTTCCCAACGTTAATTTGTTTTTTTTTATTTCTGACGAAAGGAGGGCCCTCCTTTATTTTTTATTTATTTTTACATGGCGCTCCAAAGGAGCGCCCTTTTTTCTGGTGGATATTTTTTTTTTTTGCCCTGCAATAGAGGGCGCTCCAGGGAGCGCCCTCCTTTATTTTTTTTGTCCAGCATGATTTTTTTTTTAAATTCTCTGGAATAGAGGAGCGCCCTCCTTTATTTTTTTTTCTAATTCTCTAGGAATACAGGGCGCTACCGGGAGCGCTCTTTTTTATTTTTTTTAAAATTATTTCAGGGCGCTCCACCGGAGCGCCCTCGTTGATCCTTAAAAATGACCACCCAGATTTAATTTTCACTTTCATTCATCCCGCGTCCCTTCTCCCTCCATTCTCCTTCGTCCTTTCTCCTTCTCCCTTCTCCTCCGTGCCCAAGCTTCTCCTCCTTCCTTCTCCTTCGTCCCTTCTCCTTCGTGCCCAAGCTTGTTCCTCTTTCCCTTCTTCTCCGTGCGCGAGCTTCTTCATTCGTGCCTTCTCCTCCGTGTTCGTCGTCTTCGTCCGTGAGGGAGCTTGGGAGAGCTTCTCCTTCCCTTCTTCCTCCGCGGCGCAACCGTACGTGAGCTTCTCCTCTCCCTCGGCGCGTCGCGACTCTCTCCTTCCCCTTTCTTCTCTCAGTCCGCGGCGGCTACTAGGGTAAGCAACTCCAACATTGACATTTTTGCTATCTGCACCACTTTTTGTTTATGCTGCACATTGTTTTTTTGCTACCTGCACCCCTTGTTTTGCTATCTGAACTGTTTATTTGTTGTTAAGGTTAGATAACACTGAACATTAGTATTATAGTTTATAATGATTTGATGTTTGGGATATAGTTTATAATGATTTATGTGTTAAGTATATAGGTTGTCATATATTACATTAGATTTTGAAATGTTATATAAATATATATTACTCATATTGATCCCTTTTGGACTGGTAGTTGGTGGTTTAGAGTTAAAATTGTTTTTTTCGTTAATTTGGTAGTTGCTGCTCAAATTTTTAACGACTACTAATTTTTATTACTAGTTAATTTTTTGACTTGTCTTTTTTTTTTTCAGGTCTTGTTTCCTAACTGCTTATAATCTAACAACTGCTTATTGGTGATTGACTTTAATCAGGTATATCCTTTATCATATTATCGTTTTTCTTTCAACTATAATTATTAGGTTATTTGTATGTACATGCATTAGGAATAAGTTTGATAGGTACTTCATACTTTCACCACACTTTATAGCATGCGTAGGAAACTATTCAAAGTATGACAAGTTTGAATTCTTCATTTGAAGTAGATAACCTATTGATGCTTTGAATAGTTTCACATCTTTTATTTCCTTTAATTTATTTGTAATAAAAAACATGGTTGAAACGGAAAATAATAATGACGTGTATAAAAGTATGTGTGTTGTTTACTAAGTGTTGTTCATAGTATGACTAAGTGTTTGAAATTTAAGGAATTAATATGCATGATTTTGGATTAAGCCATTGGGATCAGACTGAAATAAATATGCAGGTTAAAGTAGATTAAAAAAACAAAAAATTGAAAAAAAAAAGAAAAGAAAGGAGGGCGCTCCAAGGAGCGCCCTTGTTGTAAAACAGAAATTGAAAAAAAAAAAAAACGATAGGAGGGCGCTCCTTGGAGCGCCCTTGTTTTAAAGAACCAGGGCGCTCCAGTGTGCGCCCTTTAAGGCTGCACGGGAGCGCCCTCTTTTTGCTTCTGTCAGGGCGCTCCATTGAGCGTCCTCGTTTTATTGACCATACAAGAGCAGATTCTATTAGTGCGCACGGGAGCACCCTTTAAGGCTGCACGGGAGCGCCCTCTAAGGCCTTTTTTGGCATAGTGAGTGGAGACCTGTGAAGGTGGCTATGGTTTGGGCGCCTTCTGCTTTTATTTTGGTGAGGTTTGCAGCATAGACAACGTTCGAGAGGACTTGATGGTGGGGTGGGGTGGGCATCTCACAGACAAAAGTTTTGCAGAAATCGAGCAAAATTTGGGGACGCGTTCGTGATGGGGGCAGTGTGAGTTTCACTCATAATCTGCATGGATTTTTATTTTTTTCTGGAAAAAAAACCTAAGGTAAAATACTAAAAAGTCCATAAATTTAATTGTTTTAAAAAAAATAAATTGGACATTTTTGTCCAGATAAAAAGGTGTAAAAGTGCTAATATACTTCTTTTAATAAGATGATGGGAGTATATTAACAATCCCCTTGTTGTGTATATCTTAAAAGTTCTACGTTTTATATTTGATGTATATATTTTAAAGGTAGAATTGAACAAAACATATCTTTAAAACAATAAAAAAAGGTGGAACTAAAAAAAATATAACATAAAATCTTATTATTATTTTTTTATTGATAAAACTATTCCTCTCTCTTTTAATCTTCCTCTCAAAATTGTAATTCTCTTCACTGCCGCTTGACACCTTCTATCACCACCCTTGCACCATCATCACAACCATCGCCATCGTAACCGCCACTCAACATCGATTTGTTCTATTTTGTTCTATTATGTTCATCTATTAAATGCTACGTTAGGATTACTAATGTTTACACCACAAAAATTTTATTAAAAAACCATTAATAAGGAAAAAATGTCCTTAATAATATGTTGTTACTGACAACCATCTATTCAATAATGTTTTGTGTGTTGCAAAATACTACCTCTGGTCCTATTTATAAGAAATAAAAGGTATTTTTTTCTTAGTCTTAAATATAAAAAGTACTATTTTGAGTTATATTAATTAAGAAGTTCCTTTTATACCCTTAATTTATCATCCATTACTCACTTGTTTCCCATGATGGTGGTTGTACTATTCTATTTTCAATGACCACCTACTGGAGCATGAGTTACTACTTTAATGATTGCTTTAATTAGGAGTAATTTTACCACTATTTTAATTATTTAATATTAAGGGTATTTCTTGAATAAAATTTAAAATTATGATATTAGAAATTACAATTAATTGGTTTCAAGGCCTTTCCTTGATCTTGATGATTTAGTCATATGTTTCTTATAAATAGGAAAAGAGGTAGTATTATTGATAATTTAAGAGTGATTGTAGGTACGTAATTACATACTATCATTACTCACCTTTACCAACGGTTTGATCATTAGTAATACATAATTTAATATTTTTTATTATATATGTAAATTTTTATTTTCATATATTTTTGTACATTGATTTATTTTTAATATTATTAATTTTAAATATGGATGTTAGTAATTAATTTAATTTAAATAAAAATAGTAATAAAAGAGTAATCGATAATAAAATAAATAAATCATAAAAATGGTGATAAAAAATGTACAAGTAAATAGTAAAAGTGTACATGTTGAGAAAAGGTAAAAAAAAAAAAAATAGTTACAGTGATACCTTAAGAGAGAGCTCATGGTCGTCATCCTCATCATCGGAGTCGAAGAAGTCATTGTCCTCGAGCTAAGGAGGTATGTAATCCCTTATAGGTTGTCAACTATCACCTTCCCCTATAGGTTGTTGACTATAACCTTCCCCTATATGCTATCGAAAATCAACTGCCTCCGAATGCAATCAGTGATTAACTATCCTTGAAGGATATGGCTGATCACCTTCAGTGGGATGAGATTATTGACACTCCTTCTACGTCTGACGCATGAATCGCTCTATGGCGCCAAAGTGTGAGGCCTGGGAGAGGACACCTTTTGCTCCAAGGAAGCTTTGCGCTCTCTCTCCTCCTACAAGCTCTTCTAGTAGTTTTCGAGTAGTTGCCTTACCTTCTCATTCTCCTATTGTAGCGAGCACACCTGGCCTCCAAGTTTAGATCTACAAAGGATTTGTGGGCATCGATAAATAAAGGTGCTTTCAACTCCTGGGGTAAATGAGTTGACCCAACCTATATTGTGAGGATAAGTCCCTAGTACCACAAATGACATCACAAGACTTGGCCTCCAACAGATTCAACCCAAAGCCAGACTCAAGTCAAAGAGTTTACCTAGGTCCCACAGCTGGAGGCCTTATTGCCTTGCTATACGTACCTCCTCCAACATCTGCTGGAATTAAGTTTGTATCAAGTTACAATTGATATAGTTAATTTCATATTACCAATGTTATATGAAATTGAATCATTAATTATAGTTGTAAAACCATAACATAGATAAGTCTCCTTAGCTCGACGGTCAACTCAAGATTTGTAATTTTCTTAGTATGGGTAGCCCTAAAGACATTGTCCATAGACAGACTTCCCCACCTCTCTCGCCTACGACACAGTAATATTTAAGTTAGCACACAATTATAAATGGATGTATCTAAATAGATGTTTAATTTAAGTGACATGATATAAAGTTTAAATAAATTGCCATCTGTATGGCATGCTCGTTTATTGAGATGGAATCACTGTTAACACCCTATTTTAATTAGGCCCTTTTAATCATAGATATGTCAAAAGTAAAGAAAAAGAAAAGAAAAAAAGAATGTTTGAAGAGGTATGAGATTAATGAGTTTCATTGGTATACCTTTTGTGGCCCTTATAAATAAGCCTTTTAAACTTATTTTATTCTTAATTAAGTGGTCTTAATAATGATTTATGAAGTCGGGCTCAAGTGGGTCTTGTTGAAGAAAATTGCACAGGTCATTTGAGTGACGATTTCTAATGCAACCTCTGAATTTTAAGTGTAACTTGGGTTGTAGAAGTCATATTGAAATGATTCGACCTTGTTGGAAAGCTAAGACAAATCTCTACAACTTTGTTATGAAACCCAAGAGCTGAATTAAATGTATGTTCAGTCTTATTAGGCCTAGAAGTCAGAATAAAAGTGTTGAGCAGTGTATAAACGTGGGATCATATTGTAGTTGTCGTTTTGGTCTAAAATTGGTACTGTTTGAAAGATAAAAATTGATATCTACAAATATTATAAGGAGTCTAAGACCAAGTTCCAACATTCGGAGATCCGAAAATTGCTTCAAAGTAACAAAAAAATCATTATGTAAGGAGTAAAATCTTTGAAGTCCGACGTTGGAAAGAGTACAGTTGCTTCACCTCACCCTTCAAGTTCCACATTTAGTAGAGCACCTTCTTCCAACCCTTACTTCTCTTATAAAATGGATGGACTACCAAGTGTTTGAGGCATCCAAGAACAATGAATCATGTGGGAACAAGGACAAATCCTGCAGGAACAATGGATCCTATGGACTACCATGGGAGATGGAACTATTCTGAACTCCAGATAAGAATAGAAGCCACTTTCAAAAGTGTAGCTACTATCTTTATATTAACTAATGAATACGGTGAGTGAAAATGGGATAAAAATTCATTGTTATACTAAATGATTTAATACTTAAATATAAATTGGAGTTGAAATAACTAAGACATCATATATTCTGAGGCTAATATTTCTAAAAATATGAAAAAATAACACTTCTTTAGGAATAATGCATCATAAAAACATCAAATAGTTATTATTTAAAAAAATTGATTGTGAATTGAAATTGAAACTAAAACAACTAAATAAATGAGTCAACACATATTCTTAAATTATTTTTTCTAGAAATATGAAAAGAGAGGAATCACTTAGGAGTAACGCATAATAAAAAAAATTAACTATTTAAATTACCTAAAGCATTCAATAGGTATGGAACTTGTAATGTCCTAATTTCGGAAACTTAGGAATAGTGACCGTTGGAAGCACCTTTCTAAATTAATTTACGGAATTTTTTATCACAACATTATCGATATCATAAATATACAACACATAAAAAGCTTAGGTAATCCAACATTTACGTAAGAAGTAAATATTAATTTACAATCATCTATATAAAATTCTGTGCCAACTAGTGGCTTGGGTTTACATAATCCACTAACTAAATTAGTCATACATAATCACATCTAGGTGATAGAATTTCTTAAATAATCTATGGAGGTGAGGGGAGACGTCCCCTCCTGAACAACCAAGTCCTCTCTTCCATACTCCAGCTCGACATCCTGCATGTCTAAATTGAATCCACAAACGTTTAATAAGACTTACGTTCCAATGAGTGCAATTATGCAAGCAATGTGGGTAAATAGGAGGATGCAAAGCAACATCAACTTACATAATCATTCATGAACTGGAATCATAGTATTCAAACAACAATACATAAGATGCACATGACCTATTTTAACCCGACAAAAGGGGTCTTATTACTTTCTGGGGCTAGACCTTGCCATTAACATGGTATTTTCATAATAACATTATCACATAGGGTTTATTGTATATGATTACTGGGGGTCCGAGACCCGGGTTCATTATTCATGATTATTGGGGGTAAGAGACTCGTAGGCCAAATCCAAATGTAATTAACTATTTACATGAACATGTATATCTTTAAACATGATTTGAGTATTAAACACATGAGACATTAACAATGATATAGATAAAACCCTAGATATGAAAACCCTAACATATACCCTTGAGCATAATCAGCATAAAGGTGTAAATCAAGCTAGGGTAAGCATGAATCAAGCCAATCAGATAATTTCAAGCAAGGTAAGAAAGGGAAGACAGAAAAGGGTTATTTAGGGTTTTCACGCACGATGATAGTGAGTGGGTGTACCACACTCACCTCTAGAATAGTCAAGAATGATCTTGAGGGGATGGGATGGCCTTCTTCCTTCTTCTTCTACCTTGGGTGACCTTCCTGTCTTCTCCTCTTCTCTTTTCTCCTTTGCTAGGGCTCGAGGGAAGTGAGGAAAAGTGTTTAGAATGGCTCGAATGCCCTAGAGAAGGGTTTTTAAAGGAACATCCCCACGCATTTTCACTCAAGTGAAATATTTTCTCATGAGCGAGAACCAGAAGTAGGCATTCTGCCTGATTTTCGCTTGACCGAAAGTTCCTTTACTCAAGCGAAATGACAGCATCCAGAACCCTTGTTTTTGCTGATAATTTCGCTCAAGCGAGGGGATTCTCGCTTGAGAGAAAATCTCATGGAATATATGATAACAATCCGACTAGACAACCTATGCGAACAGCCGAGTCGGACAACTGGGTAGAATCTTTCAGTTGGTAATCGATTACAATCGTCTGTAATTGATTACCAGGTGTTCTGGGTAGGAAACCAGGTGGCTGAGCCTCTGGTAATCGATTACAGGGGTGTTGTAATCGATTACCAGGTTACCAGTCCTCTGGTAATCGATTACATACAGCATGTAATCGATTACCAAGCCTCGACAGTTTTCTCACCTGAACAAGAATGTGTCTGTTAAGGGTGCAAACGAGCTCGGAATACTATCATATAACATATCAAACTGAAGCCCCAGATCTTAGCTTTCTAATCCAAGTGGAATCATCTCAATTGGACACCTATAACTCTAGATATTTCCAAATTAGTGAACCAAGGTCATTAAGCTTAAAACTTGATGGCTTCAAAATTGAGTAACAGCTTCTGGTAATCGATTACAACTGTCTGATAATCGATTACCAGGCCAAAAATGAGTTTAGAGAGTGTTGATTATGTGGTGTTGTGACCTTTTACTTATATGGTGTTAATTATAGGAATCATTTGAGGAATTGATTGATTGAATTGGATGTACAATGTATATTGATTTTGGCATGAGATATTATTATGTGACCATTAATATTGATGTTCTATATGTCTTTTATTTGAGATGTGATGTGGCATGATTAGAGTAGAAGATGTTGTATGAGATGATGTTAATACTTTGAGCATGAGCATATGAGGTGTGAACGTATGAGATGAAGATTGATGCATTGAGCATAAGCATATGAGGTGTGATTCATGAGATGCACTGACCCATCGAGGGGGTGTGGTGACCATGATGGGGGACATTCTATGCATGGACCTATCGAGGGGGTGAAACCTACTGTGTGGTGTTAACGGTAGGGCCATCATTATGGGGCGGATGTCTTTGCACTGGCCCATCGAGGGTGTGCAACCTATGTGTGTGTTAATGGTAGGACCATCATTGGTAACAACTAAGAGGATTGATGAGGTTCGCCCATTGTGCGGAGTTCCAAATCATAACTCTTGGGATAGGCATTGTACATGTGCATGGTGTGAACTTATGTTTGTATGGACCTAGTGTGTGAAACGAGACCATGATGGGAGACATCCGATGCATGACTCCAAGAGCGAGAGTTTTACAGTGCGACTCACCTAGCCCATAAGGGGTGGGTAACGGTGGGAGGGAGCAGGTGTCTTTGCACGGGCCCATCGAGGGGGTGAAACCTACTGTGTGGTGTTTACAGTAGGGCCATCACTGGTAATGATGATTGTTTGAGAAGTGTGAATGTACATTATGAAAGTGTGAGATTATATGTGTATGAACTAGATATGTGAAATGAATAGTATTTGAATTAAATGATGATATGTATGGTGATGGGTGGGAATGAGGGTAGCCTTCTGTATTGCATGTATATGTATGTATTCTTTTCCTCACCGTACTCTTTCTGTGATTTTTATAGGTAATTGTTAACTCCTTGGCAAGCGTACCAAAAGTCAACTGTAGTATAATGATTTATAAATAGGAGTGTCGATCCCACGAGGAACAAGTTCAATTAAAATTTAAAGTTCAACTCAACAAGCATATAAACAAGATTGGTAAGTGGATTCATGATTGATTTACCTAAATTAAACTGGACTTATATAAAAGTAATGCAAGTGACAAGGAAATTAAGGGAAATTTCAATGAGAGAAACAGGGATTGAATTTCATCTATCTAACTCTTCTGTATTCTGGATGAATATAAACATATAGCATTTGAAACTATCAATATTGATGCAACACACAAAAATCATTTATATTGATTCCTCAAGTATAAAATCCATAAGATTAATCCCCTGAATATTGATTCCTCAAATATTCAACAGATTATCCAGCATTACATTCAAGTGTTATACGCAATCGATGTATCGAAATCTATTCCTAGTATTACGATATATCGAGTATTTTCGTTCAGATCGGATTTTCAGAAATACTTTCTAGTTGGATCTAAAAATCAAATTCAAGAGTCTATTGATAAGATAGAATCAGGGATGAAGAACAGAACGATAATACCAATATTGATCGAAACAAGATTACTATATATAAATATCACCGGAATACATCCGAGTTCGAGTCGATTACATTCAATCCGAAGAGAAAAGATTAGCTACACATGGTAGCTTTTACAACCAAGAATTACAAGGAGATGAAGGATTGTGCTTCCGCAGCTTCCGTTCTTCTCGTTCGTCTTAAAGTTTCTCTAAAAGGAAAGTACGTTACGAAGTGTCGAAACTGTCTTTCAAACTCTGTTTTGTCCCTGAATAAGTGGATTCTCGCTTGAGGCAAAGATTTTAACTCAAGCGAGTAGAATTCTTCAAGATGAAGAAAAGTATTCTCGCTTAAGCGAAATTAATTCACTTGAGCGAGAATGGCACCCAAAATTCACCCTATCTGGACAAATTTCGCTTGAGCGAGAAATTTTGCTCAAGCGAGAATAGAACAGAGTTAATCCTTCTTTTCTTCTTTCTGCTCAATTCTTCTAAGCCTGATTACTCCTCTTCTTGGTTTCCTGAAATTAAAGCACAAAATGGGATTAAAAGGCTTCAAATAAACCAAGACTCAGATAATACTTACTTGAATTCAAAATTCTAAAATTGGGAGAAATTAAATGTCAAATAAGTGCAATTAACCCATAAGTGCCATAATTCCATGTAAAAATATCCTAATATTTGGTACTTATCAGTAATGAAGATGGCACTCAATGTGCTGAATTTTGAAGGGACAGGGTCTCGCTCTGATATGTGTGACATCGGGGCTTAGTGCTTAGGAGTTTAATTCCTTTCATTTTCATATGTAGTGATTTAGGAAGGTTATTTTTAAGGTTCGTGCATGGCCAAGACGTATTTTTTTTATTATGTTGATAATTTAGTTTGAAAACCTTGATTTTACTTTAAAGGAAATTTAGTTTGAATTGGATTAAGTATTTGTTTAAAGGAGGATTGTGAACCTTTTTACCTCAAAGTTGACTATAATTTTTCCTTATATTTCAATTTGATGATTGTATTAGTATTTGGGGTAGAAGGGTGTCACACAAGGCCGTCAAGTAGATCCGTGAATCTGACCATTCCTCAAACGAGCCAGTCAGCTAGAAGTTTTGTATCCGGTCTGACGTTGACCAGCTGGCCAGCCGGATAGGAGTAGCCTTAAGTGGCTTTAACTCTCACATTCTAGGTTGATTTCTTCTAAGTTTATTTATGACCGAAAGTTGAGACATAATACTTGATCTTACCCTTATAACTCCCTCTAAAACTCTAAACTTTTACCCTATTTCCAATCTTCTATCTTAGCAAAGTTCTTCACTCATGCACAATACCTGTGCATTTGAAATATATAATAATTCTTATTCGCATTTCAATTCTCATTACCTCATTAATTGTACCAAGATGTTAATCCTAATAAAAATATCAAAATAAATTTGTGCTATCATTTTTTAATTGACTATAGGCATATGTTTCTAGTACTATTCATAATGTATAGGACATAAAGAATGAAAACCAATTAAGGAAAGTAAACATAATGAAAGGAAAGGGCTGCTAGTTTTTACTTACTTATTTTGGTGTTCTGTGACAAAACAATTCACTTCAATTTTATGCTATTAAGCGGAATAATGTATATGCACTAGGTACATATTTATGATAAGTATGACAACAACGCCATATACAAAAACATGATCACAACAAGGATTTATTTCTCGGTATTGTGTAGCAATTAAATAACTTATTATTTTTCAATTGATTTCTATTTTTTCTAGTGGAAATTAAGAATAATCATTTGGTACAAATTAATAAACCATTCATAATGAACCACGATATCTAATCAGAAAATTTCATAAAAACCATGCCATCACTGTGGAATTTCATAAAGTTGATTGGTTTAACAATAATAATGTCGTGACACTTAGATAGTACATTACAAAAAAAATGACATAGCTACTGATGTTTTTAGTTACAAGCTATCTTTTGTCACTACAACCAACCTATACCTATAGTTTTTTTTTTCTTTTTATTACAAGATATCTCGTTCATTGTTCCCATGCTCGTCTCTCACTCTCTTAGTCTCTCGCAGCCTTTGAACCCTAATCTTCTTTTGATATTAAAAAATCCTATCCCTTTTTCTCGCAATCTGATTCATATGATTTTGTAATGTTATTTCTTGTTATGTGTTTTGACTTTGTTCACAACTCGATTTCAGTTGATTTCTTTCACAGTCATCTTTTGCGACTTTGCTTTCACCTAGTTTCATCTTTTTTATTCTCGTTCTTATGATTTTTAGCTTCATTCCATCCATTTGTGAATCACAAGTTGCATTTCTCCTTGCATGCGATTGCTCAAGCCTAAAGGTGCTTGCATTAGAGCATGCAATTTTTTCTATTGACATTGTTTGATCAAAAATTAGAGGATGATATAGGATTTTGTTGCATATATTTTTCATTTTTTCTTGATTTTATTTTCAAGGTAGACCAGTGGGTTCTTCCCAGGCGACAATTGATCATGATTGGTAAGGCACTGCTGAAAGCTTTGAAATTTGAAAGTACTTTATATCCTTCTCCTGCTCTTCAGTATTTTTGCGATTGATTTTTAATTCTTTCTGTTGATTTTTTTGTTACATTTGAGTAAATTAATGCACTCTTTTGAAAGACAGTAATTATTTCATATAGTAATTTTATTTCATTTGATTGGAAATTGTTTGTTCAAACCCACTTCACTTGGCTAAATTAATGAGGTCTTAACATTTTTCAAATTTGTATTATTAAATAATAAAGTTTCAAGAATTTAAAAATTCAATTGTTCATTATTATTGTAGTTATTTAAATTTTCTCAATGGGAAATTGCACTTATAAATTGAGATTGTACTTCTTTCATACTTTGCCAAGAAGAGAGAAAAGGAAGCAATGATGGTGTATAATTGGGTGTAGTTTCACCAAGATAAAAAAATGAAACCTCATTAATATCATAGCATGGTCCTCTCCTTGGTATGCCTTTTGCAACTCTATTTCTAATTACAAATTTGTTTTTGTTAATTACTTTTTAGTATGTAGTATAATTGTAAATGGAACTTACATGGTTTTTTTGGATTGTTTGTGCCATGATATGCTTTATACATCCCTTTTCACCCGTGCCTCCTCTTTTATGTTCTATAATTGCTAAGGTGTGAATATTGACAAGTTTCGTATGTTGTTGTAGTATTCCTAATTTTATTTGTTTTTGTAGAGCCTTGTGTGAGTTACTTTCCTTATTTTGCCTTTTTATGTTATGCTTTAAATGGAATTTTGTTTTTTCCACCTTGGCCCTCAATGAATTATCATTATTTTGAGTAATTTATTTTTGCATTTTGTACATAACTAGTATTGTGTCTAAACAAGTTGGTCCCCATAAGCAGGTATCATGTTAATGGTATTGGTATTCATCTTTGAATTATTTACATTTTATTTTCTAAAATTTTCTCTTTCATCCAATATTTATTTTTGGTGAGTTCATTTTGTTTACACATGTAGAAAAATATATATTACATATTTAGTGGTTGTTGTTAGTCAATACTTAGTTACCATTGACATGTCTATTTGTTGTACTTAGCTAATCAAATGCAGAATACTTAGTTGTTAAAAATACTAATTAGAAGTCTATAATATGTACTATTTTATCCTCTTAAAGCATATGAATCATAATCTCATTTTTGAATAAATTATTTTCAATAGAAAAATCTAACACATGTTCCAACACAAAATTGTTCAAGGTTCTGGATTACTGGAGATTTCACACAGGATATGCTGACTTTGTTTGAGAACAGTGGAAAAATCTAATGGTAGAAGGGCGAGCAACTTATGTATTAAAAGAAAAACTCGAGGTAATGAAAAGCAAGCTGGGAGTTTGAAATGAGGAGTCATTTGGGGAGCTGGATGGTAAAATAATTTAGGCAAAGGAAGTTGTTCATTCTCTAAATATTTGGTGTGGGATTGAGGCATTTTGTATTCGTTACAATAGACTTTTTTCAATTGTAAATGATAAAAATGAATCTATTAAAGATTTGGCGATTAGGAGGGAAAGGGGATTGTATGTAGTTTTAGTTAGCGGAGAAATTTGTTCCAATGGGAGATTGACCAACTAACACTATTGCAAGGAGAACTACAATCATTTACTGGTGGGTATCGATGATAGTTGGCGTTGGAAGGATACTCACTACAAAAAAAGTGTTATTTAGTGGGGGTTATTTTGCGGAGGTTATAAAAAACCCCCACAAATTAAAATGATTTACCATGTCCCAGTATACTGTCTAAAATGATAATAATAGTGGGGGTTTAATTCTTATTTGTGGAGGTCTTAATTCTTTCTTTATCCTTTCCCTCATTTTTTCACTGTTTCCCTCCTCTAATATTTTTTACATTATTCCGAGCCCTAACTATTCTTCTCCCCCTTTCTTCTTGTTTGCGCGTCTGAGCGCTTGCTTGCGGCTGAGTTGTTCCTTGAGGCTGAGTTTTTTCTCCCAGATTTACGCCATCCATCAAAGCACCCAGATTTACAGAAGTACATTGAAGAGTAGAGCAAGAAGGAGATCAAGGACATCATCGTCAGTTACGATCGCACATTTCTCGTTGCTAATCCTAGGCGCTGTGAGCCCAAGAAGTTCATTGGTCGCGGTGCTCCGGCTAGGGTCCAGAAGTCTTACCGTTGAAATCCTTTTTCAGGAAGAAACAGAGAAAAGAAGAAAAGATGATTTTGTCATTTGTTTCAGCTTTCAGTTCATGTTTTATGCTTTGGAAACCTTTCGTTCTTGACTTATAGTTCTATATTGTTTGCCTTATTTTCTGTTATCGGATGCTTTGTTGTTTTAATCAAACTTGTTATTTAAGTATGATTGCAAATTTTCTAGGACAACATGAATTTAGGTTTGAGTTTATGTTTCTGCTTATGCTGCTGTTTAATGTGTTAGCTCATTCTTGTTTCGTGGATGTTGGAATCCGTGGTTGGGCTCGCTTTTAATATCATTCTTGTGCAATCAAGTACCATTTGGAACTGAAAACCTCCCTTAAAAGAGTAAGGCCAAGCTAACACTCTTCAAACATGGAATGTGCTTATGCATTCTAGAGTTTTGAATTATAATTGCTTCAATACAAAGTTCTTAGTTACACATATTGTAAGCTTGTTAGTTGTGTGTTCTACCTATTGTAATGTGTTTTCCTTCTCTTTTAACTATTATAATTAGAGTCATTTCGGTTATACTTAGAGTATATGCATGGCAATGTATTGAATTTTGAACAGCCAAATGCAAATGCAGTTATCGTCACTTAATCTAATTTTCATTTCGGTTAGACGGAGCACGTACAAGTGTAAGTCTACATGGATGCTCCGTCTGCCACGTCACCTATTTAACAACAGATACTAACGGCAGGGATGGATGTTAGGGTGTTTTGAAACTACAGGGACAAAAAGCAATGGTTTGAAATTATAGGGACTTTGACCCAAGTTGACCCAAACTACAGGGACTAAAAACATATTTTTCCCTATATATAAAGATTTTTCATTCTTATATAATAAATTATATTTTTATTTCTAAAAAAATATTTTATTATATTTTTTCTTCTTGAGAAACACAATTTGATCATTAAAAAATATTTTATGAATTCTAAAATTAATTATTTTAATTTTTTATATTAATTCTTGGGTAAAATATGTTTTTGGCCCCTATAAAATTAGCGAGTTTTGCTTTTAGTCCCTATAAAATATTTTTTTATTAAAGCGTCCTCCCAAATTTTTTTTTGTAATTAGTCCCTTTCCTCAAATGGAGTGTGTCAGATGCTGATGTGGACATTTTCTCTTTCATAGGTGTCAATTATTGCATTTCTGGCGGTCTTGGACTGCCAGAAAGTTAGATACTTTAACCGCCACAAAACCCCACTCCCTTTTCTCCCCCTTCTTCTCCCCCACCCTTGCAACCCACCGTTCTACGTAATTTTAGGTATAGAAGCATTGATGGAGAGCTTGTTGGTGTTATTATTGGTAGCAATTCACGGGTTTTGAAAACATATCCTATTTCTATTACATGTCATTCTACCAGGGGTGTGAAGGAAAAATTTTGGCAGAAAGGTTATATGACGAAAAAGTAACGTTTAGATATGAAGCTCAAAATTAGCCAATACTTCCTTTCAAATGCATTTAGATAAAATTTTGGGCTGTGAACCCAGATATTTGATATCATCCCTCATTAGCTGTCATGGTCCCACACTTCACCAAAGACAAGTCAATCGAAATCTCTCATGCACTCTACACGTTTGTAATTTTTTCCCAACCACTTCCACCACCTGCATACCCCAGTGGCCCTTCACCACCTGATATCATAATATAATATGAATAACAATATGTGAGAAGCCATCATTTTTCTTTGCTACAAATCACAGGTAGGAGACGAGAGTATGTTATATTTTGAGGATATATTTATTAGTCTCACACTTCATTAACAAGTTTGATGTTAGATAGGTGTCAAATAAGGTTTTTCCAACTAGAAGAAAAGGGTCAAATAAACGCAAGTGAGTAGTGTGTTGGGCCAAACATACAAACCTGACTATGTGAGCAGAGTAGATATTGGGGCTCAAATGCCTGTAATGGGAGGTGTCAAAGAATTTGAAACTACAAGCTTGTTCTCCCCTGACTGTTTTGTAGCTCGCTTTGTTGGTAACAATGGTTCCAACAATGAAATTGAAATGGTGGAGGATTTGAAGCTGCCTAGCATGAGATGCATAAGTGGAATTGATGGAGAAGGAGTTGACTGCAGGAGATAATGTCCTTCTTTATACAACAGGGGACAGAACTGCATCATATGATACTTTAATCAGAGATAATGTCTGCTAGATTCGAGTGCAGTTAACAAACCAAACCAGTTTAATTTGTATAGTCCAAGTGTGTACATAATTGAACGAACAAGTATTCATTCACACGTAGCCAAACCACTCATAGCACCAAATTCTAAATTAATTAATCAAATGATAGATATATTAATACATCAAAGGAAATGTGGAAGACCGTCAGACCGACAAATAAGGAAGTATACAAATGGAAAAGATAATGAAAACCACACAAAACGTATAATTAAAGCAAGCTAGCAATTAAATGAATTTTCTCTCATGATTCTTGTCTAAAACTTGGACTGAAGATAATTGATGGTAGTTTTTTCCAAATGGAAAGCCTTCACAAGAATGTCACTAGCAATCTCAGGCGTAGAACCAAACACAACATTACCAATGGTGATAGCTCCTGGATTCTGACTGCTAAGAACTGTAATGGCAACAACATTACCATATTCAACATTTCTCTAGTAGTGGATGACACCAAGAGTGTTCAATCCTGGTAGCTGAGTTGCAAAGACTGGACTTACTTTACACCCTGCTGGGTTCGTGGTATTCCCTGCTATGTGAAGGCCACTTTCGTTCAACAACCCCTCCATCGCCATCGCCACCTCATCCACCGTTATCGTCTTACTCAACTACGCACTTTTCGTCACCGTCGACTTCTTCACCACCATCGCGCTGCACTCTGCAGAAGAACCATTCTCAGATTCGAGTCCCTCCTTTCTCTTCCTCCTTGATGGTGAAGAGCACCATCGAGTGACCAACTTCCATTAGGGGTAGTGGGTGCTTTATGGTTGAAAGGGAGAAGGGATGAGGAAAACAGTGGGGTGGGGTTGCAGGGGTAGGGGAGAAGATGGAGTGGAAGGTTTTGTGGCGATTAAAGAGTGTAAACCGCCAGAAATTCAATTATTGACACATATGAGAGAGAAAATGTGTCACGTCAGCATTTGACACACTCCATTTGATGGGAGGGACTAATTGAAAAAAAAAATTTGGGAGGACGCTTTAATAAAAAAAATTTATAGGGACTAAAAACAAAACTCACTAATTTTACAAGGACCAAAAACATATTTTACCCATAATTCTTTTCTCCAAATCTCAATTGATTATATTCTCAACTTCTGAGTTTTTCTTTGTATATTAAAATTTTCATTTTCTCCTCAAATCTCAACTGTTTATATATTAGATTAGAGGACATTTACATGCTCAAGATTTGCTTTTCACCGTTATCATGTCAATAATTCCTAATTGAGGTGGTGGTAAATCAGCCTTTTACAATATATAATTTTCGTAGAATTAAATCCGTTACAGTTAATTCTACTCAGCTGATAATAAATACCCAATAGTTATAGGCGGTTTGTTTATTAGCTAGCAATAATTAGGGGTGCAAGCGGGTCCGACCCAACCCGCGAACCCGACGAATCCAACCAAACCCGGCCCGAAGATATTTAACGGATCGATTTGGGGTATTTGATTCGGTTCAGACATTTTCTTTCAAACCCGATCTGGTTCAGTTCGGGTCTCGGGTTTGCCTATGTTGAACCTGATAGACCCAACCCGAACCAAATCAGAAAATGGAGTCTTCATCTTATTTCATTTTCATGCAATGAGAGAACAAAATTAGGGGCAGCGGCAGCACAAGCAGAGGTGGTTCCCCAAATCCTATTTTATCTGCTTCTCTCAATTTATTTTTCTCTATTTCTTTTCTTTTTTTATTTTATATTTTAATTTAATTTCATCTTCCACATTAAAAAAAAGGAAAAATATTCATGACCCGATGACCCAACCCAACCCGGGCATATTCGGGTTGGTTCGGCTCGGGTTACTCACCCAAAAAAATACAAAACCCGAACCGACCCAACCCACCACCATACTTTCGGTTCGGACTTGATGTCACCCCAAACCCGATCCAACCCTGATTACACCACTAGCAACAATGCATAATCAATTTCACAGAATTTTTTTTATGAGCAAAATTTCATTTAAAGGAGTACTAGGGGTACTCAAACCCAAAAACAGATAAGTATCAATTTCATAGAATTAATTTTAAATCACTTTTATCTAATGTATTTCATAAAATACATATAACTTATTTTAAATTATTAATTTTAAAATCAAATCTATTTAACTATAAACTAAACAGTACACAACACAATATGTCATTCCGATGATCAAACGTATTCACATGGACGCCAAAGTAATATGCCTCGAATATTCATTGCACATCGTGTTATTTGAATGCACAAAATTGCACAGAACAATTTAACAATAAAAAGAAGGTGGGGGTGGGGAAGTCTATGTTTTAACTAAATTATGGAGTCTCAATTATTATTGTTATATATTGTAAGATAATGAAATTTGGAGTGACGAGTGCACTCTTTTTGTAGACCAGTGATTGGGTTACGTCTTTGATTATAACATGTGGCCCCTCTAGGTTTACCAAAAATCTTGAGCATAAAGTCATCAATCACTTTACATTATAAAATAGGCTAAAGTGCCCATCTTAATTGCACTTAATCCAAAACCAATCAACTTGATTCTCTTAAAGAAAAAGTGGGATTAAGTTTGTACTTTGTTTGATTAAAGAAAGTGACGTATTCGTTGCCCATTAAAAGTTATGGACATATTTTCATCACACATATTTTTTAAAATGTTAATCTTCATTTTGAATTACTATGAATCAAGAATCCAAAACTCAAAAAAAAAAAAAAATTAAAACATTGCCAGTATAAATAAATAAATATTACTTTTTTGGTAAATAATGTATTATTATATTATTTATTGTCAAACATAATAAATAATAAAATGACACGTATATTAAAAAAATTTATTTAATAGTATATTAAAATAAAACTCTTTCATTAAAAGAAATTCATTAATTAAACTTCTATTGAATGATCATAAAGAAGAGAGCATAACATTCATTGCTTGATCAAATATTTTCGTATCTATCATTTGCCAGCTAATATTTTGTATGAAATCAAACACATGATAAATCATGTGCTTTGGTTCACATGTATATGAGATTAGTTTTGACTTTTGGGGAGTTAATTTGCTATTTGCACCAATGGTTCATTGAGTCATGAATGATGATATAATTAATACTTTGTTTGGTTTAAGTATAATCAATTTCACAATCAATTCTGTCCAATTTGTTTTATAAAACGTGCATCACTCATCTATAATTATTGATTTCAGCATCAAATTTACTCAATTGTAAACCAAATAAACACTAAATTGTAGCTAAGGGAAACGATTTTGACAAACAAGCAACTAAAAAGGCAGCTCATATACTAGAATAACCCAAAAAAAGGGGCAAATATTTTACATAAATATATAATTATACTCGATAATATATAACCCTTATGGTTTTGAAAAAATCAAATATTTTCCAAAACCGTTCCTATTTTCCCCAAAAATAGTACCGAAAACCCCCCTTATATTATTTAAAAAAAATATGTAATAATTATATTAATTAATGTGATAGTAAAGAGAGAACGAGATAGAGAAAATAGAGTATAAAGAAGAATATAATATAAATGAGTGTGGAAAAATTATTATTTTTAAATTATTTATATCTAATTGAAGAAAGTTGATGGTTTTGGCATCAGATTTTTATTTTAAAACTGAGGATTAATATGAAAACTCTTTGCGTTTTCATTTGATAATAAGAAACCGATTCACAGATTTGTTAGGTACATGTTTTGCTTAATATAATTTTAAATAATGCATCAAAGAAAACAGATTCTAGAAACTTAACTAAAATTGTGTGAAAGTTCAATTTGAAGTATTACAATGAATTAGACTCACGTTTAAAAGAACAATTTAATATGCACTTGGAGCATTACCCTCCATAATTTAAATACTAACACATGATAGAATAATAATACGTTATAACCATAGAAGTTACAGTTACATCATTCAAAAGCTATAGTTATTGAAGCATAAAACAACATAGCATGTTTTATATAAGTTTTGTTTTATATTTGATGTAAGGGGATTACTAATATATACTCCTACTTGTTTTTAAAAGGATTATGTTAGCGTACTATACCTTTTTATTTTGACAAAAAGAAACTATTTTTTCTTTAATTTGAAACAATTAAATTGATGGATACAATAGTAATTTTAAATTTTAGTTTTTTTTTTTTTTTTTTTTTGTAAAAGTAAGATTTTCCCTTCTTCACAAACTTCCGGAGAAGCCCCACCCCACCATCCCATCACTCCTGCACTCATCCTCGTTCGTTTTCTTTATAAATTTTCGTTTTAGCCTTCCTCCTTCATCCTTCATCCTCCTTCATTTTCTCATCGATGACAACAATGGGAGTACTCCAAAGACCTATAACTAAAACAAAATTGAACAAAAATTGAGAATAAAAGCCAATGAATAAGCAATAGTCGCAGACTCGCAGGACACCAAAAGTCATAATAAAGTGATAATTGGAACAACAATAGACTAAATTAATTATCAGCAGTTGTCCAAAATGTAATAAGATCCACTTGAATCCTGTGACTAGCAGAAAGGATGTTTGAAGCCGTGAACAAGGCCGTGACAGATATATAATAATAGAAAGGTGCAGCACACCAATAATAACATTGGGGACATCGTTGCCATTGACAAGGGAGGGAAAGATGGTGGCGAGACTGACAGAAGAGGGAGGAGGAACACTACAAGAAATCAACGGTTTTTAGTGGCGAACGAGTAGCGTTGGCTACAACACCATCGCTAGTAGCGTTGGTCAGGCCGACGCAAGGCCAATGCTAAGTTGTGGGTTCGATCTTCACAGTTGATAAATATGGGGAGAAAGGAGTTTTTTAAAAAAATTATTAGCAACAATAAGGCCGTCGCTACATAGTGTCAGCCGTAAAATGTCGTCACTATTGCATTAATGACGAGACTTTTAGCGACGACTGGTGGGCCATTGCTAATTATGAAATAGCGATGGTTTTTCCCTGCAGCGACGACTTTTGGCCGTTGCTAAAAACCGATATTTTCTTGTAGTGGAAGGCCATCATGCCCTGTGGCTGGATGATAGCGCGACTTATGGTAGCCAAACAAAACTTCGGCAGCAGCGCCATCATGGATGGGAGCGCGCGTTGGAGAACAACACAGTCACTACGCCAATTTGAGGATATTAGAGCACTCCCGTGCGGGCTAGCGTCTAAAACAATCGTTTAAATACCAGGGCGCTCAAAAGATGGGCGGGAGCCCCCTTATAGGAAGAATAAAGGGCGCTCCAACAGCGCGCCCTTGTTCCCAGCGTGAATTTGTTTTTTTTTTTTAATTCTGATGAAAGGAGGGCGCTCCTAGGAGCGCCCTCATTGGATTTTCTGTTTATAATTCCAGGGCGCTCAGGTGGAGCGCCCTCTTTGGCCATTTTCCAGGGCGCTCTGGGAGCGCCCTTGTTCCCAACGTTAATTTGTTTTTTTTTTATTTCTGACGAAAGGAGGGCGCTCCTTGGAGCGCCCTCCTTTATTTTTTATTTATTTTTACATGGCGCTCCAAAGAAGCGCCCTTTTTTCTGGTGGATATTTTTTTTTTGCCCTGCAATAGAGGGCGCTCCAGGGAGCGCCCTCCTTTATTTTTTTTGCCCAGCATGATTTTTTTTTTAAATTCTCTGGAATAGAGGAGCGCCCTCCTTTATTTTTTTTCTAATTCTCTAGGAATACAGGGCGCTCCACCGGAGCGCCCTCATTGATCCTTAAAAATGATCACCCAGATTTAATTTTCACTTTCATTCATCCCGCGTCCCTTCTCCCTCCATTCTCCTTCGTCCTTTCTCCTTCGTCCCTTCTCCTCCGTGCCCAAGCTTCTCCTCCTTCCTTCTCCTTCGTCCCTTCTCCTTCGTGCCCAAGCTTGTTCCTCTTTCCCTTCTCCTCCGTGCGCGAGCTTCTTCATTCGTGCCTTCTCCTCCGTGTTCGTCGTCTTCGTCCGTGAGGGAGCCTGGGAGAGCTTCTCCTTCCCTTCTTCCTCCGCAGCGCAACCGTACGTGAGCTTCTCCTCTCCCTCGGCGCGTCGCGACTATCTCCTTCCCCTTTCTTCTCTCAGTCCGCGGCGGCTACTAGGGTAAGCAACTCCAACATTGACATTTTTGCTATCTGCACCACTTTTTGTTTATGCTGCACATTGTTTTTTTGCTACCTGCACCCCTTGTTTTGCTATCTGAACTGTTTATTTGTTGTTAAGGTTAGATAACACTGAACATTAGTATTATAGTTTATAATGATTTGATGTTTGGGATATAGTTTATAATGATTTATGTGTTAAGTATATAGGTTGTCATATATTACATTAGATTTTGAAATGTTATATAAATATATATTACTCATATTGATCCCTTTTGGACTGGTAGTTGGTGGTTTAGAGTTAAAATTGTTTTTTTCGTTAATTTGGTAGTTGCTGCTCAAATTTTTAACGACTACTAATTTTTATTACTAGTTAATTTTTTGACTTGTCTTTTTTTTTTTCAGGTCTTGTTTCCTAACTGCTTATAATCTAACAACTGCTTATTGGTGATTGACTTTAATCAGGTAAATCCTTTATCATATTATCGTTATTCTTTCAACTATAATTATTAGGTTATTTGTATGTACATGCATTAGGAATAAGTTTGATAGGTACTTCATACTTTCACCACACTTTATAGCATGCGTAGGAAACTATTCAAAGTATGACAAGTTTGAATTCTTCATTTGAAGTAGATAACCTATTGATGCTTTGAATAGTTTCACATCTTTTATTTCCTTTAATTTATTTGTAATAAAAAACATGGTTGAAACGGAAAATAATAATGACGTGTATAAAAGTATGTGTGTTGTTTACTAAGTGTTGTTCATAGTATGACTAAGTGTTTGAATTTTAAGGAATTAATATGCATGATTTTGGATTAAGCCATTGGGATCAGACTGAAATAAATATGCAGGTTAAAGTAGATTAAAAAAACAAAAAATTGAAAAAAAAAAGAAAAGAAAGGAGGGCGCTCCAAGGAGCGCCCTTGTTGTAAAACAGAAATTGAAAAAAAAAAACGATAGGAGGGCGCTCCTTGGAGCGCCCTTGTTTTAAAGAACCAGGGCGCTCCAGTGTGCGCCCTTTAAGGCTGCACGGGAGCGCCCTCTTTTTGCTTCTGTCAGGGCGCTCCATTGAGCGTCCTCGTTTTATTGACCATACAAGAGCAGATTCTATTAGTGCGCACGGGAGCACCCTTTAAGGCTGCACGGGAGCGCCCTCTAAGGCCTTTTTTGGCATAGTGAGTGGAGACCTGTGAAGGTGGCTATGGTTTGGGCGCCTTCTGCTTTTATTTTGGTGAGGTTTGCAGCATAGACAACGTTCGAGAGGACTTGATGGTGGGGTGGGGTGGGCATCTCACAGACAAAAGTTTTGCAGAAATCGAGCAAAATTTGGGGACGCGTTCGTGATGGGGGCAGTGTGAGTTTCACTCATAATCTGCATGGATTTTTATTTTTTTCTGGAAAAAAAACCTAAGGTAAAATACTAAAAAGTCCATAAATTTAATTGTTTTAAAAAAAAATAAATTGGACATTTTTGTCCAGATAAAAAGGTGTAAAAGTGCTAATATACTTCTTTTAATAAGATGATGGGAGTATATTAACAATCCCCTTGTTGTGTATATCTTAAAAGTTCTACGTTTTATATTTGATGTATATATTTTAAAGGTAGAATTGAACAAAACATATCTTTAAAACAATAAAAAAAGGTGGAACTAAAAAAAATATAACATAAAATCTTATTATTATTTTTTTATTGATAAAACTATTCCTCTCTCTTTTAATCTTCCTCTCAAAATTGTAATTCTCTTCACTGCCGCTTGACACCTTCTATCACCACCCTTGCACCATCATCACAACCATCGCCATCGTAACCGCCACTCAACATCGATTTGTTCTATTTTGTTCTATTATGTTCATCTATTAAATGCTACGTTAGGATTACTAATGTTTACACCACAAAAATTTTATTAAAAAACCATTAATAAGGAAAAAATGTCCTTAATAATATGTTGTTACTGACAACCATCTATTCAATAATGTTTTGTGTGTTGCAAAATACTACCTCTGGTCCTATTTATAAGAAATAAAAGGTATTTTTTTCTTAGTCTTAAATATAAAAAGTACTATTTTGAGTTATATTAATTAAGAAGTTCCTTTTATACCCTTAATTTATCGTCCATTACTCACTTGTTTCCCATGATGGTGGTTGTACTATTCTATTTTCAATGACCACTTACTGGAGCATGAGTTACTACTTTAATGATTGTTTTAATTAGGAGTAATTTTACCACTATTTTAATTATTTAATATTAAGGGTATTTCTTGAATAAAATTTAAAATTATGATATTAGAAATTACAATTAATTGGTTTCAAGGCCTTTCCTTGATCTTGATGATTTAGTCATATGTTTCTTATAAATAGGAAAAGAGGTAGTATTATTGATAATTTAAGAGTGATTGTAGGTACGTAATTACATACTATCATTACTCACCTTTACCAACGGTTTGATAATTAGTAATACATAATTTAATATTTTTTATTATATATGTAAATTTTTATTTTCATATATTTTTGTACATTGATTTATTTTTAATATTATTAATGTTAAATATGGATGTTAGTAATTAATTTAATTTAAATAAAAATAGTAATAAAAGAGTAATCGATAATAAAATAAATAAATCATAAAAATGGTGATAAAAAATGTACAAGTAAATAGTAAAAGTGTACATGTTGAGAAAAGGTAAAAAAAAAAACAAAAATAGTTACAGTGATACCTTAAGAGAGAGCTCATGGTCGTCATCCTCATCATCGGAGTCGAAGAAGTCATTGTCCTCGAGCTAAGGAGGTATGTAATCCCTTATAGGTTGTCAACTATCACCTTCCCCTATAGGTTGTTGACTATAACCTTCCCCTATATGCTATCGAAAATCAACTGCCTCCGAATGCAATCAGTGATTAACTATCCTTGAAGGATATGGCTGATCACCTTCAGTGGGATGAGATTATTGACACTCCTTCTACGTCTGACGCATGAATCGCTCTATGGCGCCAAAGTGTGAGGCCTGGGAGAGGACACCTTTTGCTCCAAGGAAGCTTTGCGCTCTCTCTCCTCCTACAAGCTCTTCTAGTAGTTTTCGAGTAGTTGCCTCACCTTCTCATTCTCCTATTGTAGCGAGCAAACCTGGCCTCCAAGTTTAGATCTACAAAGGATTTGTGGGCATCGATAAATAAAGGTGCTTGCAACTCCTGGGGTAAATGAGTTGACCCAACCTATATTGTGAGGATAAGTCCCTAGTACCACAAATGACATCACAAGACTTGGCCTCCAACAGATTCAACCCAAAGCCAGACTCAAGTCAAAGAGTTTACCTAGGTCCCACAGCTGGAGGCCTTATTGCCTTGCTATACGTACCTCCTCCAACATCTGCTGGAATTAAGTTTGTATCAAGTTACAATTGATATAGTTAATTTCATATTACCAATGTTATATGAAATTGAATCATTAATTATAGTTGTAAAACCATAACATAGATAAGTCTCCTTAGCTCGACGGTCAACTCAAGATTTGTAATTTTCTTAGTATGGGTAGCCCTAAAGACATTGTCCATAGACAGACTTCCCCACCTCTCTCGCCTACGACACAGTAATATTTAAGTTAGCACACAATTATAAATGGATGTATCTAAATAGATGTTTAATTTAAGTGACATGATATAAAGTTTAAATAAATTGCCATCTGTATGGCATGCTCGTTTATTGAGATGGAATCACTGTTAACACCCTATTTTAATTGGGCCCTTTTAATCATAGATATGTCAAAAGTAAAGAAAAAGAAAAGAAAAAAAGAATGTTTGAAGAGGTATGAGATTAATGAGTTTCATTGGTATACCTTTTGTGGCCCTTATAAATAAGCCTTTTAAACTTATTTTATTCTTAATTAAGTGGTCTTAATAATGATTTATGAAGTCGGGCTCAAGTGGGTCTTGTTGAAGAAAATTGCACAGGTCATTTGAGTGACGATTTCTAATGCAACCTCTGAATTTTAAGTGTAACTTGGGTTGTAGAAGTCATATTGAAATGATTCGACCTTGTTGGAAAGCTAAGACAAATCTCTACAACTTTGTTATGAAACCCAAGAGCTGAATTAAATGTATGTTCAGTCTTATTAGGCCTAGAAGTCAGAATAAAAGTGTTGAGCAGTGTATAAACATGGGATCATATTGTAGTTGTCGTTTTGGTCTAAAATTGGTACTGTTTGAAAGATAAAAATTGATATCTACAAATATTATAAGGAGTCTAAGACCAAGTTCCAACATTCGGAGATCCGAAAATTGCTTCAAAGTAACAAAAAAAATCATTATGTAAGGAGTAAAATCTTTGAAGTCCGACGTTGGAAAGAGTACAGTTGCTTCACCTCACCCTTCAAGTTCCACATTTAGTAGAGCACCTTCTTCCAACCCTTACTTCTCTTATAAAATGGATGGACTACCAAGTGTTTGAGGCATCCAAGAACAATGAATCATGTGGGAACAAGGACAAATCCTGCAGGAACAATGGATCCTATGGACTACCATGGGAGATGGAACTATTCTGAACTCCAGATAAGAATAGAAGCCACTTTCAAAAGTGTAGCTACTATCTTTATATTAACTAATGAATACGGTGAGTGAAAATGGGATAAAAATTCATTGTTATACTAAATGATTTAATACTTAAATGTAAATTGGAGTTGAAATAACTAAGACATCATATATTCTGAGGCTAATATTTCTAAAAATATGAAAAAATAACACTTCTTTAGGAATAATGCATCATAAAAACATCAAATAGTTATTATTTAAAAAAATTGATTGTGAATTGAAATTGAAACTAAAACAACTAAATAAATGAGTCAACACATATTCTTAAATTATTTTTTCTAGAAATATGAAAAGAGAGGAATCACTTAGGAGTAACGCATAATAAAAAAAATTAACTATTTAAATTACCTAAAGCATTCAATAGGTATGGAACTTGTAATGTCCTAATTTCGGAAACTTAGGAATAGTGACCGTTGGAAGCACCTTTCTAAATTAATTTACGGAATTTTTTATCACAACATTATCGATATCATAAATATACAACACATAAAAAGCTTAGGTAATCCAACATTTACGTAAGAAGTAAATATTAATTTACAATCATCTATATAAAATTCTGTGCCAACTAGTGGCTTGGGTTTACATAATCCACTAACTAAATTAGTCATACATAATCACATCTAGGTGATAGAATTTCTTAAATAATCTATGGAGGTGAGGGGAGACGTCCCCTCCTGAACAACCAAGTCCTCTCTTCCATACTCCAGCTCGACATCCTGCATGTCTAAATTGAATCCACAAACGTTTAATAAGACTTACGTCCCAATGAGTGCAATTATGCAAGCAATGTGGGTAAATAGGAGGATGCAAAGCAACATCAACTTACATAATCATTCATGAACTGGAATCATAGTATTCAAACAACAATACATAAGATGCACATGACCTATTTTAACCCGACAAAAGGGGTCTTATTACTTTCTGGGGCTAGACCTTGCCATTAACATGGTATTTTCATAATAACATTATCACATAGGGTTTATTGTATATGATTACTGGGGGTCCGAGACCCGGGTTCATTATTCATGATTATTGGGGGTAAGAGACTCGTAGGCCAAATCCAAATGTAATTAACTATTTACATGAACATGTATATCTTGAAACATGATTTGAGTCTTAAACACATGAGACATTAACAATGATATAGATAAAACCCTAGATATGAAAACCCTAACATATACCCTTGAGCATAATCAGCATAAAGGTGTAAATCAAGCTAGGGTAAGCATGAATCAAGCCAATCAGATAATTTCAAGCAAGGTAAGAAAGGGAAGACAGAAAAGGGTTATTTAGGGTTTTCACGCACGATGATAGTGAGTGGGTGTACCACACTCACCTCTAGAATAGTCAAGAATGATCTTGAGGGGATGGGATGGCCTTCTTCCTTCTTCTTCTACCTTGGGTGACCTTCCTGTCTTCTCCTCTTCTCTTTTCTCCTTTGCTAGGGCTCGAGGGAAGTGAGGAAAAGTGTTTAGAATGGCTCGAATGCCCTAAAGAAGGGTTTTTAAAGGAACATCCCCACGCATTTTCACTCAAGTGAAATATTTTCTCATGAGCGAGAACCAGAAGTAGGCATTCTGCCTGATTTTCGCTTGACCGAAAGTTCCTTTACTCAAGCGAAATGACAGCATCCAGAACCCTTGTTTTTGCTGATAATTTCGCTCAAGCGAGGGGATTCTCGCTTGAGAGAAAATCTCATGGAATATATGATAACAATCCGACTAGACAACCTATGCGAACAGCCGAGTCGGACAACTGGGTAGAATCTTTCAGTTGGTAATTGATTACAATCGTCTGTAATTGATTACCAGGTGTTCTGGGTAGGAAACCAGGTGGCTGAGCCTCTGGTAATCGATTACAGGGGTGTTGTAATCGATTACCAGGTTACCAGTCCTCTGGTAATCGATTACATACAGCATGTAATCGATTACCAGGCCTCGACAGTTTTCTCACCTGAACAAGAATGTGTCTGTTAAGGGTGCAAACGAGCTCGGAATACTATCATATAGCATATCAAACTGAAGCCCCAGATCTTAGCTTTCTAATCCAAGTGGAAGCATCTCAATTGGACACCTATAACTCTAGATATTTCCAAATTAGTGAACCAAGGTCATTAAGCTTAAAACTTGATGGCTTCAAAATTGAGTAACAGCTTCTGGTAATCGATTACAACTGTCTGATAATCGATTACCAGGACAAAAATGAGTTTAGAGAGTGTTGATTATGTGGTGTTGTGACCTTTTACTTATATGGTGTTAATTATAGGAATCATTTGAGGAATTGATTGATTGAATTGGATGTACAATGTATATTGATTTTGGCATGAGATATTATTATGTGACCATTAATATTGATGTTCTATATGTCTTTTATTTGAGATGTGATGTGGCATGATTAGAGTAGAAGATGTTGTATGAGATGATGTTAATACTTTGAGCATGAGCATATGAGGTGTGAACGTATGAGATGAAGATTGATGCATTGAGCATAAGCATATGAGGTGTGATTCATGAGATGCACTGACCCATCGAGGGGGTGTGGTGACCATGATGGGGGACATTCTATGCATGGACCTATCGAGGGGGTGCAACCTACTGTGTGGTGTTAACGGTAGGGCCATCATTATGGGGCGGATGTCTTTGCACTGGCCCATCGAGGGTGTGCAACCTATGTGTGTGTTAATGGTAGGACCATCATTGGTAACAACTAAGAGGATTGATGAGGTTCGCCCATTGTGCGGAGTTCCAAATCATAACTCTTGGGATAGGCATTGTACATGTGCATGGTGTGAACTTATGTTTGTATGGACCTAGTGTGTGAAACGAGACCATGATGGGAGACATCCGATGCATGACTCCAAGAGCGAGAGTTTTACAGTGCGACTCACCTAGCCCATAAGGGGTGGGTAATGGTGGGAGGGAGCAGGTGTCTTTGCACGGGCCCATCGAGGGGGTGAAACCTATTGTGTGGTGTTTACAGTAGGGCCATCACTGGTAATGATGATTGTTTGAGAAGTGTGAATGTACATTATGAAAGTGTGAGATTATATGTGTATGAACTAGATATGTGAAATGAATAGTATTTGAATTAAATGATGATATGTATGGTGATGGGTGGGAATGAGGGTAGCCTTCTGTATTGCATGTATATGTATGTATTCTTTTCCTCACCGTACTCTTTCTGTGATTTTTATAGGTAATTGTTAACTCCTTGGCAAGCGTACCAAAAGTCAACTGTAGTATAATGATTTATAAATAGGAGTGTCGATCCCACGAGGAACAAGTTCAATTAAAATTTAAAGTTCAACTCAACAAGCATATAAACAAGATTGGTAAGTGGATTCATGATTGATTTACCTAAATTAAACTGGACTTATATAAAAGTAATGCAAGTGACAAGGAAATTAAGGGAAATTTCAATGAGAGAAACAGGGATTGAATTTCATCTATCTAACTCTTCTGTATTCTGGATGAATATAAACATATAGCATTTGAAACTATCAATATTGATGCAACACACAAAAATCATTTATATTGATTTCTCAAGTATAAAATCCATAAGATTAATCCCCTGAATATTGATTCCTCAAATATTCAACAGATTATCCAGCATTACATTCAAGTGTTATACGCAATCGATGTATCGAAATCTATTCCTAGTATTACGATATATCGAGTATTTTCGTTCAGATCGGATTTTCAGAAATACTTTCTAGTTGGATCTAAAAATCAAATTCAAGAGTCTATTGATCAGATAGAATCAGGGATGAAGAACAGAACGATAATACCAATATTGATCGAAACAAGATTACTATATATAAATATCACCGGAATACATCCGAGTTCGAGTCGATTACATTCAATCCGAAGAGAAAAGATTAGCTACACATGGTAGCTTTTACAACCAAGAATTACAAGGAGATGAAGGATTGTGCTTCCGCAGCTTCCGTTCTTCTCGTTCGTCTTAAAGTTTCTCTAAAAGGAAAGTACGTTACGAAGTGTCGAAACTGTCTTTCAAACTCTGTTTTGTCCCTGAATAAGTGGATTCTCGCTTTAGGCAAAGATTTTAACTCAAGCGAGTAGAATTCTTCAAGATGAAGAAAAGTATTCTCGCTTAAGCGAAATTAATTCACTTGAGCGAGAATGGCACCCAAAATTCACCCTATCTGGACAAATTTCGCTTGAGCGAGAAATTTTGCTCAAGCGAGAATAGAACAGAGTTAATCCTTCTTTTCTTCTTTCTGCTCAATTCTTCTAAGCCTGATTACTCCTCTTCTTGGTTTCCTGAAATTAAAGCACAAAATGGGATTAAAAGGATTCAAATAAACCAAGACTCAGATAATACTTACTTGAATTCAAAATTCTAAAATTGGGAGAAATTAAATGTCAAATAAGTGCAATTAACCCATAAGTGCCATAATTCCATGTAAAAATATCCTAATATTTGGTACTTATCAGTAATGAAGATGGCACTCAATGTGCTGAATTTTGAAGGGACAGGGTCTCGCTCTGATATGTGTGACATCGGGGCTTAGTGCTTAGGAGTTTAATTCCTTTCATTTTCATATGTAGTGATTTAGGAAGGTTATTTTTAAGGTTCGTGCATGGCCAAGACGTATTTTTTTTATTATGTTGATAATTTAGTTTGAAAACCTTGATTTTACTTTAAAGGAAATTTAGTTTGAATTGGATTAAGTATTTGTTTAAAGGAGGATTGTGAACCTTTTTACCTCAAAGTTGACTATAATTTTTCCTTATATTTCAATTTGATGATTGTATTAGTATTTGGGGTAGAAGGGTGTCACACAAGGCCGTCAAGTAGATCCGTGAATCTGACCATTCCTCAAACGAGCCAGTCAGCTAGAAGTTTTGTATCCGGTCTGACGTTGACCAGCTGGCCAGCCGGATAGGAGTAGCCTTAAGTGGCTTTAACTCTCACATTCTAGGTTGATTTCTTCTAAGTTTATTTATGACCGAAAGTTGAGACATAATACTTGATCTTACCCTTATAACTCCCTCTAAAACTCTAAACTTTTACCCTATTTCCAATCTTCTATCTTAGCAAAGTTCTTCACTCATGCACAATACCTGTGCATTTGAAATATATAATAATTCTTATTCACATTTCAATTCTCATTACCTCATTAATTGTACCAAGATGTTAATCCTAATAAAAATATCAAAATAAATTTGTGCTATCATTTTTTAATTGACTATAGGCATATGTTTCTAGTACTATTCATAATGTATAGGACATAAAGAATGAAAACCAATTAAGGAAAGTAAACATAATGAAAGGCAAGGGCTGCTAGTTTTTACTTACTTATTTTGGTGTTCTGTGACAAAACAATTCACTTCAATTTTATGCTATTAAGCGGAACAATGTATATGCACTAGGTACATATTTATGATAAGTATGACAACAACGCCATATACAAAAACATGATCACAACAAGGATTTATTTCTCGGTATTGTGTAGCAATTAAATAACTTATTATTTTTCAATTGATTTCTATTTTTTCTAGTGGAAATTAAGAATAATCATTTGGTACAAATTAATAAACCATTCATAATGAACCACGATATCTAATCAGAAAATTTCATAAAAACCATGCCATCACTGTGGAATTTCATAAAGTTGATTGGTTTAACAATAATAATGTCGTGACACTTAGATAGTACATTACAAAAAAAATGACATAGCTACTGATGTTTTTAGTTACAAGCTATCTTTTGTCACTACAACCAACCTATACCTATAGTTTTTTTTTTCTTTTTATTACAAGATATCTCGTTCATTGTTCCCATGCTCGTCTCTCACTCTCTTAGTCTCTCGCAGCCTTTGAACCCTAATCTTCTTTTGATATTAAAAAATCCTATCCCTTTTTCTCGCAATCTGATTCATATGATTTTGTAATGTTATTTCTTGTTATGTGTTTTGACTTTGTTCACAACTCGATTTCAGTTGATTTCTTTCATAGTCATCTTTTGCGACTTTGCTTTCACCTAGTTTCATCTTTTTTATTCTCGTTCTTATGATTTTTAGCTTCATTCCATCCATTTGTGAATCACAAGTTGCATTTCTCCTTGCATGCGATTGCTCAAGCCTAAAGGTGCTTGCATTAGAGCATGCAATTTTTTCTATTGACATTGTTTGATCAAAAATTAGAGGATGATATAGGATTTTGTTGCATATATTTTTCATTTTTTCTTGATTTTATTTTCAAGGTAGACCAGTGGGTTCTTCCCAGGCGACAATTGATCATGATTGGTAAGGCACTGCTGAAAGCTTTGAAATTTGAAAGTACTTTATATCCTTCTCCTGCTCTTCAGTATTTTTGCGATTGATTTTTAATTCTTTCTGTTGATTTTTTTGTTACATTTGAGTAAATTAATGCACTCTTTTGAAAGACAGTAATTATTTCATATAGTAATTTTATTTCATTTGATTGGAAATTGTTTGTTCAAACCCACTTCACTTGGCTAAATTAATGAGGTCTTAACATTTTTCAAATTTGTATTATTAAATAATAAAGTTTCAAGAATTTAAAAATTCAATTGTTCATTATTATTGTAGTTATTTAAATTTTCTCAATGGGAAATTGCACTTATAAATTGAGATTGCACTTCTTTCATACTTTGCCAAGAAGAGAGAAAAGGAAGCAATGATGGTGTATAATTGGGTGTAGTTTCACCAAGATAAAAAAATGAAACCTCATTAATATCATAGCATGGTCCTCTCCTTGGTATGCCTTTTGCAACTCTATTTCTAATTACAAATTTGTTTTTGTTAATTACTTTTTAGTATGTAGTATAATTGTAAATGGAACTTACATGGTTTTTTTGGATTGTTTGTGCCATGATATGCTTTATACATCCCTTTTCACCCGTGCCTCCTCTTTTATGTTCTATAATTGCTAAGGTGTGAATATTGACAAGTTTCGTATGTTGTTGTAGTATTCCTAATTTTATTTGTTTTTGTAGAGCCTTGTGTGAGTTACTTTCCTTATTTTGCCTTTTTATGTTATGCTTTAAATGGAATTTTGTTTTTTCCACCTTGGCCCTCAATGAATTATCATTATTTTGAGTAATTTATTTTTGCATTTTGTACATAACTAGTATTGTGTCTAAACAAGTTGGTCCCCATAAGCAGGTATCATGTTAATGGTATTGGTATTCATCTTTGAATTATTTACATTTTATTTTCTAAAATTTTCTCTTTCATCCAATATTTATTTTTGGTGAGTTCATTTTGTTTACACATGTAGAAAAATATATATTACATATTTAGTGGTTGTTGTTAGTCAATACTTAGTTACCATTGACATGTCTATTTGTTGTACTTAGCTAATCAAATGCAGAATACTTAGTTGTTAAAAATACTAATTAGAAGTCTATAATATGTACTATTTTATCCTCTTAAAGCATATGAATCATAATCTCATTTTTGAATAAATTATTTTCAATAGAAAAATCTAACACATGTTCCAACACAAAATTGTTCAAGGTTCTGGATTACTGGAGATTTCACACAGGATATGCTGACTTTGTTTGAGAACAGTGGAAAAATCTAATGGTAGAAGGGCGAGCAACTTATGTATTAAAAGAAAAACTCGAGGTAATGAAAAGCAAGCTGGGAGTTTGAAATGAGGAGTCATTTGGGGAGCTGGATGGTAAAATAATTTAGGCAAAGGAAGTTGTTCATTCTCTAAATATTTGGTGTGGGATTGAGGCATTTTGTATTCGTTACAATAGACTTTTTTCAATTGTAAATGATAAAAATGAATCTATTAAAGATTTGGCGATTAGGAGGGAAGGGGGATTGTATGTAGTTTTAGTTAGCGGAGAAATTTGTTCCAATGGGAGATTGACCAACTAACACTATTGCAAGGAGAACTACAATCATTTACTGGTGGGTATCGATGATAGTTGGCGTTGGAAGGATACTCACTACAAAAAAAGTGTTATTTAGTGGGGGTTATTTTGCGGAGGTTATAAAAAACCCCCACAAATTAAAATGATTTACCATGTCCCAGTATACTGTCTAAAATGATAATAATAGTGGGGGTTTAATTCTTATTTGTGGAGGTCTTAATTCTTTCTTTATCCTTTCCCTCATTTTTTCACTGTTTCCCTCCTCTAATATTTTTTACATTATTCCGAGCCCTAACTATTCTTCTCCCCCTTTCTTCTTGTTTGCGCGTCTGAGCGCTTGCTTGCGGCTGAGTTGTTCCTTGAGGCTGAGTTTTTTCTCCCAGATTTACGCCATCCATCAAAGCACCCAGATTTACAGAAGTACATTGAAGAGTAGAGCAAGAAGGAGATCAAGGACATCATCGTCAGTTACGATCGCACATTTCTCGTTGCTAATCCTAGGCGCTGTGAGCCCAAGAAGTTCATTGGTCGCGGTGCTCCGGCTAGGGTCCAGAAGTCTTACCGTTGAAATCCTTTTTCAGGAAGAAACAGAGAAAAGAAGAAAAGATGATTTTGTCATTTGTTTCAGCTTTCAGTTCATGTTTTATGCTTTGGAAACCTTTCGTTCTTGACTTATAGTTCTATATTGTTTGCCTTATTTTCTGTTATCGGATGCTTTGTTGTTTTAATCAAACTTGTTATTTAAGTATGATTGCAAATTTTCTAGGACAACATGAATTTAGGTTTGAGTTTATGTTTCTGCTTATGCTGCTGTTTAATGTGTTAGCTCATTCTTGTTTCGTGGATGTTGGAATCCGTGGTTGGGCTCGCTTTTAATATCATTCTTGTGCAATCAAGTACCATTTGGAACTGAAAACCTCCCTTAAAAGAGTAAGGCCAAGCTAACACTCTTCAAACATGGAATGTGCTTATGCATTCTAGAGTTTTGAATTATAATTGCTTCAATACAAAGTTCTTAGTTACACATATTGTAAGCTTGTTAGTTGTGTGTTCTACCTATTGTAATGTGTTTTCCTTCTCTTTTAACTATTATAATTAGAGTCATTTCGGTTAGACTTAGAGTATATGCATGGCAATGTATTGAATTTTGAACAGCCAAATGCAAATGCAGTTATCGTCACTTAATCTAATTTTCATTTCGGTTAGACGGAGCACGTACAAGTGTAAGTCTACATGGATGCTCCGTCTGCCACGTCACCTATTTAACAACAGATACTAACGGCAGGGATGGATGTTAGGGTGTTTTGAAACTACAGGGACAAAAAGCAATGGTTTGAAATTATAGGGACTTTGACCCAAGTTGACCCAAACTACAGGGACTAAAAACATATTTTTCCCTATATATAAAGATTTTTCATTCTTATATAATAAATTATATTTTTATTTCTAAAAAAATATTTTATTATATTTTTTCTTCTTGAGAAACACAATTTGATCATTAAAAAAATATTTTATGAATTCTAAAATTAATTATTTTAAGTTTTTATATTAATTCTTGGGTAAAATATGTTTTTGGCCCCTATAAAATTAGCGAGTTTTGCTTTTAGTCCCTATAAAATATTTTTTTATTAAAGCGTCCTCCCAAATTTTTTTTTGTAATTAGTCCCTTTCCTCAAATGGAGTGTGTCAGATGCTGATGTGGACATTTTCTCTTTCATAGGTGTCAATTATTGCATTTCTGGCGGTCTTGGACTGCCAGAAAGTTAGATACTTTAACCGCCACAAAACCCCACTCCCTTTTCTCCCCCCTCTTCTCCCCCACCCTTGCAACCCACCGTTCTACGTAATTTTAGGTATAGAAGCATTGATGGAGAGCTTGTTGGTGTTATTATTGGTAGCAATTCACGGGTTTTGAAAACATATCCTATTTCTATTACATGTCATTCTACCAGGGGTGTGAAGGAAAAATTTTGGCAGAAAGGTTATATGACGAAAAAGTAACGTTTAGATATGAAGCTCAAAATTAGCCAATACTTCCTTTCAAATGCATTTAGATAAAATTTTGGGCTGTGAACCCAGATATTTGATATCATCCCTCATTAGCTGTCATGGTCCCACACTTCACCAAAGACAAGTCAATCGAAATCTCTCATGCACTCTACACGTTTGTAATTTTTTCCCAACCACTTCCACCACCTGCATACCCTAGTGGCCCTTCACCACCTGATATCATAATATAATATGAATAACAATATGTGAGAAGCCATCATTTTTCTTTGCTACAAATCACAGGTAGGAGACGAGAGTATGTTATATTTTGAGGATATATTTATTAGTCTCACACTTCATTAACAAGTTTGATGTTAGATAGGTGTCAAATAAGGTTTTTCCAACTAGAAGAAAAGGGTCAAATAAACGCAAGTGAGTAGTGTGTTGGGCCAAACATACAAACCTGACTATGTGAGCAGAGTAGATATTGGGGCTCAAATGCCTGTAATGGGAGGTGTCAAAGAATTTGAAACTACAAGCTTGTTCTCCCCTGACTGTTTTGTAGCTCGCTTTGTTGGTAACAATGGTTCCAACAATGAAATTGAAATGGTGGAGGATTTGAAGCTGCCTAGCATGAGATGCATAAGTGGAATTGATGGAGAAGGAGTTGACTGCAGGAGATAATGTCCTTCTTTATACAACAGGGGACAGAACTGCATCATATGATACTTTAATCAGAGATAATGTCCGCTAGATTCGAGTGCAGTTAACAAACCAAACCAGTTTAATTTGTATAGTCCAAGTGTGTACATAATTGAAAGAACAAGTATTCATTCACACGTAGCCAAACCACTCATAGCACCAAATTCTAAATTAATTAATCAAATGATAGATATATTAATACATCAAAGGAAATGTGGAAGACCGTCAGACCGACAAATAAGGAAGTATACAAATGGAAAAGATAATGAAAACCACACAAAACGTATAATTAAAGCAAGCTAGCAATTAAATGAATTTTCTCTCATGATTCTTGTCTAAAACTTGGACTGAAGATAATTGATGGTAGTTTTTTCCAAATGGAAAGCCTTCACAAGAATGTCACTAGCAATCTCAGGCGTAGAACCAAACACAACATTACCAATGGTGATAGCTCCTGGATTCTGACTGCTAAGAACTGTAATGGCAACAACATTACCATATTCAACATTTCTCTGGTAGTGGATGACACCAAGAGTGTTCAATCTGGACTTATTGCGAGCCATGGAGACACCAAGAGTGTTCAATCCTGGTAGCTGAGTTGCAAAGACTGGACTTACTTTACACCCTGCTGGGTTCGTGGTATTCCCTGCTATGTGAAGGCCACTTTCGTTCAACAACCCCTCCATCGCCATCGCCACCTCATCCACCGCTATCGTCTTACTCAACTACGCACTTTTCGTCACCGTCGACTTCTTCACCACCATCGCGCTGCACTCTGCAGAAGAACCATTCTCAGATTCGAGTCCCTCCTTTCTCTTCCTCCTTGATGGTGAAGAGCACCATCGAGTGACCAACTTCCATTAGGGGTAGTGGGTGCTTTATGGTTGAAAGGGAGAAGGGATGAGGAAAACAGTAGGGTGGGGTTGCAGGGGTAGGGGAGAAGATGGAGTGGAAGGTTTTGTGGCGATTAAAGAGTGTAAACCGCCAGAAATTCAATTATTGACACATATGAGAGAGAAAATGTGCCACGTCAGCATTTGACACACTCCATTTGATGGGAGGGACTAATTGAAAAAAAAAAATTTGGGAGGACGCTTTAATAAAAAAAATTTATAGGGACTAAAAACAAAACTCACTAATTTTACAAGGACCAAAAACATATTTTACCCATAATTCTTTTCTCCAAATCTCAATTGATTATATTCTCAACTTCTGAGTTTTTCTTTGTATATTAAAATTTTCATTTTCTCCTCAAATCTCAACTGTTTATATATTAGATTAGAGGACATTTACATGCTCAAGATTTGCTTTTCACCGTTATCATGTCAATAATTCCTAATTGAGGTGGTGGTAAATCAGCCTTTTACAATATATAATTTTCGTAGAATTAAATCCGTTACAGTTAATTCTACTCAGCTGATAATAAATACCCAATAGTTATAGGCGGTTTGTTTATTAGCTAGCAATAATTAGGGGTGCAAGCGGGTCCGACCCAACCCGCGAACCCGACGAATCCAACCAAACCCGGCCCGAAGATATTTAACGGATCGATTTGGGGTATTTGATTCGGTTCAGACATTTTCTTTCAAACCCGATCTGGTTCAGTTCGGGTCTCGGGTTTGCCTATGTTGAACCCGATAGACCCAACCCGAACCAAATCAGAAAATGGAGTCTTCATCTTATTTCATTTTCATGCAATGAGAGAACAAAATTAGGGGCAGCGGCAGCACAAGCAGAGGTGGTTCCCCAAATCCTATTTTATCTGCTTCTCTCAATTTATTTTTCTCTATTTCTTTTCTTTTTTTATTTTATATTTTAATTTAATTTCATCTTCCACATTAAAAAAAAGGAAAAATATTCATGACCCGATGACCCAACCCAACCCGGGCATATTCGGGTTGGTTCGGTTCGGGTTACTCACCCAAAAAAATACAAAACCCGAACCGACCCAACCCACCACCATACTTTCGGTTCGGACTTGATGTCACCCCAAACCCGATCCAACCCTGATTACACCACTAGCAACAATGCATAATCAATTTCACAGAATTTTTTTTATGAGCAAAATTTCATTTAAAGGAGTACTAGGGGTACTCAAACCCAAAAACAGATAAGTATCAATTTCATAGAATTAATTTTAAATCACTTTTATCTAATGTATTTCATAAAATACATATAACTTATTTTAAATTATTAATTTTAAAATCAAATCTATTTAACTATAAACTAAACAGTACACAATTAGGGATGGCAATTGAGCCCAAGCCCTATGGGTACCCGCAAAAATTACCCGCAATGGGCAGGGTAAAAACCCGCAATGCGGGTATGGGCGCGGGTACGGGCAAAAGCCCGCATTTTTTCATGGGGACGGACGCGGGTACGGGCACTTTGATGCCCAACCCGCCCCATACCCGCACTCATATATATAATTATTTAATAAAAAAACCATATATAATTATATATAGGTATATATTAATTTTATTAAAATATCTAATATATTTACACATATTTTTAAAATTAATATATATAATATATTATAAATTAAAAAATATTTTTATAACTATCTATTTGTGTTTTTTTTACTTTATAATATATGACTAATTAGTCTTTACCAAAAATATATGACTAATTAGTGTTAATAATAATTTTTTATAGATCTTGAAGAATTCTAACACATGATATCCAAGTTTATAAAATAGTGTGACGTGAAAGTATATTGTAATATTTAATAAAAATTTTGAACTTTAGATCATTTGTTGTGTTTTAGAACATTAACATATTGTGTTTCAATATAATTAAATTATTGTATCACTGATATTTAAAAGTTATGTTTGGACGATCTTCGAGTAACTTTTTCAATTGAGATATAGTTTTCTTAAATTAATATTTTTTTAATAAGTTATTAATTTTTTACTTAATAAAAGTGCGGGTAACGGGCGCAGGTACGGGCATATAGGTGCCCAGCGGGTACGGGGACGGGCACTAAAGTTACTGCCCACGCAGGTACGGGCGCGGGTACGGGCTTTTTTAAAAACGCGGGTACGGGGATGGGCACTATGGTACCCTGCCCATAGGGTACCCATTGCCATCCCTATACACAATATGTCATTCCGATGTTCAAACGTATTCACATGGACGCCAAAGTAATATGCCTCGAATATTCATTGCACATCGTGTTATTTGAATGCACAAAATTGCACAGAACAATTTAACAATAAAAAGAAGGTGGGGGTGGGGAAGTCTATGTTTTAACTAAATTATGGAGTCTCAATTATTATTGTTATATATTGTAAGATAATGAAATTTGGAGTGACGAGTGCACTCTTTCTGTAGACCAGTGATTGGGTTACGTCTTTGATTATAACATGTGGCCCCTCTAGGTTTACCAAAAATCTTGAGCATAAAGTCATCAATCACTTTACATTATAAAATAGGCTAAAGTGCCCATCTTAATTGCACTTAATCCAAAACCAATCAACTTGATTCTCTTAAAGAAAAAGAGGGATTAAGTTTGTACTTTGTTTGATTAAAGAAAGTGACGTATTCGTTGCCCATTAAAAGTTATGGACATATTTTCATCACACATATTTTTTAAAATGTTAATCTTCATTTTGAATTACTATGAATCAAGAATCCAAAACTCAAAAAAAAAAAAAATTAAAACATTGCCAGTATAAATAAATAAATATTACTTTTTTGGTAATTAATGTATTATTATATTATTTATTGTCAAACATAATAAATAATAAAATGACACGTATATTAAAAAAATTTATTTAATAGTATATTAAAATAAAACTCTTTCATTAAAAGAAATTCATTAATTAAACTTCTATTGAATGATCATAAAGAAGAGAGCATAACATTCATTGCTTGATCAAATATTTTCGTATCTATCATTTGCCAGCTAATACTGTAACTGCATCTAAAAATGCCATAAAAGAAACAAAAGGACGGTATTGCCCATAGTCGATCATAAGTCCATCCGCGGGTGTTGCATTGGCCCATAGTTTGTGTACATATATGCATTTTTTGTGTATCATTTGTTTCATAGGATTGAATGTGCATCTATATAGTGTAGCTCTACATCTAATTCACTTTAACGTAATTTTAAAACGTAGATTAAAATATACTATATATCTTAATATTAAGAGAAAAGAAAGGAAAAAGATAAAAAGTGATGTGATAAATATTGTGACAGAAAATTAAAAAATAGACAAAGACATAAGATGCATGTAAAAATTAGAATGTGAAAAATTAAAGATGTTGGCTCATAAGACATTTTTAAGTTAACTTCATGATCATGAGATGTTATCATTGTTAATTTAATTTCACATTTTGTTATTAGAATTCTCTTTATTTTTCTTTTCATTTCCTTATTCATTAGATAAGATATCATTTTGGCCTGAATTGGTGTTTTTAACGTGATTTTGTATGAAATCAAACACATGATAAATCATGTGCTTTGGTTCACATGTATATGAGATTAGTTTTAACTTTTGGTGAGTTAATTTGCTATTTGCACCAATGGTTCATTGAGTCGTGGATGATAATATAATTAATACTTTGTTTGGTTTAAGTATAATCAATTTCACAAACAATTCTGTCCAATTTGCTTTATAAAACGTGCATCACTCATACTCATCTATAATTATTGATTTCAGCATCAATTTTACTCAATTGTAAACCAAATGAACACTAAATTGTAAACTAAATGAACACTAAATTGTAGCTAAGGGAAACGATTTTGACAAACAAGCAACTAAAAAGGCAGCTCATATACTAGAATAACCCAAAAAAAGGGGCAAATATTTTACATAAATATATAATTATACTCGATAATATATAACCCTTATGGTTTTGAAAAAATCAAATATTTTCCAAAACCGTTCCTATTTTCCCCAAAAATAGTACCGAAAACCCCCCTTCACCCTTTTTATAATTTTTATCTACTTTTAATAAATTACATATACAGATTACGACAACTTAGACAAGTTTTTGTCTTATAATTTTTACCGAGATCGTATTATGATTAATTTACTTAGTTAATCAGGGTGATTTATTCTGTCATGACCATGGTGTTGCATGTCCATGCAGGGGATGATGAGAAAGGTTGTTGTTGCAATTGTTGCAAAACCAAAATTTGAGTGAAATTGGACAATTTTTGGCGGAGAAAGGTTCGCTCGGACCGGAGCCATTCGTTTTCGGTTCGTATGCGGTCACAGTGATGCAAGATGAACTGCAATCGGTTGTTTAGTTCCCTGTTTTCGATCCTACACTTGTTCAACTGGTTCCGTAGGTTCTCTAGGTGCCTCTGTTTACGCATCCTCGACCTCCGGGCCGATTCCCGGTTCGATATCATGCGTCGCCGCTTTCGCTCGTCCAAAACAGACACATCCCGGTTCGGTTCGTCAGGGTCCGGTTTAGGCTTCTCATGGGTTTGGTTCGGTCCATCAGAACCGGAACTCGAGGTAACCGGTTTGGGGTCGTTGGTGGGTTCGAGGATGCCGGAAAAAAGGTCATGGCAATCCCACGGCGTGAAACTGCCAGCGAAGGCTGAGAATGGGTTTCCGAAGAGAGGGTCAGAGGGAGGGAGAGCAGAGAGCATGGTTGGGGAGGCAGAGTAACAGGGTTTTTGTTAATTAGTGGGTGGTGGAGGAGAGGAGGGAGAAAGGGAAGAAACGCAGCGTAGGGTGCCCTTATTTATGGACGAGTTTGTGGGGTCAAATTCTGAAATTAAGGTGAAGTAGTAAGGGTGTTTTAGTCAGAAACTGTGTGTTCCTTGCATGGCTTTTGAGTCATTTGCCACTATGGTTGTGGGGCCCATGGGTCACATTAGCTTTTTTTCAAGTTGGGGGTATAGATGGGTGGGTCCCTCGTACTCGTAGATATTGGTTTATATTTTTTATTAAGCTTCGTCACGAAGGTAAAACGGAGATTACCATAAACCAACGGGATTCACTAAAGCGTCAATGGTTTTTTAATACACTGTAGAAGGGATGTGGGACTACAGTTACAACTTAATGTTTAAAAGTGATAGGTTTTTTTTAATAATAAAATTTTATTAAAAAGTGAAACATTTAATGTTAATGAGAGACCCATAATAGAATACAATTTTTTTTTCTAAAAAAAAAACTGGGGTGTTTATAAATCTAGATAGGCTCACAAACTTGATAAATCTGACCTATTCCGATAAAAAAAATTCAGGTTGATTTGAATAGACAGGCCTCGAGTCATATAATTTTATATGTGAGATCCAATTTTAATTTTAATTTTAATTTTAATTTTTATGAATACTTTTAAAAATGTAAATATATCTATAATCTAAAACTTTCTTCCTGATATTTAGGTTGCTCTAGTTTAATTTTTTTTTTTTTACAAATACAACCCAACCTAGCTAGCTAATTCAAAAATCAGTGATGGATTCAGATATTTTTCCGTCAAAACTCCAACCGACCCGTGATACCCTTGAATAAAATAGAAACGTGCTTAGTTTATCATGGCGTTTGAGTGTGTGAAAGGACCATGCGTGTCCAATGATTAGGAGGTTTGGTGACATGGGCCAATGTTCTGTTACAGTCTTACTGTAATAATTAGTAGCAGTATTACTATTGTGCTTACTTATTGACATGCCGGGATAATTAAGTAAATCAACTCGTTTCTACTCTCCGATAATTAGAGTTGAAAATACAAATTAAATTAAATTAAATTAAATTCCTTATTTAAATGAGTTGATAAATTAAAAGAGTTAATTTAATAATAATTTAAAATATATAAAAAATAAATAATTACAAAATGATATTTTAACATAATAGTTTAGAGTGTGTTTATTATAATAGTTTTTTTTATAAACAACATGTATTCTCTATTATCAGGGATAATCCTGTTCACAGTTTAGTATAATAGTTTAGACTGGGTTAATTGACAGTCTTTTTAAGCTTATTTATAGTATATTTAAGTATAGTTTGTAAGTTTCTGCGAATAAAATAAAATTATTTTTCATTCGTTAATAGTTCATTTTCATAAGCCACTTTTGTAGCTTATAATTTAGAGTTTATTATTTCTTTTCTTTTATGTTTACCCTTAATAATTTAATAAAATTCTTCCTTTTTTTCTTTGCATTATATAAAAAATAATGTCAAAATATTAATTATTAAAATTCAAAAGTTAATTAAAATATTAGTAAAGATAAATTATTTCAACCATTATTTGATTTTTACTATTTTTTGGATTTTTTCATATAATAATATTTTATTTTAGTTATTAAATTAAAGAAATGATTTATTTACAAAATTTTTAATATAAAAACAAAAAAATTAAAAAATAGTTTTCCAAAACACCTAAAAGTAATTTCAGAATTTTAATTTTTAAAAACTAAAAAATAGTCACACTTTTCAAAGCTATTTTTAAAAATTGTTTATTAAATAAGTTTTTCAATTTTCTGTCTTTTAAAACAGAAAACTGTTTTTAAAAATTATAAATAAATAAACTCTTAATTTCTCCGTGAACAAATTTAATTCTCTTTCTGGTTAGGAGAAAATTGAGATAAACAAAGTTGGCTTGTTCAATATGACTTGATTTTTTTAATTTTAATCCATCCTTATAAATTAATCATAAATAAACTTTTCATTGTATTTTTAGTGGAAAGCTAGTTCTTTATTAATTGAATCATGACATCAGTGGTGAAAGCTCAGTAAATTAATACTACACTACAGGTGATTGACGTACCATTAACAATTTTTAATTTATTCTAAACATTAAATCCCATATCATGCATTTAAATTAGGAAAACTACATTTCTATACTAAAAATTGGTATATGAAGTGTAGAGAAGAGAACTAGAAAGAAAAAAATGAAATTGAAAGAGAAAATAAAAAAAATGTGATAAATGATAGTATAATGAGAAAGGAAAAAAAAAAGATAAAAAATGAAGTGTGTAAATATAATTGAATCTGGAAAAATTAATTTGTTTAAGCACAAGTGATTTTATTTGGTTTGCGGCTTTGCCGCCTTTGCGCTTAGCCACATATATGTCCGAGACTCCGAGTGGGAGGTTACCAACTAATGTGAGGATTAGAGGTATGATATGAATGAATAAAAAATAGTGAAATCTCATATTCATAAAAGAGAGCAATAAAGAAATATAATTTTAAAGAAAAGAGACACTTTATTAAATCTAATTATTAATTAAAAATAATATATTAATAAATATAATTTTTAATATTTTAAATTGAAAATACTATATATTATTCTTTTATATATCAGCAAAAAAATTATTCTTAATAATATATTTATTAAATTTCTCTATATGAACATGATGATATATATTTAAGATAATTAATTTTTATATGATTGAGTTGATCAAAATTAAAAATATATCCACTTAATCATTAAAATAAACAAATTAAAATTATTGATATAAAGGTCAGCCAAGATCCATTAGGTTCGATAAAAAGATTAATAAATAAATCAAATATCCAATATCCATTTATTTATAGTATTGAGCATAAGAATATTTAAAATTTTATGTGTTTATAGCATTTTTATATTTTAAATATAATAAATACTTTTTTATATAAAAAATTTCATTTTTAATGTTTTTATTCAGGATTGATATTATTAAGGTTGATCTTATTTAAACCATTAAAAACTTTATTTTTCATTAAGATCATATATCAGTACTGGTGTTTCTGTTTATTATTAATTAAATTTTAAGAACCACAAATATCAGTTATCTTAATTAATAATTAGACACTAATTAAGAAGGGCTAATATAGCTGATATTGTAGTTGTTAGTAATAATAATAAATTAATAATAAAATTTTTGCATTGACTTAATCTGTTTACTGTTAATTTATATTTAGAAACTTCCTCCATTAATAACTCAATAAGAAACTCTTTTGTTCAAACATGCATGGTAATGATCAGCGAACGAGAGTGGCAACTATCATTGACTAAAGATGTATACCTAATACAATTTATATATGCACGCGTGATTTAAGATTAAATCTAGTATAGTATTTTATAACTCTTTTTATGTCGTGCGCACACAATTACGTGCGCAACTATTCTTTCAAATTATTCTTTTTTATCCACTTTCTGATCCAGTGTTAAAGAAATCAGCATTGCTAATTGCAATATCTGATATATTTCATAAAAAAGCAGCGTTGACAAAATATGCTGCATTTTCAACTACAAATAGTTTTGTCAATGTTATTTTTATAGTTAAATTAAGAGTAGATTACACGATCCCCTCCCCTTACACAAACTTAAATTACACTATCCTCTTTTTTATTATAAAACTTACATTTATCTCCCAGGACGAAGCTTGGGACTAAAGATGGCCATAACCCTCCTCAATTTTTTTAAAAGTAATATATATATATATATATATATATATATATATAAATATAATGTGTGTTTATTGTATAAATTTATATATATTGTATATTATTGGATAAAATTATATAATAGAAACTTAATTAGGATATGACATAGGCTATATTTAGTAAAATTAGTTGATAAATTAGTTAAAAGATGATAAGTTAACTTATTTGTTGGTGAATAAATTAACTTATCATCTTCCATCTAATTTATCAACTAATTTTACTATATATATATTTACTAAATAACTTATTGAATTATAAATGTTTGATTTAAGTGAATAATTAATGTAAAAATATAGAAAGACACATTTGCATAAATTTTATTATATAAATTTTATTTTTATTTTCTAGACAAAAGTATAGTATTAGGTAATTATAATTTTAGTTTTATTTTTTAAATATTAAATTTTAATTAATTTTTTTGTGATAAATATTTGATTAAAATTAAAATAACTAGAAAAATAATTAATATAAATTTTTAAAAGAAAATAATAATTAAAATAATTCACAATTTTTTTAAAGTTAGATACACAATATACAAATATATATATATATATATATAATTATAAGTGTTTATCTTAATTCTCTATATATTTCATTTATTTTTTTCATTTTTTGTAATATTATAATATTATCAAGTTATTAGTGTTAAAATTTTATGAAAATTGAAATAAATAATCAAGATGATAAATAGTTGTAATTCAATGATTAGATCAATAAAATTCACATTTAATTTAAAGTTATTAATAGTGTAATACTTAGCATAACTCACACTCATATAAGTTGAACCTTCATATTTTAAGTATAACAAAATTGCATTTGAGGTGGGGTGATTGATTGAAAAGAGTTACAATATTGATTGAAAAGTTTATAATATTGGTCCCCCTTAATCTCACTTCCTAGCTTCGCCCCTGTTACCTCTCGTAGATGAATATGCATTACGTTTTAATCCATTTAAAAATAAATAAACCTTTTATAGTGATGGTGAATAACTATGAATCGGTCTTAATGAATATTTTTTTTTTCTTTTCTCTACATGTCACCAATTGTATCAATTTTAAAATTTCACCAAAAATCTTTATTTTATTTTTTAATGTCTTATAGTTGATAGTTGATGTTCAAAATTACATACTAATAATATTGAAAATCACAAATCAAGAAATAAATGTCCATAAGAGCTTGTTTAGATTAAAATGAACTAAATTGTAACGCATACTCATCTCTTAGGAGAGCTGAGTATATGTTTTAAAATAAGAGGAGGAGTGTGTAATTTAAATTTCTTTTAGAGGAGGGAGTGTAATTTACTCTTAAACCAAATTTATGAATTTATTCGATATAAATTGTCAGTTTAAATTTTTTTAAACTATCATCTAATGGTGTGTCGTTGTCATATTATTTAATGGGTTTAATAATATATGATATGACAACATATTATCATTGAATGAGAGAATGTAAAACCTTTTTTTACACTAACATTGTATATTTATTAAACTCTAAATTTATATATATATATATTATATATACTTATTTTTTTTTAAAAAAAGAGATAAAAGGGGAAGATGATAATTTCCCTTTTCTTTTCTTATAATTGAAAGTCATAAATAAAAAACGTAAAAATTAGAGCAACCAATGGGGAGGTTACTTAAAGCATTTGCTCTAACCTCCCCATTAATTAGAAGGCCTCTCTCTATATATCATATATATTAATAAAATTTTTATTTTAAATTTTAAAATATTGTTAATTATTAATATTTTAAAAAGATTATTAATTATTAGTTGATAGATGATAATTAAAAATAAACATTTTCTTATAAAAAAATAGACTACTCAACCTACCTCTTTTTTTTTTAAGAAAATGATTCATAATTTTATATAATTAGGCTTTTTATCTTTTAAAAATATATCACTTATTTCATATTTTGTTTTAGGACAATATATATATATATATATATATATATATATATATATATATATTGGATCGGCTTGGTAAAAATAAAGTGTCGTCAGAGTTTTTTTCTTTTCTTTTACCAGAGAAGTTACAAAGATGAAAATATTTTTCGATCGAACAGCTAACATAAATGAAGTTTCTGTTATAATTTTAACATACGTGTGTGCGCTGGACGCACGTATATAGGTGCTTATTATATGGGTATATACAGGTCTGCATTTGAGGCATGGAATCATCGTGAAAATAAAGCCTCCCATAGTTGTAAGCTAGGGAATCTATAGGTTACTAGAATAGTCAGAGGAGTTGGGAAAGAAAGTTGCGAAAGAATAATATACGTTAGCGCTAAAAGGTAAGGAAAGAAGAAAAACACAAAAGTAATTAAACTATGCTCTCAAGTTTTTTTCTTCAAGGTTGCTGCTTTAGAAATGGTTAGCATGTATGTAAATATATATATATATATATATATATATATATATATATATATATATATATATACTGGTCCAAATATTCCTTTACTGTATGGGATAGCTGGCTGATATATAATAAACCACGTACAAAAGGTTGGTGTTTTCTTTCTTTAATTTTGTTAAGTATGAATTCTCTCACTTGTACTCTACCTCTTTTCTCTCTGTACTCCTTCCCCAAGAAACGTTTTAGCAATTAGTTCTTCACTTTCAATAAGTAATAAACAATAAATAGTAGAAACTTCTAAAACATTCAGACCCCAAATGTCAACAAACCCTTAGTTGCTATTTTGCAATTCACCTATGGGGAGGATGGCCGCATAGTTGTTGGAACTACTAAAATTAAAGGCTAGCTACTAAGCTAGCTTTTAGGAAGGGGAGTTAAAGGGGGGAGGTGGAGGGTTGTAGAAACCTTTGCCTCCTATATGTTCTGAGAATTTTTCAACATTTACAAAATTCCATCTCCTTCTCCTCAATATTTCCAAACATACCCTAAGGGACAGAAGAGATCATACTCAGCGAGATCGGCTTATAAAGTATTATAAGGCAGTGAACAATTAGTGAATAAGGTTTTGTAAAAAAAAAAGTCAAAATTGATCCCTTTAAAAGTTTTGGCCTATGTATGGAGAATTTTGCTTGACAAAATTTCTACTAGAAGAAATATGAGAAAGGAGGGATATATATTACATCAAGACAAGATAGTGATTGTATATCTTCTCCACCTTAGATGAAGAAAGTGTAAAAAATGTAAAGTCATTTTTTAGCACAAGCTTGTTAATTAAAAAAAAAAAAACGAGCTATTTAACTTTTGTGGCATGCATACTTCCTAAGTTTTAGAATCCTTTTATTCATGCAGAACTTGAAGAGGAAATATATATGCTTCAACCATAAGATTTTAAAGAACAAAGAAAAAAAACTTGATTTGCAGGTTAATCAAATTTTTGTATGGGCTAAAGAAGGCGTCAAGATGTTGGTACAAAAGATTTGATTCCTTTATTATTAGCTTTAGATACAGTAAACTGAGTTCAGACCATTGTACATACAATAATTTGGAGATTATGACCTCATCATTTTGCTATTGTACGTGGATATAACATGGTGGTAAGGTCCGACAAATATCAAGTCCAAGAATTGAAGACATAGTTGGCTAGGGAGTTTCATATGAAGGACTTGGATCCAACAAACAAGACTTGGGGATGCAAATTCACTAAGACAAGATAAATAAGAAACTATGGCTTTCTCAAAGGAATTATCTGTAGAAAGTCTTGTGATGCTTCAAAATGCAAGATTGTAAACCAATCTCTATCCCACTTCTTATCAATTATAAATTATCCTCAAGTGCATGCCCTAACACTAGTAGCGAAGTGAAGAGGATGGAAATATCTTGCGTACCATATGCATTTAGCAGTGGGAAGCCTTATGTATGCAATGATCTATACAAGATCAAATATTGCTCAACTAATTGGGTTGGTTAGTTGATATATGGCAAATCTTGGTAGAAAACAATTGGAAGGTTGTAAAGAGGATCCTAAGATACATTTAAGGAACCTCAGGTGCAACATTATGTTTTGAAGGATCAGAACTCATTGTCAGAGGTTAGATTGATTTGGATTTTGTAGGTGATCTTGATAAAAGAAAATCTACTACAGGCCGGCTATGTGTTCACACTTTGCAGGAGGAGAGGTAAGCCAATTATAGACTGTTATAGCTTTATCTACTACAGAAGATGAATACATGACAATTACCCAAGCATGCAAGAAAACTATTTGGATTCAAATTAAATGTTGATAGGAACTACTTAAGCACAAACAACAAAAGAATTCTGCATATTGTGACAATCAAAGTTCCTTGCAGAAGATCCATACCAAAGATAACCTAGTAGATGTAATGACAAGACCAATAAATATTGACAAGTTTATATGGTGTAGATCCTCCTATGGTCTATTAGAAATGTGAGTATCATGGAATTGGCAAGGATAGAAAAGTTTACAAAAGTGACTTTAAGTAGGAGAATGTAAAAAATATAAAGCTATAACTTTTGTGTCATGCTTGCCAAGTCAAAAAGAGTGAGTTATTTTACTTTTGTGGCATGTATACTAAGTCAAAAAGGGTGAGCTATTTTGCAAAATTTTCAAGAGAAACTGTACTTGTTTTCTCATTATCTTTAGAGATAGGTGTTGTAATTTCTTCCACTTAGTGAAAATTATTTTTCTATCCTTGCCCGTGGTTTTTCCCTTATCCGTTAAGGATTTTCTACGTTAAAATATTGTGTGTCAATTCCAACTTTTATCATCTCTATTTTAGTTATGTGATATTATTTCATTACTCTGATACTCAATAGAAAGAATAGAGCACTTGATGATTTATTGGAGATTCTGATATCAAGTGGGATTACAATGTTATAGTTAAAACAACTAGGAATAGAAAGGAAGGAGAAAGAATGTTACTGAATGTGCATAAGGTATGATTGATAGGTATTATGTAAATTGTACATTGTAAGAAGCCTATATTAGACTATATATACAAGAGGGAGATAAAAAACTAAGTAACAACTGTAAACAGTTCTATAACTAAATGAACTAACTACAAACAACAAGCTAACAGTAAACAGAATAAACTAACTAACAAATCCTAACAAATCAGAATACAGCTAACTAACTTAATTGACTTTATTACAACTAACTTATTATTAGTAGAATTATCCAATACCCCCCACAAGCTAGAGAGTGAATGTCAAGGACTCCCAGCTTGGAGAGAAGGTAATGAAAAGGCTGAGGATCTAAAGGCTTTGTCAATATGTCTATATGTTGTTCCTTGCTAGAAATAGGAAGTAAATGAAACAGTTTGGCTTGCAGCTTGTCTCGGACAAAGTGACAATCAATTTCCACGTGTTTAGTGCATTCATGGAACACTACATTGGTTGCAATGTGCCTAGCTGAGTCACTATCACAATATAGGAGAGCTGGCTTGATGTAAGGTAAAGATAGATCTTCTAGAAGATAAGTAAGCCATTGAATCTCAAAGACGATAGTTCATTAGGCTCTGTATTCAGCTTCAGAAGATGATCTGGAGATGGTTGTTTATTTCTTTGATTTCCATGAAATTAAAGAGTTTCCAAGGTAGATACAAAATCCAGTGACTGATCTTCGTGTGTCAGGACAAGAGCTCCAATCAGAGTCACTAAAAGCTTTGAGTTGAAGATAAGAACTAGTGGATAAAAATGCCTTGGCCAAGAGAGCTCTTTAAATATCTAAGAACCTGAATCCAAGCTTGAAAGTGGAAGTCAGTATGAGAGCACATAAACTAGCTTAGTTGTTGGATAGCATAACTAATGTCTGGTCTTATAGTACTAAGGTAGAGAAGCTTGCCAACAAGTTTTCTGTAGCCAACAGGATCATGATAAGGTGGACTATCTTGTTGAGTGAGTTGGGTGCCTTTTGCCATTGGAGTAGAAGCTGGTTTGGCTACAAGGAGACCAAAGTCAGAAAGTAAGTATAAAGTGTATTTTCTTTGGGGATAAAACCAAACCTGTATGAGACCTAGCTACTTCCAAACCAAGGAAGTATTTAAGGTTGCCAAGGTCCTTGATGTGAAAAGAATTATCAAGGTATTGCTTAAATGAGGCTATTTCTTGAAGATCAGTGCTAGTCAAAATTACATCATCAACATAGATCAAAAGATCAGTAATTCCTTGAGGAAAATGTTTAATAAAAAGAGAATGATCATAAGGGGATTGATGGTAATGAAGATTAATAAGAAAAGAGGAAAGCTTGGCAAACCATTGCCTACTTGCTTGCTTAAGTCCATAGAGTAACTTATGGAGTTTACAAACAAGAGAGGGATTAGAGCATTCCTAACCTTACGGGACATCCATGTATACTTCTTCCATTAAATCACCATGACTGAAAGCACTGTGAATATCAAGCTGAAAAAGAGACCAATGTTGTGAAGAAGCCACTGCTAAAAGAAGCTTAACAGTAGTGAGTTTGGCAATAAGGGCAAATGTGTTAAAGAAATCAAGGCCTTCTGTTTATGCATAACCCTTGGCCACTAATTTGGCCTTATATCTTTGTAATCTGCCATCAGAATTATACTTAATTTTGTAAACCCATTTGGAACCAATGGTGGTCTTGCCAGGGGGTAGTTTGGTTAGAGACCAAGTCAGGGGTGTAGCCAAGGGGGTGGCAGGGGCCACGGCCCCCCAAAATATTTTCAATTTTTTTGTTAACTATATAGGTCCCATAAAATATATCTCATGAATTATTACTTCGACCCCCCTAAAAATTTTATAGATTTTGTAGTATTAAATACTTCTTTATGACTTTTGCTATTCATCTTTATTTTGTCAAAAAATAAGTTTTAAATTTTTATTATTTCCTTTTTTATATTGATTTTTTTATTCTTATTCAAAGATGATAAGATAATATTCAAAATTATAAATAAGATTTGATTAGAAATATTGCTTATAAAAATGATTTGATTAGAAATATTAGTCTATAAAAAGTAAAAAGATCAAAAGGGGAAGCATATGAGCATTATAAAAAATAGGAAAGAAGGGAGAAAATATTATTACTTAGGTAACATCATATATAACATTAAACAAGATTTTGTTTGATTTAAATATGTTTTATAGAATTACATGATAAGAAAAATTAAAAATTTGATTTACAATTATCTGAATTAAATAGAAGATTTAACGAAAAGGCAATTGAACTTCTTATACTTAGTTCAACTTTAGATTCCAAATACTCTTTGAAATCATTTGATATTGAACAAATTTGTTAACTTGTTGAGAAATTTTATGCAGATGAAGGAACGAAGAGTTTTCTTTAAATAAAATTTATTATTCTTAATTAAAATTATTTAACATTTTTATCATAATTTTTACTCCATTTGGTCCTTTTTATAAGACATACTTAACGGAATTACACATACCAATAAAAGTAGTTAGAGTTAGTTAATTTTATTGGAGTTTTAAAAAATACTTTAACATTATAGTTTTACCCTTATTTAATATCATTAACTAACTCCACTACCATTTGATACTCTCTTCGTCTCTTATTGTAAGACCATTTCAACCGTTTCACACAGTTCAAGAAAAGTTGGTTAATGTATTGGTCTTTTAAAAAAAATATAGCATTCCAAATATACCCCTATTTAAAAGTCACTATATTTTAGAGACATTAATTATCACATGGTGGAAGATTCCAAAAGCCACTTTTCAATTGTGTAGTTGAGCATGTGAGTAAAACCTCATTAATTATTCACACTCATCAATATATGAGGAATTAAAAAGAGTTGAATATTAATGAAGGACAAATATGAAAAAAATAATTAATTTATCTAAAAATCTGCAAAGGGTACTCTTATATTAAGGGACATTCAATTCTTCTAGAAGGGGTCTTATAAATAGGGACGGAGGGAGTAAGTTGGAAAGAAACTAAAGTTAATAAGGGTAAATGAGTAAAATGGTAATAAATGTTGCTTTGAAATTGTAAAGTGTCTTATAAAAATGACAACAAAAACTTGTAAGAGGTGACTTATAGAAAAGACCGGAGGCAGTAATATTTTATTCCGCCCCCCAAAGATAAATTCCTAGTTACGCCCTTGTACATACTAATAAAAATAGTTAAAGTTAGTTAATTTTATTGGAGTTTTAAAAAATATTTTAACTTTCTAGTTTTACCCTTATTTAATATCATTAACTAACTTCACTACCATTTGATACTCTCTCCGTCTCTTATTGTAAGACCCTTTCAACCGTTTCACACAGTTTAAGAAAAGTTGGTTAATGTATTGGTCTTTTTAAAAAAATTATAGCATTCCAAATATACCCCTATTTAAAAGTCACTATATTTTAGAGACATTAATTGTCACATGGTGGAAGACTCCAAAAGCGACTTTTCAATTGTGTAGTTGAGCATGTGGGTAAAACTTCATTAATTATTCACACTCAGAAATATATGGGGAATTAAAAAGAGTTGAATATTAATGAAGGACAAATATAGAAAAAAATAATTAATTTATCTAAAAATCTGCAAAGGGTGTTATATTAAGAGACACTCAATTCTTCTAGAAGGGGTTTTATAAATAGGGATATAGGGAGTAAGTTGGAAAGACATTAAAGTTAATAGGGGTAAATGAGTAAAATGGTAATAAATGTTGCTTTGAAATTGTATAGTGTCTTATAAAAAGGACAACAAAAACTTGTAAGAGGTGTCTTATAAAAAAGACCGGAGGGAGTAATATTTTATTCCGCCCCCCAAAGATAAATTCCTAGCTACGCCTCCGGACCAGGTCCCATTCCTTTTAAGAGTAGTCAATTCAGTTTGCATAGCCTTTGTCCAATGTGGAAATTTAATAGCTTGATTGTAAGTCTTTGGCTCATATTCTGTACTAATAGACAAAGTAAAATGCAAGTGAGCAGGATTCAAAACTTAATAGGAAAAAACAAAAGATAAAGGATACATGATATGCTTATTATTATTGGTGGTCACTTTGTGAAGTAGATTACAATGATAGTCTGCGAGATATGTAGGGGTTTGCTTATGTTTGGTAGATCTTCGAAGATTGGTGTGATTATTGCTTGAATACTCATGAACGAAATGGTGTTCAATCAAATCAAAATCAACAGAGTGATTATGTTCATGTATGACAGTATTATTAGACTATGTATCAATTTTATGTGAGGTATAAGAATCAAACATAAGGAAACTAAGGGGATCATCATTATCCCATGGAAAATCATCATCAGGCATGTTAGAAAGTAAAGATTTATGTTGGAAGAAAGGAAAAACAGTTTCATAGAATACGGTATTAGAAATAAAAATTTCTCTAGTGAGAATATCCAGTAATATGTATCCATTTGTTCCTTGTTTGAAACCAAGAAAAGCACACTTCCTAGATCTAGGGTCAAGCTTGGTCCTATGATTTGTCAATGTAGTGGCAAAGCATAAGCTACCAAAGACCTTGAGATCTAGGTAAGTAGGTGGTTAGTTATGTAACACTTCAAAAGGAGATTTCCTTTTAGGATATCAGTAGGTAACCTATTAATCAAATATACAGCATGAAGGACAACATATGACCAGTAGACCTTAGGTATTTTAGATTGAAAAATGAGGGATCTAGTAACATTAAGTATATGCTTGTGTTTTCTCTCAACCACAACATTTTGTTGTGGTCTTTCAACACAGCTATTTTGATGTATAATGCCATGAGAGTTTTAGAGATCTTGAGTAGAAAATTCAATGCCATTATCAGTTCTAATTACTTTAATCCTTTAATTTGTGGAATTGAGTGAAAATGAGAGAAATAAAATTTTGGATTAAATTTCTGGTTTCAGACTTACTTTTCATAAGGTAGATCCAAGTGATTCTACTATGATGATCTACAATAGTTAGGAAATATCTATAACCATGGACAAATGTAATAGAGATAGGGTCCCAAATATCCATATGAACAAGATCAAAACATGAATCAACAGTATTATTACTAATAGGAAAAGGTAATTTGGTTTGTTTTGCCAAATGGCAATACTCACAAATGTACTCAGAATTGAATTTTACATAAGGAAAATATCTTTTTATTTGATGTAAAACAACATAAGTAGGGTGACCTAATCTATAATGTTAAAGATCAAAATCCAGATTGTCATTTTCTTGTCAACAGAAACAGTAATAGCATTACCATTGTTATGAGCAGAAATAGTTGGTTTCTTCAACAGATATAGATTGTCATGAAGGTTAGCAAGACCAATCTTCTTCTTGGTGTTGTGGTCCTGAATGACACAAGATAAATCATCAAAGGTGAGTTTGCAATTAAAAAATTTAGTTATTTTGCTTACAAAAATGAAACTGTAATGAAAATTTGGTATGAAAAGGACATCATAAAGAATGAATTTATCATAAAACTTTACTATTCCAGAAATAGAAGTTTCTGTAATGATTCCATTTGGCAATCTGATTTTGATAGGATTAATAGATTTGTAAGTGTGGAAATTAGATAAGGAATTAGTGACATGATCGGTGGCACCACTGTCCAAGATCCAAGTGAAGCCACCTTGTTGACAGTTATTGTGAGAAAGAAAAATATTACCTGAATTCTGCTACAGCTGTCCAATGGAGTGACCTTGGTCATCAGAATTAGATTTCTTGAGCAAATAAATGAGTTGTCCATATTGTTCAGTGGTGAGGGTGTTCTTGGTCTCTTATTGTTCCTTTACTGGTGTTTTGATGTTTGAAGCCTCTGAAGATTGAGTGTATGATACTGAGTTTATCATTGAAGTCGATTGTGACTTGTTCTTAATCTTGAAGTTTGGTGGGAATCCATGCTTGAAGTAGCATGTCTCAACTGTATGTTTGTCCTTTCCACAGAATGTACAAATTTTCTGTGGTTGATTGTTGCCTCTGCCTCGGCCAAAGGATGGTCCATTTCTCCTCTAAAACCCTTGTATTGGTGATGTTTGAAATCTTACTAGTTTCTTGGGTGTTGGGTCCAGAAACTTTCCTTTCATGTTGTAGTACGAGTGAGAAGACTTTATTTATGTTGGGAAGGGGATCCATCATGAGTATTTTGCTCCTCACATTGGTATATTGGTCATTAAGACCTTTCAGGAAGCATATTGTTGAGTCTCAAAATCAATTTAAGTATTCAAATCGGATTCAAGACTCTCATATCCTAAGTTTTAATGGACAACAAATTTGATTTAAAAGGGATTATTTATTATGAGAACAGTATCACTTGAAGGTATTTAGATTTATTGTTTCAGCAAGTGCTTTATAGAAGAAGCCTCAAGTTGAACCTACTGATTTGAGGAAACCTTCTGAAGTTTCAAGACCTGCTGAATCCATTTCTACCTTCCGAAGTGCTACAGAATTATTTAGAGAAGAATTGTTGAAGACCTCGTTTTAGCTGTTGACTGAAGCCTGCAAGCTGTATGCTCAAGTCATCACACATCCTTAACGTATGAAGCAAGTTTGATTCACTTAAGGAATGATTTCAAAGTTCGTTCGTGTTGTCATAGTCGTATTACCTTAAATGGAATCCGCTGAACGCATCAAAGCAGTGTTGCAGACTGCAACACCTGCAAAGCTCAAAAGTCAGAAGCTATCAGAAGATTGTTTCACAACGTCTCAAACCGCATTAAATGCTATCTCACAACAGTAGATGAAGCTCTCTTCAACGGATTCATTTCTAAACTCTATATATAGCTTCTTGAAAGACTTTAAGAGGGGGAATCCTTGGTGAACCCCTGGTGAAGCCTTGGCAAAATCCAAATGAGAGTCGGCCATGCTTTACAAGAAAAATTATTAAGCCAATACTCTGCAGAAATTTCCTTGTACTTAGAATTTCATCTTTGTATCCTGAGTCTTACTCAGTTATCCTTTGTACAAGTTCATTTGAGTTTAAATTTCACAGAAGCTTAAACTAACCTTCATTGTAAACACTGTTAATTGTCTGAAAGCCTGGAGAGGCTTGGAGGAACAAAGAATACTTGGTTTAGCCTGGAGAGACTGTGTACAAAGAATACTTGGTTTAGCCTGGAGAGGTTGTGTCCAAAGAATACTTGTGTCGAGCCTGGAGAGGCTAGGTGTGCAAATAATACTTGTAATCTTGCTAGATTAGTGAAAATCCAGTGGTGGTTTGCCCTGGGACTGGATGTAGCTCACTGAGTTAGTGGGTGAACCAGGATAAATTTCTGTGGCTAAGTTTTCTCTACCCTTAACTCTTTATATTTTGTTTTAAACTAACCAAGGAGGGTTTTAGAAAAGTTGTTTTATAAATCCACGCAGAAAACAATCTTATCTTCACGCTAAAATACCTCAAAATTGTTTTTATCCAACCTTCTGAGTTGCATCAGCAAGTTGCTGAACTTCCAGTTTCGGAAGGTTGCTCAAATATTTTCAAAATCAGTTTGCTTGTTAAAAGGTTTTCAGAAAAATTTGTAAAGAATTATAAAACACTATTCAACCCCCCTTCTAGTGTTTCCTGTGGTTCTAACAGTTGGTATCAAATCTCGACCTCGGGTTGAGCATCTAACAAGTGCTGAGGAAAGAAGATCCTGATGGAAACCTCAACAAGCTGAAGAGAACTTATGAAGCTGATCATCTGAAGCAACAATGAGATCTTTGGAAAAAATGTTAAGTCTCAACATTTACGTATCATCAACTCAAATCGATAAGTATCTCCGGCAATAACTTTGTTTAATGTTATTGTTTTAATATCCATGCATATCTGGAAACGGTGTGAAAATTTTTATATGAATATATTTTTCTGAATAGCATAAACTTTCTGATATATGTGTGTTTGCTGAATATCTCTACTTGCTGAAAAACGCATACTTTCTGAAAATGGCACTTTATGACGTGGCACTCTGAGACTGTTGGTTTTTCATCTACTCTCCGAATCTGCACGATTGCACGTCTCCCCAAGTCTGCGCAACCAGTATCAGTCATCATCAATGGTACCTGAGTCTATTTATACAACAACATAAGTTAGCCTCAAGTTACACTCTCTCTGCTCTCTCCTGCTATCTTTGCTCTCTGCACTCTTTGAGCTTCTAGAAAACCTAATTTCTCTCAAGCTTCTTCCTGCTCTCAAATTGCTTCAAAGAAGAATGTTAGTGCTACCCCCAAAGCTGGTGGAAGGATTGTTCCATCCAGGTGTGTGAACTTTAAGAACCTTGCTGAAAACGGGTTCGACCTTTCTGATCACTTCAGGTGTGCTGGCTGGATGCCTTTCTTCGATGTTATTGACTGTGGCTGGCATGAGGCCAGTGTATATGAATTCTGGAGAATAGTCAGAGAAGTCAATGCTAATAGAAAGGTGGCTCTGAAGGCTACCGTTTTAGGGCATGAGATTACAGTTAACAATGCTATTTTGGAAGGAGTTATAGGGGTGAAGGCTGAAGGAGCTTTGTTTGTACCTGACTGGGAAACTAAAAATGGTGGTGTTGGGAAGTTTAATAAAATGTTGTATGGTGCTGTTGACCCCTCAAATCCTAGAGGGACTACCATGTTGAATCTTCCTAGGGTTCTATTTGCTGTGCTGGGTTGCTGTATTATTCCCAAGGGTGGTGGGAAAGATCATGTTTCTAAACTGGAGAGGTTCTGCATGATTCATCTTCTCCAGAAAAAGAAGATTAATCTACCATGGGTCATTCTCTATGGAATGACAAGAAGGGCGAGAGACTCGGCAGAAAATCTGCCCCACAATACATTGATTATGAAAATCTTGATGCATCATAAGGTATCTATGGAACCCTTGTTCGACCACAAGCACCCTAGTGTCTTCAATGCAACTACTCTAAAGCAAATGGATCTTCTAAAGAAACCCGCTGCAAGTGAGAATGAGCCCAGGCAAAAGGTTCAAGCTGCTATCTTCCAAAAGGAAATGCTGCAAATCCTGGAAGAAGAATTATAGGGTGATGTCCATAAAGAGGAGTTCAAACCTGCTGAGGTTACTCCTGAGAAGAAGGAGAAGAGGCCAAGGACAAAGGTCTCTGAGAAGATTAAGATCTCTGAGAAAATTCTCTCTCCTGCTGATTTGGAAAGGATGAAGGAAGTAGAGGCTTCATATCAAAGAGCTACTTCATCTGAGAAGGTAGCTAAAGCAATCACTCAACAGGAACTTGAACCTGTTAAGAAAGTTCAAAATGAATCTTCTAAAATTGTGGGTCAGGCTTCTGAAGATCATGCTCAGATGGATAGGTCTGAGGGTGGAAGTTCATCTGAACCACTCATAATTGTAACATCCTAATAATTTCCAAAAAATAAATGAATAAATAAAATAAAATAAGATTTTTGTAGAAATAATAATATTATTATGTCTATTATTATGTTTCAGAAAGAGTATTATTTAATTAAAAAGGGAGACAGGCGGGTCGGAGTAGGCCCAGCCCAGTTAGATAATTAAATAGGGAGGGGTCATCTATTTAACCCTAGCATTCTTTCATACGTCATACAACCAAACTCTAGGAAGGAGAGAAGCGACTCTACAAGGAGGAGGTGTCGAAGTGTAGATCATCGGAAAAGTTCTGCCATTCATCTTTGATCGTCGTTCCTAATGTACGAGGGGGAAGGGGTGCAACTATATGTGTATGCTGGAGCGCTTGGGTAGTGAGGGCAACCCTAAGTCCCTCTAAGGATCTCTAATTTTTGAAATCTGAACGGTGAATCACATGTTTCATGTTTAGAAATTGTTTTGTTTGATGCATAATGTTACGTTTCTTGATGAATTGAAAGTTGTGAACGGGATTGTCGAAAGGGAGTCGAATTAGGATTTAGCAGTGAGAACTCATAATTGATTAGATGTTAATTGTATCGTAATCTGTAGGGACAGTTGATGATTTCACTAATTTTAATCAGTAAAAAACATGTCTAAACCAGTTATGAACATAAAGATTTGAGTAGGGATTGAAGAAGGGGTTAAAAAAGGGCAAATAACATAGGCGCAGTCGCTCTCGAGTCGCCGGTAATCGATTACAATAGTCTGTAATCGATTACAGGATTTTCTGGGCAGAATTGTGGTAAACGGGCTCCTGGTAATCGATTACAAGAGGTTGGTAATCGATTACCAGAGCATAATTGGACGCCAGATGCTTCTGGTAATCGATTACAGCCTCCTGGTAATCGATTACCAGGCCAAAACTGATATTAGGGTGTTATGTTTATGTGATGTTGTGATCATCTATTTATATGATGGGTGTTTATTTAAAATATGAGTCATTTTGTAGAATTGATTAGATTGAATTGGATGTACAATATGTATTAATGGTGGCATAAAGTATTGTTAGGTGATTATTCTATGTGATAGTGAGGTATCATGTGTGATTTGGATATGATGAGATAAATGTGAAAGTGAATGTTCTATGTGTATAATATTCATGATGTGATGTGGAATGATTAGAGTAGAGGATATTGCATGAGAGATGTATGGAGTGGTGATGATGCATTGAACATGAGCATATGATGTATGAGATACATGAGATGCATGAGAAGCCAGACATGGCTAAAAATACCTTGGCCCAAAGAGGGGGCGACGAACAGGGTGGACCATAATGGGAGGCATTCGATACATGGCCCCAAGAGGGGGTGTTTTACTATGCGACTCACCAGCCCATAAGAGGTGGGTAACGATGGGAGGGAATGAGTCTCTTTGCATGGGCCCAACAGGGGTGTTTAAATGTGCAACCTACCGGCCATGAGGGTGTTTAACGGTAGGGCCATTAATGGTAACAACTAAGGGAATTGATGAGGTTCGCCCATTGTGCGGAGTTCCAAATCATGACTCTTAGGAGAGGTGTTGTGCATGTGCATGGTATGAGCATACACATTATTTTGTGATTGTATGAGAAGTGTGAAATTATAATTGTGTGAATCTAATGTGTGGAATGTATAGTTTGTGGATTGAGATCAATGATGTTGTGTAAGGTGATGGGTGGGAACATGGGTAGCCTTCTGTATTATATATATATATATATATATATGTCTGTATTCCATTCCTCACTGTACTCTCTCTTGTGGTTTTCTTAGGTAATGGAGAGGGCACTCAAAGTGCTGAATTTTGAAGGGACAGGGTCTCGCTCTAATATGTGTGACATCGGGGCTTAGTATCTAGGAGTTTATATTCTTTTATTTTGTTATTTAAAGATTTGGAAAAATTATTCCTAAGGGTCTTATATGGCCAAGCTATATCGTTGTTATGTTGACAATTAAGTTCTTTTGAAAACCTTTGTTATATTCTTTTAAGGAGACAACGTTGGATTTTGAATAATTATTAGAATTGCGGACATGTTTGTAAAAAGGGAGAATTTTGTGAACCTTTTACCTTGGAGTTAATTGTAGTTTTCATTATAATTTAATTTGGTATTTATTTTATTATTTGGGGTAGAAGGGTATCACAATAATCAAACCTCTTGCTACTCTGCACCCAGACCCAGAAATCCAGAAGGTAGTAGAGTTTGTTGCTGTTATTGAAGAGGAAGAAGAAAGAAAAAGAAAGGAGCAAGAAGAAAATGATCGAGCCTTGGTTGAAGCTGCTCAGAAGGCAATGCTGGAATATGAGGAATTTGAAAGAAGAACTGGAAGCAAAAGGAAGAGACCTTCCAAAGCAACCAGGGCCAAGAAGAAAAGGTTGCTTTCACCAGGTCATGAAGCTGATTCTGCTCCTGCTCCTGCTCCTATGATCACTAGGAGTAAGTCTATCTCAAAGGAAGATACTGAGATTTTCCAAGAAGTTCTCAAGCAAGCTAAAACAAAATCTGTTTTGGACTTGAAGATAGAAAGAATTGTGAAAAGAAAGGTAAAGGAACCCTTGCCTTTTATTCTGCCTGATTGGACCAAGCTGTACCAAAGGAAGATGAAAGAGGCTGCCATGAAGTCTTTACCTGTTGAAGAGCCTTATAAGAAGATCAAGGTTTGTTTTGATAACCTTGGTAAGGAAGACTTGGAGGATATGGAGGAGCCAATTGTTGTTCCTATCAAGATGGTAGAATCTACTGCCAGTTCGATGGAAATAATCCAACCTGCTGCTGGTGAAAAGGTTGAAGAGGTTACACCATCTGGTAAACCTGGTGAGAAAAATAAAGCTGATGAGGTTGCACCTACTGACAACACCAAAGGTGAACCTATTGAGTTTGTTGTTGTTTCTTGTGCTGAGAATAAAGATACCCCTACTATCATCAACCTGGAAGAACCTGCAAAGGTTGTTGCTGATGAATCAAATGTTGATAAGGTTGTTGCAGTTGCTGTAAGGGAAGAGGTTGTGGAACCTGATGGTGACCTTATGGAGACTGAATCACCTGTTGATGTGATAAGTCCCATACTTGCTGATCTCACAGAGATTCTTTTTTATGAAAGTGATGAAGAAACATAATATCCTCTTGCCATGATCTTATATGAAGGACCCATTCTCTCTAAAGACATTGAATGGCACTCTAAAGGAAGTTATGTGCTGAAGGAAAAAGGTGTCTTTACCTTTGAAGGTAACATATCTCTTAGAGAAAGGATGTGAAAACCAAAAATAAGGGATATTTCTAGAAGACCTACATTTGATAAGGCTGCTCCTATTCTTTGCTTTGAAGATATTATGAGGGCTGCTGAATTCCCTCATAATTATTATCTGAATGGCTGATATCAAAGTAGGAGGTTACCCAGGTTTCCGAACCTGTATGAGGAGCTGCTTTAATTTAAAAATCACTTGCCACTCAAGCCTCCTATGCAAGTCAATCTGCATGTAGATTTCACTGAAGATGCCAGGGTTAGGAGGATGATCAAATGTTCAGGGGGAGGGTCTGATCAAATTGAGAAAATCAGACAAGGAGTACAACCTCCCGGGCATTACTGGAAGAAAATAGATGTGGATTCAGCTGATGCAACATCAATACCTGTTGAAGACTTAATCCTTATCAGAAGACTGAACATGGAAGCTGAGCATTATTCCAAATATGTTGCTGAAAAGGCTGGCTACAGAGGATTCAAGCCTCCCACTCCAATCACCATCAAACCATCTACAAAAGTCTTCTGGAAACCAGACAGGATTGTACCTAGATTGCCCTTTGCAGAAGGACTTGAAGATAAAGGGAAGCAACCAAAGTTTTATACTGCTTATCTGGACCAACATGTACCTCTCAACAAAGGAGAATGGGCAAAACTCCTTGAAGTCTTGGAAGCTTATAGGGGTTTTGACCACACCTACAGGGACAGGATTTGGGACTCATACTGGGATGAGAAAGAAAAAGAAGGGTCTTGCTCTGGCACCAGATTTGATTTCGTTGACTGTTTGACCAAGAGCTCCCTTTCTGTACAAGAGTTTAAGACTTGGTTCCTTGGGAATTTTCCCAACTGTGATCATCTGCTAAAGGAGTACATTGAACAAGATTAGGCCATTGTGCCATATTATAAAACTATCTACACCTGCTTGGTGGCCAATCCTGAAGACTATGGTTTTCCTGCTGGTTTTGTGGAGTTGATCTTTCATTGGAATCATGTCTACATTATTTACAAAGAAGCTGATGTTGTTGATGTGCTTGCCATGAAGGAGGAAGATATCAAAAGGCTCAGAAGAAAGAACAATAGACTGCAGAATATGATGAGGCAACTGAATGTTGTTTCTCTTCGCACTGAAAGTATAGAAACCAAGCCAAAGCTCAAGAAGACCAACAATTTTTAAATTGCCTAGATCAGAATGTCTATGTGTTCATAGCATATCTTGTGTTATTTTTTGAACCTTCTGATTGCTATATATGACTATATTCTATCTTCTTACATGATTTATGACTTGACTACGTGCATTGATTATTTGTGTGAAGCATTTAATTGTTCTATGCTACAATAATCGAAATTCTTGCATGAACATTAATTGAAATAAGCATCTCTTGAATATCATTTATTGCATCTGTGCGCTTTTACCCACCCTTTTGAATAATGACAAAAGGGGGAGAATTAAAAAGAAATATCTGAATATCTGAAAGAACTAGAATTATCTGAAATAACCATCATACCCTGATGTTAAAAGCATATGTTTCTGGAAGAAATATTTATTTCAGGGGGAGCGAAAATTCAGAACAAGTATTTGAAACAGGGGGAGTATTTTCTAAGTCCTTACTATTTATTTTTTCCTTCAGATATTTACTGAATTCCTTTTTAAACAAATTTGTCATCATTAAAAAGGGGGAGAATGTTGAGTCTCAAAATCAATTTAAGTATTCAAATCGGATTCAAGACTCTCATAACCTAAGTTTTAATGGACAACAAATTTGATTTAAAAGGGATTATTTATCATGAGAACAGTATCACTTGAAGGTATTTCGCTTTATTGTTTCAGCAAGTGCTTTATAGAAGAAGCCTCAAGTTGAACCTACTGATGTGACTCATGTGAGGAAACCTTCTGAAGCGTCAAGACCTGCTGAATCCATTTCTACCTTCCGAAGTGCTACATAATTATTTAGAGAAGAATTGCTGAAGACCTCGTTTTAGCTGTTGACTGAAGCCCGCAAGCTGTATGCTCAAGTCATCACACATCCTTAACGTCTGAAGCAAGTTTGATTCACTTAAGGAATGATTTCAATGTTCGTTCGTGTTGTCAAAGTCGTATTACCTTAAATGGAATCTGCTGAACGCGTCAGAGCAGTGTTACAGACTGCAACACCTGTAAAGCTCAAAAGTCAGAAGCTATCAGAAGATTGTTTCACAACGTCTGAAACCACATTAAATGCTATCTCACAACGGTAGATGAAGATCCCTTCAACAGATTCATTTCTAAACTCTATATATAGCTTCTTGAAAGACTTTAAGTGGGGGAATCTTTGGTGAACCCTGGCGAAGCCCTGGAAAAATCCAAATGAGAGTCGGCCATTCTTTACAAGAAAAATTATTAAGCCAATACTCTGCAGAAATTTCCTTGTACTTAGAATTTCATCTTTGTATCCTGAGTCTTACTCAGTTATCCTTTGGACAAGTTCATTTGAGTTTAAGTTTCTCAGAAGCTTAAACTAACCTTCATTGTAAACACTGTTTAGTGTCTGAAAGCCTTGAGAGGCTTGGAGGAACAAAGAATACTTGGTTTAGCCTGGAGAGACTGTGTACAAAGAATACTTGGTTTAGCCTGGAGAGGCTGTGTCCAAAGAATACTTGTGTTGAGCCTGGAGAGGCTAGGTGTGCAAATAATACTTGTAATCTTGCGAGATTAGTGGAAATCCAGTGGTGGTTTGCCATGGGACTAGACGTATCTCACTGAGTTGGTGGGTGAACCAGGATAAATTTCGGTGGCTAAGTTTTCTCTACCCTTAACTCTTTATATTCTGTTTTAAACTAACCAAGGAGGGTTTTAGAAAAGTTATTTTATAAATCCACACAGAAAACAATCTTATCTTCACGCTAAAATACCTCAAAATTGTTTTTATCCAACCTTTTGAGTAGCATAAGCAAGTTGCTGAACTTCCAGTTTCGGAAGGTTGCTCAAATATTTTCAAACTCAGTTTGCTTGTTAAAAGGTTTTCAGAAAAATCTGTAAAGAATTATGAAACACTATTCAACCCCCCTTCTAGTGTTTCCTGTGGTTCTAACACATATCACATATTCAATTTGTTTGTAGTTCTTGACAGTGCTTGAAAGGTCACAAGAACATTTGGTGGGACAAGAACATGTCGAAACTAGTTGAAGAATCTCCAATTCTTCCCATAGGATCTTTAAATCTGTGAAATAACTAGCAATGGTTCTTTCTCATTGTTTAGTTGAATGTAAATCTTGAAGCACATCTGACATTCTAAAGTAATCTCCCTTTCAAAATCTTTCTTTTAAATCACTCCATAGGTCGTAGGCATTATCAATATAAACAATGCTTTGAGCAATTTGTGAAGAGATTAAGCATTTGATCCAAGATATTACCATGGTGTTGCATCTAACCCATGCAGAGTGAAGGGGATGATCAATAGCTGGTTCTTGAATGGTTCCATCAACAAAAGAGGATTTGTTCTTGGACAGTAAGGCTCTCATCATGAGTCTGCTTCGAGTGTGATAGTTGGGACCTTCCAAAACTGGTGAAACTGGAACAGGTCCGACCCAATATCGGTCAATATGTAGTGAGGCCTCAAGCATATTTTTATTTTGGGGCCTTTTTAAATGCATGAAGTGAAAGAAAGAGGCTTTAAAAGTTAAAATTCATTTAGTAAGGATTGAACCATCAACTATTGAGGAGGAAAATCAATTTATAAACCAATGAATTAGGCCTAATTATAATATTTTTTATTTTTTGTATAAAGGATGTTGCTAACAATTGGGGGCCTAAAGCAAGGGCCTGAGCAACCTTACCCTTGGGCCGGCCCTGAACTTGAAGACTTCCAACATTATCTGCTAGATGAAGATAGTAGGGACTGTTTGCGTCTTGAAGATTATCTTCTTTCTCGTTCTTGTTGATTGCAGGTTGTTCTTCTTCTTGGGCCATGGTTAAGGAAGTGCAACAGAGCTCTCTGATGAGAGCTTTGATACCATAAAACATCTGGGAATAAAAAGAAAGGAGAAAGAGAAAGAAATGTTACTGAATATGCATAAAGTATTATTGATTGGTCTGTAAATTGTACATTGTAGGGAGCCTATATTAGACTATATATACAAGCGGGAGATAACAAACTACGTAACAACTGTAAACAGTCCTATAACTGAATGAACTAACTACAAACAACAAGGTAATAATAAACAGAATAAACTAACTAACAGATCTTAACAAATCATAATATAGCTAACTAACTTAACTGACTTTATTACAACTAACTTTATTATTAGTAGAATTATCCAATAACAGTAGTTGGCAAGAAATTTATATGGTGTTATACACAAATATTATAAGCTACATAGTAGCAGGAATTTGCAAGAATTTGCATTTTTTTTCCCTTTTTATGAGTGGGTAAAGGAACATTTATTGTGTTTGAATTCATTGTAACGTGTTTCACGTATGTTTATGTGTTTGTTTGTTGTGTAACTAAGAGCTTGAGTGCCCCTTGTATCATATTAATAAAATTTCTCTTTTCTTAATTGACTGATAAAAAGGCTACTAAAAGGGGAAATTAAAGCTATTAATAACAATAACGTGCATAATATAATGTACAAATTGAAACATATTTTGGTGTTAGGATTATTTAGAAACTTAAATGTAAGTTCTAAATGTATGGATAAAATAGTTTGACATTTGAGGTGAATGAATAAAATAAGAGTAAACTAGCACTCTCATCCTCAACTTTTATAGCGTTTTGCAGTTTCGTCTCTGACTTTTCTAAAATAACACTTTAGTCCTTAAAGTGCATGTTTTTCTAATAAAGTGAGAGACTAAAGTGCATCTTTTTTTAATAAAGTTAAGGACTAAAGTGCATATTTTTAATAAAGTCATGGACTAAAGTGATGGTTTGAAAAAGTCAGGCATGAAACTGCAAGACATTGTAAAAGTCGAGGACGAAAGTGCTAGTTTACTCAATAAAATAATAATTTTATGGCTTTATTTAAGGTGCACTAACATGAAAAAGTGGAGTACAATGCACCAATAATTAGCTACGGAAGGGATACTAATTCGAAATAAAATGGTTAAGGATTTATGCAAATTCACAGCTAATTGGTAGCTTAATTAGTTGGTAGTTATTCCATAATTAAATGCCAGTATATCATACATCACTTTTTATAGTGGTGCAATATAGAAGCGTCCTGACTTTATATGTATGTAGAATCTTTATTATTATTATTATATATAAAAGTATGACAGTGAAAGTAACCTAACAAATTTAAAGTGAGGACATAATAGTAATATTCTTTCAACAAAACTTCTAAAAATAAAAAGTATCTTTTACATTATAAATAATTAATATTATGAATACCATTAATTTATTATAGTAAATGTCTTAATGTGAATCTATAATAATAAAATAGTAATAATATTAAATACAAATAATAATAATTTTAAACATATCTAATAATTTACAAAACAAATATAAACAAAAATATAATATGAAATTTAAAACATAATAAAATAATTTTAAAAAATGTAAAACTTAATTTAAAAAAAATATAATACAAAATTTAAAATATGCTCAAACAATTAAAAAATCATTTTATAATTATGTTAACAGTAATTATAGTAATCATTTTATAATTAATTTATTTTAAAATTTTAATCATTGCATTAAGTACAATAAAAAGGCATAGTCCGAAAGAAAACATGTTATTATATTAAAATATCATATATCAATATTAAAGTTCATTTTAACAATCTCAATATTTAAAAAAAAGGTTTATAACATGTTATTAGTAATTATAGTAATTATTTAATTATGGTAGTCTCCTAAAAAATATACAACTTTTGTTATAATTATTATAGTAATTTTTTAACCTTTTGAAAAAAATTCAAATGAAAGTCATATTATTTAATGATGATTGAGTGTTGCCCGTTAAAAAATGAATTATCAAACTTTGATAAACTAAACTTATATGTCTCAATCATTAAAATCATATTATTTACATTCCATTTTCCCAATTATTAATAATAGTTAACACTTAAAGGTGAAGACCTTACCGGTGTCGTAGTCGTATGTATCTTGATTTGTATCCAATCTATTTCTCTTTGTTCTTTTTTTTAAAAGAAAAAAGTTAACACTTATTATTTTTTGTCAATTTTTTTATTAGATATATTCTTTAAATGGATATATGAAAAGCGGCTGCAGAAGTATCCGTTACAAAGCTATACGGACCATCATATTTTAAATTCCATTAAGCTATACAATCTTATAAAAAAGTTACATACCATTTAATAATTCTTATGGACAGTTATAATTCCATATTTTAATAATATCAGGTTTACTTATTATCTTTCTAAAACATATTTCCTCATCATATATTGATATAGATCTTTAGATTATATTTTCATCCTTTTTATGTTATTCACATCAATTTATAATCTACAAGGATAGCTGGAAAAATCACTTCTCACTACAAGAAAACCGAATATTAGACGCAACTTTTTTGTGACGTCCAAGCTGTCGCAAGGTCGTCGGAAACGCTTTTTTTAATTTTGATTTGGTAATTATCCAGAAAAACCTAGCGACGGTCGAGCCATCGCTAAGCTAAAAACAAAGATTTGTGACGGCTTCTTTTGTATTTGGATGGACAGGTTGTCGCTAATTGAAAATTGAAACGTGCGACGGCCCGACCGTAAAAAAGTCGTTGATAATTTGAAAATTTATACGTGGGTTTTATTAAAAAAAATTAACTAATAGTGATGGCTTTGGTTGACATTAGCGACGGCCAGGCCAGGGCTACTTTAAAAAATAACGTAGTGACGGACGACCGTCGCTAAAGCCGACACTAATTCTGAAACATATATGAATCGTAGATGGATGTATAATAGGATTGATTCTTCTAGGAGATTGAGTCATGAGTATATCGATGGGGTTTCGAAATTTGTTAACCATACTATGGAACAACCTTCGTTTATGTCTGAAGAAGGGATTAGGTGTCCATGTGTGATTTGTAACTGTGAGAAGATTCTGAGACCAACATTAGTCAAATCTCATTTATTGAAGTCTGGATTTAAACCAAACTATTGGGTATGGATTGAACACGGAGAAGTAGGGTCTAATAATATTGAGTTGGGGGATGATGATAATAACAATGTTGAATATATGAGTTATGAACCTCAGTTTGCCTCAGTATCTCATATGGTGTATAACGCATTTAGGCCTATACATGATGAAACACATGATAATTATCATGAGCCACCTAACTCAGATGCCCAACGATTTTATGATATGTTATTATCTGCAAATCAGCCAATCTATGATGGAGCAACCGAATCTATGTTATAAATAGTTGTGAGGCTATTAGTAGCTAAAACTAACTAGCATGTTACCGAAAAGTGTTTGGATTATTTTACACAAATGCTAGTTGACGTAGCTCCAAAACCTAACAACATTCCAAAAAATTATTATCAATAGATGAAATTGGTGTCTAAGTTAGGTTGGAAGGCTGAAAAAATTGATTATTGTAGGAATGGGTGCATGTTGTATTACAAGGATGATAACTATTTAACCGAATGCAAGTTTTGTAATGCTCCGAGGTTTGTTCCTCGGAAGGTTGGGAAGGGAAGATACAAAGATGTTCAGGTGAAGAGGATATTTTATTTGCCAATTATTCCAAGGTTGCAGTGATTGTATGCGTCATTAGAGTCTGCTGCACAAATGAGATGGCATCATGTGAACAAGAATGATTTAGGTTCATTGCGTCATCCATCGAACGGGGAAGCATGGAAACACTTTGATAATGTGTATCCTGATTTTGCAAATGAGCCAAGAAATGTAAGATTGAGGTTATGTTCTGATGGGTTTACACCTTACATTCAAGCTTCGACTTCACCGTATTCATGTTGGCCTGTAATTGGTACACCATATAATCTCCCCCCAGAAATGTGCATGACTAAGTCATATGTTTTTGACTTGTCTAATACTCAGTCCATCTAAACCAAAATCAAACACAGATTTTTTTCTGCAGCCTTTGATTGATGATCTCCAACAGTTATGGAGGCATGGTGTTTTGACGTATGATATTTCCACGAAACAAAACTTTCTCATGCGTGCATGTTTGATGTGGATTATCAATGACTTTCCGGCATATGGAATGTTATCTAGATGGCAAACAAAGGGTAAATTAGCATGTTCATACTGTTTAGAAGGCACAAAAGCTTTCACGTTGCAGCATGGTGGCAAAAACTAATGGTTTGATTGTCATCGTAGATTCTTGCAAAGTGATCACCCTTTCAGAAGAAGTAAAAGAGGGTTTACGAGAAACAGGGCTGAGCATGATGGACCACCTTGTATGTTGACAGGGCCTCAAATTTGGGAATTTGTGCAAGATTTTCCAAAGGTGACAAATGGTAATTGTTCCAAACTGCTAGGGTATGGACAGTTTCATAATTGGGTTAAACACAGTATATTTTGGGATCTTCCATATTGGAAGGACAACTTGTTAAGATATAATCTTGATATCATGCATATAGAGAAAAATTTCTATGATAATGTCTTTAACACTGTCATGAATGTTACGGGTATAGCCAAGGACAATGTAAAGGCAAGGATGAATGTGTCTGTGTTCTGTGCGCTAGGTGACCTAGAGTTGATTGACTAGGGTAATAGAAAGTTGGGAAAACCAAAGGTAAACTACACTTTAGAACCAAAAGATGCAAAACTGGATTGTAAATGGATTTCAGAATTGAAAATGCCTGATGGTTATGCCTCAAATCTTGCAAAATGTACATATATTACTAGGGGTACAATGTATGGGATGAAAAGTCATGACTGTCATGTATTCATGGAGTGTTTACTTCCAATTCCATTTCGATCCTTTCCAGATTATGTGTGGAAACCAATTGCTGAATTAAGTCGATTCTTCAAAGATTTATGTTGTAATACATTAAGAATGGATGATGTGGTTAGCTTGGAACAAAATATACCAATCATTCTATGATAATTGGAAAGGATATTTCCACCGGGATTGTTTGATTCGATGGAGCACCTACCCATTCATCTTCCTATGGAAGCAAGACTTGGGGTCCAGTTCAATATCGGTGAATATATCCATTTGAAAGGTTAGTTAATAAGAATTTATTGCATAATATAATTTGTTTTTACTCTAAGTCGAGTAACAATTTATGGTTTTCTTAGAATGATGGGAGATGTGAAACGATCGGTGGGTAATTTGGCTAGGGTACAAGGCTCAATATGCTGATTCCACTTACACCGGGAGACCACATATTTTTTGTTCTCACTATTTTCTAAATGTTAGTTTGTTGGCAAACACTAAATTGAGGAATGATCCTCAAATTGGACTTCAATGCGACAATTCCACATTGTCAATGTTGAACAAGTCAGGACGCCCTGCACGAATGTCTAGTGATCACTGGTTAAGTGACGATGAATGGAAATTAGCTCATGTCCATATACTAATCAACTGCAATGAAATTAAACCATACCTTAAGTAAGTGGAAATGATTTTATTATTTTCAAGGTTTATGGTTTAGGAATGAATGAGTTATTAACTATTTGTTCCATTTCAACTTATTCTTACAATTTCACTCGATCGATGATTAGGATTCTTCAGCTCAAATACATGCAGACTTTCCAACATGGTTTAGAAACTATGTAAGTTTGATCATCCACTTTTCTTGTATGGGTTACTCAATAATAATTCAATTAATTTTAAATGGTTCTTATGATTAGGTTCGTGATGAGCGAAATGGAGTGATCAACGATGAAGTTAAATCATTAGCTTGGGGACCTAACTCTAAAGCAAAATCATGGAACACATACTTTGTTAATGGGTACAGATTTCAGACAAAGGAAGGGTGTGAGGGTAAAAAGACCACAAATTGTGGGGTGCATGTAAAAGGACTTACTGATGGCGGTGAAGATGACTTTTACGGCATCATCCACCATATCTATGAATTAGAGCATCTTGGTTTGAGTTACATGGTTCCTCTCTTTTATTGTGAATGGTTTGATCCAACCAGAAATAGTGGCATGAAAGTTCAACCACAATACAAAATCGTTGAAGTAAAAAAGAGTTGAAGGTATAATCGGTATGATCCATTCATTCTTGCACAAAAAGCAAGACAAGTGTATTATGTCCCTTATCCAAAATTATGTAAAGACTTACGAGGTTGGATTGTGGCAATCACAACAAAACCAATGGGTCATGTTGAAATTGATGGGGTTGATGATGAAGTGCCTTATCAGGCTGATGGCAGTTCAATTGTTTTACCAATTGTAGACATTGAACAATTGTTAGGTTTAGCTGAGAATCAATATGAACCAATAATTCATCCTATCCCTGAATCAATGGTTGATGATGAATCTGGCAATGAAGACATTCCATTAAATGAGGATGAAGAAGAGGGGTGGGAGGACAATGAAGATGAAGAGGATGATGAAAATCATGAAGATAAAAATGATATATAATTATATTAATACTAATGTATACTACTTTGTGGAGCTTTGAGTTTGTATTATTCAGTTATGGTTTGTCCCCGAATATAAGAAGTCACTTCAAACTAACAGTGTTGATATGGTCTTACTTGATGAAAATGTTAGATGCGTCAAGTTTTTTTTTTCATTATTTCTAAACTTATGGATACTTTAACGTGAATGGAAAAAAAACCCATTTGTTTAGTGTGATGGGATACATGATTCAATTAACTGTGGTCTTATTAACATGTTCGAAGAATTGGTGGTGGAAGGAAATATGTACATTTTAGAAAATTTCTTGGATGAAGAGAATCGACTTAAATTTAAGACTACAAAAAAACAAAATACATTAGGTTTCATGAGTCTTACCAAGATAATTGAAACATAGGTGGAAACTATTCCGATCAATCACTTCAACTTTGTCTCTTTCCCTCTTATTCTTAGCACTTTCGATGAGTCACAATTGATGGGTATTACATGTTCATCCTTTTGCCTTAAATTTAAATTTTAATTCGTCATTATTTAAATTTATTTCATTATACAATAATAATCTTGATAAAAGTAAATTGTTTTTACATATATTATTGGTCATGTTGTTGAAAAGTTTGATCTAAAGGAAAATGACATTAATGGCAAAGTAATTAAATTAATAAAGGTTGTACTTCAAGATCTCGAGTAAATTACAAATTTTAAATTGATTCATATTTTTTAAATCTTTGTTTTAATTTTTATACTCCTTTATTAATAGATTAACTTTATATTGTGACATATTATTTATTTTTAAAATTTCTATTTTTCATCATTTCAAAATATCGTTTATTACTAAGTCTTATAGATTACCTCTCTACATATCTTTCTGACATGGTGTACTTAATCTTCATTTCTTACTCTTCTCTTATTTAGTTTTTATCTCTTACTGAAACATATTTATTCTCTATATAGATCTTTAGTTTCTATTTCCTTTTATTTTATCTTAATATGGTGGCACATGTAAAAAAAATTTTGTAGAACAATTTTAGCAGGCTTAAGATCAAAAGGAGAAATCACGATAACTGTTGCATCGAGTGGAATAGCAACTTTGTTAATTCCTGAGGGGGAAGGACGAAAAATTCTAGATTTGCTATCCCTATAAATGTTGATGAGAACTCCACCTACAATATAAAACAAGGAAGTCCTTTGGCTGAACTGTTAGAGTCCACATTGCTTAGAGATAGGCCAAATTATAATATATAAGACTTGGGCAGCCCTCACCCTATAAGCTAGCTTTTGGGGTTGAGTTAGGTCTGGTTTAAAATCTAATAAGATAACAGAGCCTATCCTAGATGATCTGTTGTTATTGGGCCTCTACCCATATAGATGTCCAGTCCTGGGCGTGAGGTGATGTGTTAGAGTCCCACATTGCTTAGAGATAATGCCAAATTATAATAATAAGACTTGGGCAACCCTCACCCTTTAAGCTAGATTAGGGCTTGAGTTAGGCTCGGTTTAAAATCTAATATAAACTAATAGTAAAAACCAAACTTATTATATGCGATGAGGCTTCCAAGACTTATAACCATTATTTTAAAGTTGTTGATAAGACTTTTAGAGACATACTTCAATTAACTTCCACACAGTGTCAATCTTCCTTTTGGAGGAAAAGTTATTTTTTGTTGTGATTTTGGGTAGATCCTACCTATGATCCCTAAAGGGACAAGACATGATATAGTTTGTGTTATCATCAACTCTTCATGTCTTTTGACTTATTGTAAGGTGTTAACAATGACAAAAAACAACATGAGATTGAAACTGTCGGTTCAAATTTTCATGTTGAAGAATTGAAAAGCTTTTTTGAATGGGTATTGACTATTGGTGATGGAAGGAATGGGGAAGAAGTTAATGATGAGGTTCATATTCAAATTCCAGAAGATTTGTTGCTAAATTATTTAGATGATCCTCTTGCTTTTATTGTTCAAAGTACATATCCCATGTTATTGGAAAACATGAAAGAACCAAGTTTCTTTCAAGAGCTATTTTAGCACCCACAAATGATATTGTTGAGACTTTGAATGATTGCATGCACTACTGTAAAATGGGCTTTTAACGACGGTTTAAAAAGGTTTATAACGATGGTTGTTGACCCGGTGTTGACCCAGACGTCGTTAAAAAGTGAGTTTTCAACGGCGTATGTCAACCGTCGTTATAAGTTAGAAACAACGACGGTTAAATTTGAAACCGCCATTGTATGTCCAGGAAACAACAACGGTTCACAGAGTAATCGTCGTTGTTTGCCCAACAAGAAGGGACTAGGGAGGACATACAATGACGGTTCCTCCTTCAACCATCGTTGTATGTCCTCCCTAGTCCCTTCTAGTTGGGCAAACAACGACGGTTAAGGCCATAACCATCGTTGTTTCTACTTTCAACGACAATTATGGCCTTAACCGTCGTTGTTTGTCCAGTTTTTTAAGGTACGTTTTGTTTTTAGAATTTCCCAAAACTGCAAACAACCAGAACAATCCAATAATTGTACAGAACGCAATAACAACAAGATTTGCATTAATTTGTATCAGTTGGCATCCATTAACATCAAAATGCGAAATTTGCATCAATTATAGTCTAACCAACATATATAAAAGTTTCTGACATTAAAAAACTAATTAACTAAAAGTAAAACGATACAAATAGTAGTCAAACTAATCAAACTATCGGCAACTACCTTAAAATTTTGTTATAAAACTCAATAAAGTATTTTGCCCATGTTGTTCTGGTGTAATCTATTATGTCATCATCAAATGGGTTGATCTCCATGAAATACTGCAAAATTTAATAACTTGACATTAGTGGATAGACCAATTATGAATGTGGATTTATTGAAGAGTTGATCTAACCTACTAAATTACCCAGACCCAACTTCCTTTAATTCCACCTTGCACAATGGAAGGCATCCATTGCATTACATAATACCCGCACTCAAAGCCTCTGGTTTGTTTGTTACACTATAATTCAAAATGAACATTAGTCAAACAATTAAAACCATACATCAGTGTTCAATCATGTATTCTATTTAATGCAGTTAAATACCCTGAGATGCATCCATGCTAGCTTAGGAGATCTAGACAGAGGTTTACCCATCATCATGTGATATCCTAAGTAGGCACTAATAACAAAAAAAAAACATAACATAGAGAAGAATGATAACATAAAAAGACTAATAACCAAAATAAATTGCTTGTTATTACCTATCTATTATTTTTCAAAGGAAGAGGTGGGCTTCCTATGCAATGAACAAAACCACATAGCAGTGTGATCTATGAGGGATATAACCAGTAGTTGCCAGTGGCAGCTACATTGAAAATTAATTAATACTGCAAGAAATTCAGTTTGATGAAATTAAACATATAATTTATTAGAATATGCACTTACTCATGGATGTAAGGTGCTAAATAAATCTTTTTTTTCCCTCATCCACCATGTTGAGGGTGATGTAGGTTTGTATTTCAGCTTTCTGATTCCCTAATGGCTGAGTGAGTTGAGGGTCAATGAATCTATATACGTTTTCATGGGAGGTTATTGAAGAAAAATACCTAAAAGCAGAGACATTTCCTTGTAAAAGATTTCCTAATAAAGTATCTTAATAAGAAAGCTACAAATAATATTGTTAATGTAATTACATTTCCCATGTCTAAATGACTGAGATGTTCAAATCTTCCTCGCCAGAGGCAACCTCTAATATATCTAACATGTGTACATATAGTGGGACAGAACTTTCCCTACAAAAAACAGTCGCGTCCCATGGCACCTCCATAGGGTCGTTACGAATGGCCTTGGCAACCTCCACCAATCCTTGAATCGGATCATCTTATAGGTGTCTTATTCTTCTTTTGGGTTTTCGTCTCTTTCTGAAGTTTGTGCTGCACATAAACAACAATGGATACGTTGTTAAGGATATAAATACATGCATTCAAATGTACCATGGCATCTGGGATCTTCCTAACTAGATGTGTGGGCTAGGCAATAAAGGTCTGTTATGCCTGTGCCACAATAACAACCTCTAATGTTTGGATAGGAACCCGAGCATCACCATCTATAACCTTTTCCACTGTTACCTTGATTGTTTCTACTGAGAGAGACATATTATGTAGCATGGTGACCCCTACGAAGACCATCCCAATAGCCACCAATCGGGGGGTTCGGGTGTCCTCCACATACATCTAAGATGGGGTTATGGATCCCATTTCATCTCCCGGACCTGTATCATCACCAGGTGCACAACTAATTCCCTTTCGTGCTAACTCTAACTAAAGGAGGCACAAATTCAACCAGAGCACCCATCTCCTGTGAGATCCCTAAGGACTCCAACCTATGGTCAAACTGGCGCATAAGCGTATTTGTCAACTCTTGTTTGACCTCCTATGTGATTATCGGAGTCAACTCCTGTCTGACCTTTTGGGTTAGTTGTTGTAGGGCTTCCTCGCTAGAGGCCACAGACGATGAGGATTCGCGTGATGGTGGACCAAAATATGACCGAATCCCCATACCTACTCCAGCTGCACGAACACGGCCAGGGTGCTCAGGTCATCCAAGAGCAGTAGCAAGTATATCCTAACGACCATGAGGCCTAAAAGTACCCTGGGTACATTCCTCAACCAGGGAATGCTGTAATTAACAAATATAGTGAGGTTGATCAAGAGCATGAATTCAAGACTTGATATAAGAAATAACAAAACAATTACATCATTAAAACTTACAATCCTCTCAGGGACTAGGCGTAATTCATCAGAAGTATATGCCACAGTGCGTTTAAGACGGGCCTGCTTCAATTTTTCACGTTGTGTAGGTGGTTATGGAGGGTCCGCATTAGGATCAGTAAGATTTGAAAGTCGTCCTTTCCGCTTCTCCTTTATGATAACTTCCTCAAGCTTTTTATAACCCCCACGAGACAGAATGTGGGGGGTAACATTATGTGTCTGAATCCCCTGTGCCTTTTTCCTAACATCCAGTCATTAATGAACAACAAATTATTATATATTTATGCATAACTTAATAAGTAAGATTAACTAAATTGCCCTAACCTGCCATTGATCATCTAGTCGACTTTGAACAAATTGTTCCCAAATTTCTTCATCAATCCCCTTGTATTTGGTAAAAGGATTCTCACCCTTCTTTGAACCAAATACATAGGTAGTGGTCAGTTTTGACTTAAACTGACGTCATTTCACGGCAATCGAAGACAAAATCTTCGATTTCAACGTCCCAACATTAAGGATATCAAAATGTTCCTGCATGGCAAAACAAAGAAAAAATAGTCATACATTACAGTTAACATTAAATATTTGAGAATTTTGAGACAAAATCAGAGAAGTTTTTTACCATAACATCCTGCCAAAGCATTTTCTTCTCAGACTCAGTGACATGGTCCCATGACGGGCGTAAAATGGAAATTTTGTCTTGCTCTAATACACCGAGATAGCTGCTAAAGGTTTCAGCATTTGGCCCAGTAGGCACACCAGCGTTAATGTTGATGGTGAGTGCTATCTTCTCACCGTAGTCGCATCTAAGTGATAGGGACCTCAATCAAGTAGGTCCTCTAGCAAATATTGTGGAGGTATCCTCTGAAGGATTCCCTGAAGATATAGGGGGAACCTGATCATCAGCCATATGTCTACTAAGAAATCAAATAAAACAAACGTCAGTCACAATTTTGCACGAAGTAAAATGAAAAAAAAAACTATTAACATTAAGACATTACATAAGTAAATTGTTTGGAATATAACTATTGGTACATAAATTAATTAACCTTCATGGCAATTCCCATATTCCCTCATCATGGTCTCTTCGAGTGGCATGTACATCATCGACAATATTGTCCTCAACATTGTTAATCATCATTGATGAAAATGAATGATGGGTTTCTGGCAAGCGAACCAAAAATCCAGTAGTATAATAGTAAGAAAGATATCGTATCCACAGGGAACGGTCAATTCACGTATACTCGTGATCTATTTATCAAGGGAAAATAACGATTTTTGAGAATATTGTTGCGGAAATTATAAACGAAATTCAATAATTAATGAATTAGAAAGGAAGAGTTAGAGACACTTTACTTGGATTAGGATTGAACTTCATCTCATCACACCCCTCATGTATGTCGAGACTAACCAATATTTATAGGCTTTGAACTATAACACTATAGACAAACTATATTGCTAAGACCCCGAGTTACCAGGCGCCACTCACACTCAAAAGTAATCCATGCGCGTTCTCCCAAGCGACAGACTTACCCTCGGCTTATTATGCTTTTGTTATTCCATTTGTAAAAGAATTAATTGATAAACGAGGCCTACTACTCTAGACGCACCTTCGCTAGAGTACTGTCACTACCCATCACTCATTAGAATACATCCACGTTTCGCTTCCTGGATTGACAATCAACTAATCCTTTGCTATCGATAATTTAATAACTATGCCTATCCTGTAGACGCCCTTCATTAGAGTACTCACACTACCCATCAATCACTAGCAACGCCCATGTGTCGGTTCACTGGCTACCGAGTATTCTTATTCACTCAGAGGTTGAGTTTCCTATGTCTAGGCTCCCCCAAACTCAATCCTAGTCGTAAGTTAATTACAAACTAGCCTATAACTCCGGCACAAGCGCGGAAGTTAGGAATTAAGCACATAACAAGATTACCAATATTATAGTTAGGGAACTGCATAAATAAATAGATAGAGTTCAACATACACTTGGAAATGGAATCAATTACATTCAATCCTAATTGAGAGTTAACTACTCATGGTAGCCATACAAACCACCGAAGATGCTGTCACCATCTTCAATCCTTGTGAAGCGCTCCTCCTCTCCTACTCTAAAATTAGAACTGGTGCATTATCACTGGAATATAACTGAATTACAATAATCGTGCACACCTTGATCTGGTGCAATGAGGTCCTATTTATAGGCTAAGGAAAGACAAAGGAAATTGGGGAGAAATCAATCTAAAAATGGCAACAGGGCAAGAATCAGCGTGACTTGCGCTTCAAGCTGCGCTACAGCACAGGTTCCAGAGAGCTGCGCTTCACCCTGCGCTACAGCGCAGGTTGAAGCGCAGAATGCGTCCTGCAGCTTCAATCTTTCTCTTTTTAATTTGATCTCTCCCCGAGACTGGTTTTGGCTGATTTGTCTTTCCTTGTTTCCTTTTTCTTGATAAAATCCTTGCATTTATTGAGCATCTTTGATTTATTTGGGAAGGTTGTCTGCAGAATCCTTGTTTGATTGGTAGTGATCTCCTCATTGATTACCTTAAATCTTCTTCAAATCTTTATTAAATGTCTTCAATCAAACTCAAATCTTGCAGATATCTCCCTCATTTAATGTTATCTTTTCTTCAAATCAAATCCTTGCAATATCCTACAAAATTCAACAATATTTCTTTCAAAATAACATCAAATTCAAATCTAAGATTAATAAATACAATTTATCTAATATTTAATAAAAAGGGATTAAACTGGGGCAAAAATATCATTTTATCCTTGATAAGTGAACTAAAAAGTGCTCTAATTTATCATTATGATTTTCACTTATCAAAATACCCCCCAATTTAACTTCTTGCTTGTCCTCAAGCAAGAGACCTCTTTGCAATCAAAACATCAATTCTATTCCCTATGTAATCCAAAAACAATTCAAAAACAAATTCAAGGAACTTTTCATCATCTCCTTGTTAAGCAGTAGTCACTTTCCAAACATAAGAAAAAATCAGGATTATGGGATGTTACCAATCCTCAGTCAGAATAGAACACAAACATCAGTTAAACTTCTCAAAAATAGCAATTAAAGCAGTAAGTGATAAACCAAGGAAATCTCTCATTCTCACGGGTAAGTGTTTCCCTTAATCTTTTTCACCACCGTTGAACAACTAGAATTGATAGTCATTTCCAACATCTGAACCTGCAAGTAGTTAACATGGATCAAAAGGTCTTTTCTTTGGTTGTAATGAGGCTGGGCTATCAAGAAATCATGGTTTTTCTAGATATGCAAAGAACACTTTGAATGGAGAGCATCTTGTGGTTGTGCTTGGGACTTCACTCCATCTGCCATGTCATTCTTGACTTGTTACCTTTTTTCCGCTGGCCTCTTTGTTTGAAGAAGTACTCCCCGCAACTTATTCAATTTCCACCCTTTGTGCAGATATATATATATTTTTGAATCATAAACAATAACATAGAGAATTTATTTATGAGGGAGTACTCTTCTTTGTGATTTCTTGTGCCTGCCTTTGAATTTCTTTCGCCTTTCAATTCACCAACCTTTTGTCCCATCTTGTTGTGTCGCACCTTGCTCTCTATCCCAAGTGTGAAGGGACATGGTATGATCATTAATCATGGCTGGGGTGCACCAAAGGAAATATTAAAGGCTCAAATGGGCAAACAATAAATGGAAACATTTAATCAATGTTGGCTATTTGGCACTGATCAAAATATTATAATCACAAAATATGTCTTTGTTACTTCCATATCTTCTACTAGCAAGACAAAATTCAGAAACTCAAGCAATAACAGTTGACAAGCAGCGGTGAAAAACTCTCAATTTCAGTGTTTGGGCTCTCGGCTCACCGGTTATCGACTAAAATTCCTTGATAAAGCACTTACTGGTTTTAATTAATTATCCTGATAGGTCCTTCTGAGAAGTATCCTAAACTTAACTGATTATGGACTTAATCACAAAACCCTATCATCCTTCCTAATTTGGTTAGTTAAACTACTTAACTACAGAAAATTTTGAAAAAGTTGCTTTGGTTCCTAATTTCCTAAGGTCCTAAAGAGTCCTAAAAATTTAACAAAAAAAACAAAAAATAAAAAAACAAGTAAAGTACTGCCTAACATAGATGATGTATCGTGGTATACAGTACATATCAAAAGAAAATAAGAAAATAAAATGAAAAAGAAGGAAAAGCACCAAATAGGAAAGAAAAATAATCAGTCCTAATCCTGGTCCTGATCCATGTAAGCTGCTCCATCCCCCCTGGGAAAATAGGCCTGTCCCCAGGCCACTGTAAATAATCATGAAACTGTGCAGGGGTCATGGGGACCACACAAGCCTGATAATGTCTACTCTGAAAATGAACAGCTGCTCGTTGAATAGTGGACATCTGAGCCATCAAATGAGTGTTCTGTGCCTCAAGTCGCTGGGCCCAGACAGGAGCGTCCATGTCTGCTGGTGGTGGTGGTGGTGCCTGCTGCTGCTGCTGCTCCTCATCCTGTAACTCCTCAGCCGGGATACAGTTGGCTTCAATATATGCTCTGATCATGGGAAGTGCGATGCGAACCCTGGGGTTCACCTCTACACCCCTAAATCTGCAGAGTGCGGTGATAAGAGAGGGGAAGCCAAGCCTAATCTTGGAGTTAGGGGTCCGGCGTCCCACAGAAGATGCAAAGTCTGATATCCTACTGGTGAAAGTCTGATATCCTACTGGTGATAACCCGTGAGATATCGATAGTAGCGTCGGTGAGAATACAGTAAATGAGGTGGGCTACAAGCATAATGATATCAGAAACATGCCATGTAGGATGTATGTTGGCCAGCGTCAATACTGTCCACATTCATGTGATACTCGTCATATCATGCCTGTGAATCCTGGCAGACTCCTGATATGCATTCCTTTCAAAGAAACGCTCTGGTAAGCATAACAGCTGAGCAGTCTCGATGTCAAGGGGATCATTGCCATGAAGCCCCACAGCCTGCATCCTCTCGTGGTATTGGCATACCACGAGGTCTCTGTCCTCCTCTATGGGATGTCCTAAAAGTGCATTGATTGCATCGCAATCAAATCTGATTACCTGTCCTCGAACATAGGACTCCCTCCTGTAGTTAACGTCGTGGTCTCCAATAGCGTTAGCATAGAATTCCCCGACAATGTCTAGATCAAAGTAGTTATCGAGGCGGCTGAGGCGGTTCCAACGCCTCCTGTGAATCTCTGCAGAAAACTCCTCATATTCCCCCTTTTGGAGGATGTCTGGTCGCTCCAGGATGAACTTGCAATTAGCGATGTTAGTGTATGCTAAAAAGGACTTGAGGTCCTTGAAGTGATGAGGTCAAACTCAGGTTCCCTCTGGGGGCCCTTCCTCTTGGCACCCCCTGTGCCCCTCCCAAATGAACTAGCACCACTGACATTCTTTGTGCGAATCATCTACAAAGAAAAAACAACTCAAAATTATTTATGCATCATAATATTTAATTGCTCATAATTATGAAATAAATGGCCAATAAATTTCAATACTTAGAGCAATCAATTAACCAAACAAATGTGCATAAAAATTTTGATTTTAAATATTATCCAATAAATGCCTAATTAATTAATTAAGACATGCTAAAGTGATCAGTTAAAGCAGATCCTAAACAATTCTAAACAGGCAAAGTGAGAATCAAACTCATGCTCAAAAATCATGTCATCAGTAACATGTAATATTGCACAGTCATTTATGTATGGGCATGCAAAAATATTAGGGCAATTAATTGAACATACATGCACCAACAAAATAATTTGTAGAAATCATTGAGCACTCAAAAACTACCACCTAAGCAAACATGAATAACACACAAAGAATCCTAACCACATGTAATCTAATTTAAAGCATTATGAACAATTATTTCTCTCCTAAAGGTTCCTAGAATCCTAAGATTTCCTATCCTAAGGTTATGCTCAAATAAAATCAAAAATCAAAATTTCAATCGGTTAAAAAGAAAGAAAACTATAAAAACATACCTGGTATAAGCTCAGAAACTGGAAATGAGGGCTATATGAGTGAGAAAAGGCAAAGCAAAGGTTAGGAATATCAGAGAAAACGCAAAGGAGATGAACGAGAGGAAGTTCAAAATGAACTCCTTCGTTCAAATTTTAGAATTTAAAATCCCGCTTCCTACGCTACACCCTGCGCTACAGTGCAGAGTGGAGCGCGTACTGCTTCAGAAGTCGAAGCGTTCCGCTACGCTTCACCTTGCGCTACAGCACAGGGTGAGGCGCAAAAGTCAGAGAGTCAGGTTTTTAATTTTAATTCTGCGCTTCACCTGCGCTACAGCGCAGGTTGAAGCGCAGATCTGCAGTATTCTCTCTGCTTCTGCTACTCCTAGTTGATTCCATGCAATCCTTTTAGATTTAGATCCCCATTTTAACAATTTCCTAATTACACAAGCAAATCCTAAAACTAAAAATTACCAAAATGAAAATTAAATGAAAATTAAAAACTTACAAAGACTGGGTTGCCTCCCAGGAAGCGCTTGTTTAACGTCTTTTAGCTCGACGCCTGGTTACTCAACCCTTTCATGGTGGCCTCAAGTGGAGGATGATGTTTGACTCTATACCAGTTCTTCCTTTAAGCTCCCATCCTCCATGCCAATTTTTTATTCTACCATCACTGTCACTGTCTTCCTCAGTATCAGATTGTGATCTCCTTTTCCTCTTAAATTTGAACTCCCATATTGACTCTGGATGCTTTGTCCTCATTCTAGGCTTCCTCAGAGATTCGGAGCCTGGAAACTTTGTTGGATTTTTAGAAATAGCATCAGTTTGTTGTAACTTAGGCGTACCTCTAAGAAACGTAATATTTTCATCTTTTGAGCTCAATTCATATTTTCCTTAATCAACACCAATGATCATCTTAGCAGCTTTCATGAAGGGTCTTCCTAAAATTAGGGGGACTTCAGTATCCTCCTCTTCTGTCTCTGCAATGTAGAAATCTACAACATATGCAAATTTATCCACTTCGATTTGAATATCTTCTAGTATCCCATGAAGGCATTGAGCAGATTTATTTGCAAGAAGTAACTTTACATTTGTAGGCTTGACCTTCACATTACTCAACTTGTTAAAATATGATAGCGGCATCAAATTGATGCTCGCTCCAAGATCTAAGAAAGCATGAGTAGGAGGTAGATTACTAATAGAGATGGGTATAGTAAACCTACCTGGGTCAAGTGACTTACTTGTGATTAAGACATTCTCTTCATGATGTTCCTTTTGTGCTGCTTCTTCATCTTGTTGAACAACTTCCTCTTGAAGCAATTGTTCTTCAAAGATGATTTCTTCTTTCTCATCAAGTTCCTCCTCCTCTGACTTGTTGCCATTAGTAGCAATCAAGTTGCATTGTTCCTTTGGATTGGTGTGGGTTATAGCTGAGAAGTGTTGTCGCCTGTGTTCTGCCATTTCAGTTGCTAACTGACCCACTTGACTCTCTAGAGTTTTGATTGATGCCTCGGTAGTTGTCTTGAATCCACTAAATTTTTGCACAAGGTCATCAATCTTACCTTCCAAAGTGTTCAATTTATCATATGTAGAGGGCTATTGTTGGTAAGGTGGTTGTCTTGGTCCTCCATTCTGACTCTAGCCAGAGTTGGTTTGGTTATTTCTCCAACCTTGTGAATATTGATTGTTGTTATTGTTAGAGTAATTCCCTTGCCTTCCCTGGTTACCCATGAAGTTGACTTGTTCTGGTTATGTTCCTTGGCTATCACATTGACCATTTAGATGGTCTCCTCCATAGAAATCACAAATCAATGGTTGGGCTGGGATGGGTTGTGAGTGGACAGCTTTGAGTTGTTGAGGGAGTGTTTTCAATGTCTCAGTGAGTGCTTCCAGTTGACGTTTAATGAGCTTGTTCTCAGCTAACAGAGCATCACTTTGATTGAGTTCCATCATCCCTTTCTTTGGTAATTGCGCGGGGTGTCTTCCACTTTGAGCTTGTTGATCGTTTTGTGCAAAGTAGTTGATGATTTCTAGTGCTCGATCAACTTCTGCGGATAAGATAGTTCCTCCTGCTGCCGCATCTATGAATGACCTTGAATCTGAACGAAGTCCCGTACAAAATATGTTGACTTGGGCTATATCCTCATAGCCATGAATGGGACATTTGTGCAGCATAGACTTGAATCTTTCCCAAGCTTCACATAGTGGCTCATCAATCCCTTGTCTGAATGTAGAAATATATGCTTTGGCTTCAATCTGCTTCCTAGTTGAGAAGAATCTTGACAAGAATTTCTCCTCAACTACACCCCAATTGGTTAGGCTTTGATTTGGGTGTGATTGCAGCCATTCCTTAGCTTTACCTATCAAAGAGAAAGGAAACAAGCGTAAGTAAATAGATTCTAAATTACCTTCCTAGAAACCCATAGTACCAATCAATTCATAAAAATTAGAGAGATGAGCATGTGGATTTTCATGATCCAATCCAGCGAATTGATGTGCACTGATGAGGTTGAGGTATGCAGTCTTCAACTCCAAAGATCTTGCGTTTGGTGGTAACACAATGCTTGAGAAGTGACGTGGTCCTTGATGGGAGATATAATCTCCTAAAGTCCTTCTTGGACGTTCCTCTGCCATATTTTTGGGTTCCTCAACAATTGCCCTTCTTCTCCTTCTCCCGTTCCTACCTCTGTTCTTTCGCGACGTCCTTTCTATTTTCGGGTCGAACTGTAATTGATTGGGAGACGCCTGACCTCTCAGAAGCATAAACAAGAAACTTTGAAAAAGGTAAGTGTTGAAAAGAATTAAAAAAAAAGAATTTTCCCAAGATAATAATATATCCTAAGAAAAATAAGAAAAATAAACAAATAAACAAAATCCTAAAATAAAAACTTGATAACTAGACCGCCAAGGTCTTCACGAATTGGAAACCGTTCCCCGGCAACGGTGCAAAAATACTTGATGGTTTCTGGCAAGCGAACCAAAAAATCCAGTAGTATAATAGTAAGAAAGATATCGTATCCACAGGGAACGGTCAATTCACATATACTCGTGATCTATTTATCAAGGGAAAACAACGGTTTTTGAGAATATTGTTGCGGAAATTATAAACGAAAATTTCATAATTAATGAATTAGAAAGGAAGAGTTAGAGACACTTTACTTGGATTAGGATTGAACTTCATCTCATCACACCCTCATGTATGTCGAGACTACCCAATATTTATAGGCTTTGAACTATAACACTGTAGATAAACTATATTGCTAAGACCCCGAGTTACCAGGCGCCACTCACACTCAAAAGTAATTCATGCGGGTTCTCCCAAGCGACAGACTTACCCTCGGCTTATTATGCTTTTGTTATTCCGTTTGTAAAAGAATTAATTGATAAACGAGGCCTACTACTCTGGACGCACCTTCGCTAGAGTATTGTCACTACCCATCACTCATTAGAATACATCCACGTTTTGCTTCCTGGATTGACAATCAACTAATCCTTTGCTATCGGTAATTTAATAACCATGCCTATCGTGTAGACGCCCTTCATTAGAGTACTCACACTACCCATCAATCACTAGCAACGCCCATGCGTCGATTCACTGGCTACCGAGTATTCTTATTCAGTCAGAGGTTGAGTTTCCTATGTCTAGGCTCCCCCAAACTCAATCCTAGTCGTAACGTTAATTATAAACTAGCCTATAACTCAAACGCGAGCGCGAAAGTTAGGAATTAAGAACAGAACAAGATTACCAATATTATAGTTAGGGAACTGCATAAATAAATAGATAGAGTTCAACATACACTTGGAAATGGAATCGATTACATTCAATCCTAATGGAGAGTTAACTACTCATGGTAGCCATACAAACCACCGAAGATGCTGTCACCATCTTCAATCCTTGTGAAGCGCTCCTCCTCTCTTACTCTAAAATTAGAACTGGTGCATTAGCACTGGAATATAACTAAATTACAATAATCATGCACACCTTGATCTGGTGCAATGAGGTCCTATTTATAGGCTAAGGAAAGACAAAGAAAATTGGGGAGAAATCTATCTAAAAATGGCAACAGGGCAAGAATCAGCGTGACTTGCGCTTCAAGCTGCGCTACAGCGCAAGTTCCAGAGAGCTGTGCTTCACCCTGCACTACAGCGCAGGTTGAAGCGCAGAATGCATCCTACAACTTCAATCTTTCTCTTTTTAATTTGATCTCTCCCCGATACCGGTTTTGGCTGATTTGTCTTTCCTTGTTTCCTTTTTCTTGATAAAATCCTTGCATTTATTGAGCATCTTTGATTTATTTTGGAAGGTTGTCTGCAGAATCCTTGTTTGATTGACAGTGATCTCCTCATTGATTACCTCAAATCTTCTTCAAATCTTTATTAAATGTCTTCAATCAAACTCAAATCTTGTAGATATCTCCCTCATTTAATGTTATCTTTCCTTCAAATCAAATCTTTGCAATATCTTTTGCAGCAATATTTCTATCAAAATAGCATCAAATTCAAATATAAGATTAATAAATACAATTTATCTAATATTTAATAAAATGGGATTAAACTGGGGCAAAAATATCATTTTATCCTTCATAAGTGAACTAAAAAGTGCTCTAATTTATCATATGATTTTCACTTATCAATGAACGAGTTTCACTAATATCAAGAATCGACTGTTGATCTTCATGAAAAGATTCTTGTTTTTTTCCGTGGAGAAGGACATGCCAATTTTCCGACACTGGGTCTTTCATATAAAACACTTGTGAAGCTTGATGTGCCATGATAAATGGCTCGTCCTGATATCCAATCTTCTGAAAGTCAATAACCATCATTCCTGATTCGTCAATTCTCACACCGCTCTTATTGTCAACCCACTTACCCTTGAAAACAGGAACTGTAAACTTAGTGTAACCACCTCTCAAATCTCTTCAATTACACCATAGTACGACATTGATCCAATAACTAGATTTTGATCTTTCGATGTAGAGAATTGCATCGACTCTTCCTCTAAAGTGACCCCACTATTTTGCACTATACTTTTATCATCCCAAGACTTTGTAGAGAATAAAAAATTTTTGATTTCATATCCAGTACAAGATAAGACATCAAACTTGAGTCCATGTGCTAGCCATGTCAATGTTTCAGATGCGGTATAATCTTTCATGATTTCATTTTAATACCAAGCCATAAAAGTCTTGTTATGGTCCTTCAACACCCACTTCTCCGGTTGTCTTGGGTTCTTCTCCTTCAAAATGGCTTTGTGAGCAGCTACGTAAGGTAGTATCCCATCCATGTTATTTAATATGTACAAATGTGCCTAGAGAATTTCTTCTTGAGATTTGGTTGTTGAGTCTCAAAAATATTATTAAGTAATTAATAATGTTTTAAGTCTCATAATCCTAAGTTTTAATGAATAACAAATTTGGTTAAAGTATTCTGGAAAGATAGTACAGATTCTTTTAAAGATATCTTCTGTGTTTCAACAACCCTCTGAAAGAACAACTCTCCGAAGTTCTGCAACCCTCTGAAGTGGTGCAACCCTCTGAAAGAGTTGAACCCTCTGAAGAGTCACAACCTGCTGAAGCCAGAGAACTCTCTGAAGTCGGGAGACGTCGTACTGAGTAACGTATCACCTTAGGAGTGAGTCTCTCTAAAGATGCCTTTGAAGACTCAAGTCTTTTCATAGCTTTCTGCCAGCTGTCTGCACCTCACTCTTTCTGGCAAGGAAAATCAGAAACTTTTTGGTTTATTTCAAATTCTTGTTCACCAAAAAGGTAATCTCTGCTGTGAAAGTACATTGTGCTCAGAAAAGTAGAGTCAGTGCTGCTGCATACCTACCTCTGTTGTGTTTGCTGCAGTATGCTATCAGGAGCTTGTGTCTCAACGGGAGACAAGCTATCTCACAACGGGATTTATAGAGAAGTCTAAATATTCTCAAAGTCTCTCTCTATATATACAAGTCTTCATGCAGAGAAGAATATAGAGAACAAATGTCAACTTGCTGAAGTGCTTCAAAATTTCTCTGAGATATTTTCACTCTTTTTATTTGTACTCAAATTTCATATCCTGAGTTCAACTCAGTAGATTGTACATCTTACCCAGTTTAGGCTTTAAACTTGTGTAGTTTCAAAGCTTAGGCAATCTTTCTTCTAAAATAGTTTTTCTGTTGAGCTTAGAGAGGCTTGTTGTTTAAACAATACTTGCTGTAGAGCCTGGAGAGGCTTGGTGGGAAACAATAACTGGTGTAGTAGAGCCTGAAGAGGCTTGACAGAAAAGAATACTTGTATATCTGATCAGATAATGGAAATCCTTAGCTGGTTGGCTTTGGGACTGTACGTAGCTCACAGTGGTGGTGGGTGAACCAGTATAAATTTTTGGCTAAGTCTTCTCTTACCCTTAACTCATCTAAATTTTGTTTATACTAACGTGGAGGGTTCTAAGTTAGTTGTTTTATAACTTTTAGCTGAAAAACAAGTTTTCTAAACTATTTTATTAAACTTGCTGAAGTTGCTTCAGCAAGTATAAAACTTCCAGTTTCAGCAAGTTATAAGAATCTCTTTGTGAAAAGCGCTGCTTGTGAAAGGTTTTCCAAAATTAGTTTAAGAATTATAAAACACTATTTAACCCCCCGTTCTAGTGTTTCATGTGGTTTCTACAGTTGGTATCAGAGCTCAACCTCGGGTTGAACATCTAATAGTGCTGAGGAAGAAGATCCTAGATGTAAACCTCTACAAGCAACCTTCATTACATCACAAAAGGTGCCTTTGTTACAAGGCCCCCAGCTTTTAATGGTACAGATTACCATTATTGGAGAGATCGTATGAAGTTGTTCATTGAGAGCAGCAACATAGATCTGTGAGGTGTAGTCACTGATGGTGATTATATTCCCACACATGGTGGTGTGCCCATACCCAAAGCAGAATGGACTGGTGAGCAAAAAGCTCGTGTTCAACTCAATGCAAAAGCAAAACTCTACTTGGTTTGCTCCTTGAGTAAATCTAAGTATGAGAAGGTGCATGAATGCTCTTCAGCCAAGGAAATCTGGATACTTTGGCATCAACCCATGAAGGGACTGATAATGTCAAGCAATCCATGATTAGTATGCTTGTTCATCAATATGAGATGTTCAAGATGCAAGAGTTTCAAGATGCAGATGTTTGGTAGATATCAAACAATAACTAATGGACTCAAGTCTTTAGGCAGAACCTTTGATTCTGGTGATAACAATCGCAAGATTCTAAGGAGTTTACCCAAGGCTTGGAAACTTTGTTGTTCCTGAAACTCTTCTTTAAGTATAAGATTTTCTTTTTCAAGATCTTTGTTTTTGTTGCATGCAACAATATATGCATTTGAAAATTTCTTATACTTTCTGAAGAGTTCCTTGGTGCTATCAACTAGATAATCATATTCATCTAGAAGAGTTAAGGATGTTACCTTAGGATCAGGATCTTCTGAGGATGAATGATTTGCCATTAAGCATAGGTTTTCTTCATCAGATGAATCTTCTTCTGTTCCTGAGGTGGATTCTTCTTAGATGAACCCATCATCTTCAGCCACTTCATAGATTGATGATGCTAGAGAATTCCAAATCTCCTTGGCAGAGATGCATGTTTTGATCCTTTCATAATCAGATTTGTTTAGGGACCACACCAGGTAGAGTTTGGCTTGAGCATTGAGTTGAACATTTGATTTTTGCTCACTGGTCCATTCAGCTCTTGGGATGGGCTCTCCATTCTTCATGGGAATGTAATCTCCTTTAGTGACAATATCCCAGAGATCAAGATTGTTGCTTTCTATGAATAGTTTCATGTGCTCTCTCTAGTAGAAATAATCTTTTCTGCTAAACTTAGGAGCTCTGGTGACAGATGCTCCTTCAGAGATGTAGGCACTGTAACTTGTAGAGGTTTCCATCTGGATCTTCTTCCCTCAGCACTTGTTAGATGCTCAACCCGAGGTTGAGCCCTAATACCAACTGTAGAAACCACAGGAAACACTAGAAAGGGGGGGTTGAATAGTGTTTTAATTGTTTAAACAGATTTTCTTGGAAACCTTTTCGCAAACAGAGTTTTCTCAAAACTAGAAGCAACTTTCTGAAACTGGAATATATACTTGCCGAAAATCTTTTCAGCAGGTTCACTAAAATTGATTTCTTAAACTATTTTGAAACGTATTTTTGAAAGCTTATGTTTAAACAGTTTAATTCACTAATATCATAACCCTTCTTGTTAGGTAAAACAATAGTTAATAAGAGATAAGGGTTGAGAAGACTTAGACAAGAATTTATCCTGGTTCACCCACAAACACAGTGAGGTACGTCCAGTCCCAGTGCAAACACACAATTGGATTTTCCACTAACTGATCAGTTACAAGTATTCTTTGACCCCAACCTCTTCAGGCTAAACACCAAGTATTGTTTGGACATAGCCTCTTCAGGCTAAACAACCAAGTATTCTTTGGACACAACCTTTTTAGACTAAACAACCAAATATTGTTTGTTCCTCTAAGCCTCTTCAGGCTCTCAGACACTTTTCAGTGTTTACAAGTATTTTGTGTAAGTTCCTGAAGAAGTCAAACACTAATGATCTTGTACAAGGAAATAACTGAGTATAACTCAGGATAAAAATGAGATTTACAATGTACAAAATATCAGAGAGTTGCAGCTAAATTTTTTACAGCGTGTTGGCTTGACATTGTATATTCCTTTTTGAACTTGGCCGACACTTTCAAAGTCTTTCTTGAAGCAATATATAGAGTCCATAAATTTAGTCCGTTGAAGATTGCTTAACCACCATTGTGAGATAGCATTAAATGTTGTTAAAGACGTTGTGAGACAATCTCCAAAAAGCTTCTGACTTTGTGTTGCAGGTGTGCAGTCTGTGACACCATTCTGACACGTACAACAAGTTCCCTTTTAAGGTAATATCATTTTGAGAGCATAAAGGGTCTCTGAAAACATTCCTTAACTGGATCAAACTTGTATAAGACGTTTTAGAGTGCACTTAAAGTCTTCAAGCAAAAAGGCCTTCAGACTTTAGTTAAACGCTACGTTGTAGGTCTTCAGCAGATCTTCTTTATTTTAAATTCTATAACATTTCAGAAGGTAGAGTAGTCTTCAGCAGGTCTAAACTCTTCAGAGAGTTCCTTATATCAGTAGGTTCAACTTCGGAGAGTTGGATTATATCAGAGGGTTGCTCTTCATAAAGATTGCTGAAACAATTAAACAAATTCCTTCAAGTGAAACGGTTCTTATAAACAAATTATTGTTCTTATAAACAAAATAATCCTTTAATCAAATTTGTTATCCATTAAAACTTAGGATTTGTGAGACTTTAAACATTATTAAATTTCCTTAATAATATTTTGAGACTCAACAAAGATGCCACGAATAGCTACAAGCAGTAATTGTTGCATGAGGACGTGATAATCATGAGATTTCAACCCACCTAGTTCCAGATCTTTCATTGATACAAGACTCTTGACATTTGAAGAGTATCCTTGTGGTACCTTCACACCCTTAAGACATTGGCAAAAACTAGTCTTCTCCTTTTTGGACAAGGTGTGGCATGCTGAGGACAAATATGTGCGCCTACCTACCTCCCTTGGTGCCAACTTCTCTTGTATATTCATTTCAAGCAAGTCTAAATGTGCATTCACTCCATCCTTTGTATTCCCTTTAATATTGAGAAGTGTTCCAATCAAGCTATCACATACATTTTTCTCCACGTGCATGACATATATACAGTGTCTAACATGTATTTGCACCAATACGGGAGATTAATGAATATATTTCACCTTTTAAAAAATTTTCACACCTGTTAACAGAGTCGGTGCAATCCCCTCCTCTGGATATCCATTAAAAGTCTTTCTCAATCTTCAATAGGGGTGATACCTTTTCAAGAATCTCCGATGCCCAACATACAATGTCTTCCTTCCATGTTTCAATTGTTGATGGAAGGTGCCTTTTTCACACACAGGACAAGCTTTATGACCCTTAACACTATAACCCGACAAGTTCGCATATGCAGGGAAGTCATTGAGAGTACAAAATAGCATTGCATGTATCTTGAAAGATTCGTTGGCAAACCCATCAAAAATTTCTACCCCTTCATCCCATAACAATCTCAAATCTTTTATCAACAGGCTAAGATAAACATCAATATCATTTCCAGGCTAACATGGACCAGAGATCATCATAGTCAACACCATGTATTTGCACTTCATGCACAACCCAAGAGGTAAGATGCAAATAACTAGCAAAACAGGCCATGAACTCTAATTAGTACTTAAATTTCTAAACGGATTCATTGCATCTGAAGCTAGTCCTAGCCTGAGATTCATTGGCTCATTTCTGAATAACAGAAACTCATTATCAAGGTTCTTCCATTGTAAAGAATCAGTCGGATGGCGAAGCATTCCATCATATATCCTCCCATCTGTGTTCCATCTGAGGTTCTTAGCATCATTTGGATTGGCAAACAGACGCTTAAACCTTGGAATTATTGCAAGATACCATACAACCTTTGCAGGGGGACCCTCCTTTGTGACCACATCATTACTGTCCACATCATTGTCTTTCACCTTGTAGCGTGATAACCCATACTTGGGACATTTCTTTAACCCTTTATAGTCTTTTCTGTATAAAATGCAATCATTAAGGTATACATGTATCTTTTATACTTCATACCCATCGAACACAGTATCTTCTTCGCCTCATAATTACGATTGGGTAGTGTACTTGCTTCAGGAAGCATGTCAGTTAGCAACTGAAGCAATTTCGTGAAGCTTTTGTTAGACCACCCATTCAATGCCTTCAAATTCATCAACCTTAACACGACTGACAATCGTGTGAACTTAGTTGACCCAATAAACAACGAAGTCTCTGCATCACTAGACATATCTTCATACATATGGGCTTCTGCAAATCTGTTTACACCATCATCATAAATCATGTCCTCCAATCAGTCCTCCATGGTTGAATGAGAATACTCTTCGGTTGGGTAGTTGCATGGCACATCAAGCAATTCACCATGCCATGTCCATGTTGTATAATTCTTCAAAAAACCATCATACAGAAGATGCTCCTTGATTTCTTTCTCATGGACACCTAAACCTTCCTCCATTGGCACTACTAGCAACATTAAGTCGCACAAATTTTAGAAATTCTTCCACTCCTCTCTCATACTCATCAGTAATGCGTCGTGCACTTATCCAACTTTGATCCATATCTACTTTCTGTACGTTCGTAATGGACACTTCATTTTGTCAACATTATGCATGTATATCTCACTTTTTTATTCAAAGGTGTGGCCCTATCCCATTCAGGAAGATTCACTTTTCCATAGTTCATTATTATTGTGTAAATTTTAATTATCATTTCTTAGATTTCACAAAATTTCTGTAGCATTTCGCATTGATCTTTAGGTGGCATGAAATGAAAGTGGTGAACCACAATCAAATATGCACTCGAAGAACAGCACAAAATGCAATGAACCAAACTTTCATGAAATGTAACAAATGATGATTAAAATTTACGTATTAATGAACTATAAAAAGTGATTAATCTTCCAAAATGTCCAACCGGACAATTCAAGATTCAATACATTGACTATCAATACTCCCTCCTTTTGTAATTATAAAAAAGACATCACAGCTTGGACATTTCAAATTGGAGGTAGTACTTTAATCTCTGTATTGAATCTCAAACGGGAAACTAAGGTTCACTCAATACATCAAACTTGAGTATTAAAAATCAATAATAAATACAAAATAATAGTATTAAATAAATAAAGGCAAAACATATAATTAAAAGAGTAAGCATATATAATTATCGAACACATATACTAATAAAGACAAAATAAATATAAAACTTATAAATAAATTTCTTTGATATATAATTTTGTGATTCAAACTTCTCATATTGTAATTTAATTAATGTTTGGGAATTTTAGTATTTGGAAGTTGTAAGATATTTTTACTAAATATAAGGATTACTAGGTGAGGGTTATACTTAAATTGACGCTTCAAATTGAGTTTGGGAATTATATATATACTTAAATTGAGGCCTAAAATTATTTCTAAATTAAACTAAACAATTCAACAATCTAACTCAATAGGCCAATGCCAAAGCCAATTCAACAACCTAAATCAAACTAAACAATTCAAATACCTAACTCAATAAACCATAGCCTAGGTAATTTAAATTTAATACACTTATATTCTAAAAAATATTATCATCCTACACAAATTGCTAAATCAAATTTTAATTTGATAATTAAATCCTAATATGCTTAGCATTTTCAATGAAAATAATAATAAAACGTGTAAGAATAACAACATCCACTTTCCTATTTTAACGACAGTCTTGCTAGACCCGTCGTCGTTTCATATTTTTTCTTTTTTTTTAAACTTTTTTTTACTTTGTGAGTGATTTTTTATGACGGTTATATATGTAACCGTCGTCGTTTCTCTTTTTCACTACGTTTGTAAAGAAACCGTCGTTGTATAGTTCGTTATTTTTACAAAAATGCCACCGTGTCGTAAACGACGACAGGTGGATAGTAACTGTCATCTTTTTGGCGTCTTTAAATCATGTTTTTGCAGCAGTGATGTTATCACTCATTCCTGGTGAGACAAAATCTTTTCTTAGTTTTGACAACCCATGCCCAGTAGATGTCCACTTTAATAACTCTGATGATGTTCATACTCCCAAATTCCTCAATACAATAACTTCATCAGGACTTCCAAATCATGAGGTTAAACTTAAAGTTGGTGTTTCTATCATGCTGATTAGTCTTCTGGATTGTGCAATGGGGCAAGACTCATCATTACGCAAATTGGCACATATATATGTTTTAGAAGCAAGAGTACTCATATCAGGTAACAATGTTGGAGAAAAGATTTTCATTCCAAGACTCTCATTAATTCCATTTGATAAAAGGATCCCTTTTAAATTTCTACAAAGACAATTCCCAATTGCAATCTCATTTGCAATTAATGACAATTAACAAAAGTCAGAGACAATCTCTTAAACATGTTGAAATTTTCCTTCTAATTCTCACGGTCAATTATGTGATATGCACTCTCAAGAGTAACATCACATAATTAATGGACTTAAAATTCTTATATGAGATAAAGAGGGAAATTCAACTAACACTACATCAAATGTGGTTTTCAAATAAGTCTTTTAAAATTTAATTTAGATAATAAGTAACCTTCTATTTTCTTTTTTTTCCCCATACTATTACTTTATATTAACTTCTACCTTATTTTTACTTTAATTTCTCTTTTATAGGGATTACATATATCTTCCTGTCTCCAACAATCAGAGTTTATCTTCATAAGTTATATATTTCATCCAATATATATTTTATTCCTTTTCATAGTAACTCTTTTACCATGTATAATTTCTTCTTATCCACATATTTATTACGAATTATATAGACCTTCACCTTCAAATACACATTCAAACCAAATTATATTGAAAAATAATTACAACATTTAACTTTAAAATTTAACCATTTAATATTCTCATTGTGAGTGTCCTTCGTACGTACATCGCGTGGCACCAGACTAGTAACATATTAATTCTCAAGGCTTGAATTTAGAAGTGTTTAGAAGTGTTAAAATGATATTAATAAATTTGAGAAATGCTAAAATGATATTATAAATTTGAGAAATATTCCGTTTTGACAAGAAATTTGAGGAGTATTCTTGAGTAAAGTTTGTTAATGATAATTATAAAGCTGTGTGGGCTATCAAAGAAAATACCTAAGGAATATATAGGCCATGGCTAACAGTTGTGTACAATGTTCTCCACAGTTCAATAAAATGTTTGTAGAGTTCATGATGTGGATGTTACCGATTCAAATAGAATTATCTCCCATAAAGGATACATGTGATTAAACCAAATAAAAACCTCAAATATGGCAAGGTTTTTACAACCCCGCAATATTACTAGCTAGCATATATAGACATCAATTTGTTGATTGATCTCTATACAGTAAACAAGGTGACATATAACCAATATTTAAGCACCAAATTTCAAGACACCTTGGCCACGTCCGCGTTGATAGTATATGGCTGGCTTTATTTTGGCGGTCGGGGTACAATAATTGATGAAAAACATGGTAAAAAGACAGCCATGGTACGCAAAACCATGTGAATAGCAAGGGGGACATAAAGTAAAAAGCAAGCTAAAAAGTACGATGATACTTCATCCGGTTCTATTTATAATATATATTTCTTATACTCCCTCCGTTTTTTTTATCTATCATTTTAGAGTCTCAAATTTGTTTATAAATAAGTGTTGTTTTCAGATACTAAGGCAATAATAAATGTTGTTTTTTTAACTTTACCTTTTTCTTAATCTAATTCTTTTTATTTTAAATATTTATTATAAATGTATATCATAAATGTTCTATAAGTTCAAAGTCTTGGTAAATGTATTCTTTATGTTTCCAACAAAAAATTTATGGTATAGTGGTAAAACAAAATTAAAAAAGAATTCATTTCATTGAAAAAGAGAGATATTAAATCATTAAAGAGAGAAAGAGAAAGGACATATTTGGAAAATAAAAGTTAAAGAGACATAGTTATTGCATTCCTTAATTCTTGTGTAAAAACCTTAAACGACAGATAAAAAAAACGGATGGAGTAATATTTTGTGGTTTGTATTATAAGATATTTTATAATTTTAAGGTAACATTTATTATTATTTTATTTATTTATCTTTATTAATTTTAATGTCTTTCCAACTACTAAATGATAGTGGAGTTAGTTAATGACATTAAATAAGGGTAAAATTAAAAAGTTAAACTATTTTTTAAAACTCCAATAAAATTAATTAATTTTAACAATTTTTATTGATATGTGTAATTTAGTTAACCGTACCTTATACAAGGTCATACTCCCTCCGGACTTATTTATAAGCAAAAATAATCATATTCACACTTATTAAAAAAATTAGTTAAACTCATTTAATTTTCTTGATTTCATCTAAAAAGTAATTGTATTGTCTAAACTACCCTACATTTAACTTTATTGAAACTTGTTTCAAGTGGACATACTCTATTTCTATTGACACATTATGTATTAAATAGAGTGGTTGGAAAATAAAATATGAATTAATTATAAAGGGCAATTTGGGATGATATCATTTAATAGGGTGAAATTTAGTTAACTTTTGCTTATATTTTAATCCACCATAGATGGATGTTTTTTGCTTATAATTGAGTCCGGATGGAGTATATATTAGTATAGTATATGTCTATACCCTTGTTTTAAAAATAAAAATATACTCATATTCACACTCATATTTGGATGGATAGTATTTTAAATACTTGTATCCCTGATCACACACCCATTATCTACACTTTGTTTATTATAAAAAAATAAAAATTAATTAAAAAATAATTATACTACATTAGAAAAATCATTCATAAATAATCTAAATTTAACCATAAAATATAACAACTTTATTAAATTAATTAAAGTATAACATGATAAAATTATTAAATACAATACATAATGTAATTTTCCATCCATGATTAACTACATAATAAATATTAACTAATCTATTCAACAACGACTTATTTCAAGAGTAAAAAATTGGAAATGAGTAGTAAAAGGAAAGTAATAAGGATACAATTTATTTGTTAATGTGAATGGTTCTGGAGATAAATGAATGCACATGAATTAAACTCGCTTAAAAATAATGATCATGGTATTTAATTTGTATCTTTTTAGAATTATATGGAAAAATTTATTTGTACCTATAAATTAAGTACATTAAGTACCTATGAATTAATCATCCTGGGAAGTCCTCGTGTTGCACCTCTTTTTGGAGGGTGCCTTATGGTGAAAACGTTTAGCCTTGATTTCCTCTTGCCGTCTCTGCCAGGGTTTTTCTAGGGTTTCCCTAGAATTCCTATAGAGTATTGTGCAAGTAGTGCTCAGTCCGTTTCTCGTGTTTACATCGCTGCTTGCTGCTATTTTTCGCCCCTTGAGTGGTGTTAATATGGAAGACCCGCCTATAATAATTTACGATGAAGAAGATGTTCAAGATGGAATTCACTCATGTTCTAAAAGTCTGATAGGTGCGTTTTTGACAGAGAAACCGATCCATGCAAATAGTTTACAAAATGCATTAGCAGGGATTTGGTGCAATCCCAAAGGGCTTCAAGGTGGAGGAGATTGCAGAGAAAAAATTCCAGTTTTTCTTTGACGAATCAAAAGATGTTGATCGGATTTTAAAGGGCAGTCCATGGATATTCCGGAATGCATGGCTTTCTCTCAAAAGATGGGTACATGGCCAAGTTCTGTCAGAGATCAAATTCTCATTAATTCCACTTAAGATTCAAATTTGGGGCCTACCACTATACTGCAGAACAACAAAGATGGGGTTTAAAGTAGGAGCATGCATGGGAGAGGTAAAGGAATCAGGCGTTTATGAAACCAAGGAGCGAGGAACTTTCATTAAAATTCAGGTGATGTTTGATGTTAACAAACCTCTGAAATCGGGTATCAATGTTGGCAGTAGGAAAGATGGAATTTCATGGGCTGAATTTCAATATGAAAGACTCCCACAATTTTGTTACACTTGTGGAAAGGTAGGGCATAATGAAGATGGATGTAAAAGTCAGAAGGAGGGAGAGAATAGGGGGAAAAGGATGCCTCAGAGTTTGGGCCTTGGTTAAGAGCTTCTCAAATAGGGAGGAAACTTCTCAATAAACAAGTGAGTGAAGACTCCAAGAAAAGACAAAATTCATTGAAAAAGCAATATGCCACGTTACCCACTGATTTTCTGAAAATGTTGTCCTCCTTGACAGTGACAAATAATGGTCCCTCTTCCACTATGGAAAATAATGATAATTCTACAACAACAGTAGAGCAAAGGAAGATTCCCTATTCTGATACAACACGTGCTCCAATAGATTCAAGTTTTGAAGATTTTCAAAAAGAGAACTATGACCCCACTGCTACTATTAACAATATAGATGAGGTAATTAAAAGCAAACAGAACGCGGATGACATTGCAAAAGAGCCTGGAATATCGCCCCTCAAATGCATATCTAATACCATTTCCTCCACTCCCAAGAGGTGGAAAAGATTGAATCAGGGGAAAATAACTTATCAGGCCACTAAGAAGAACATTGAGGCCACATAAGGTGTAAAGAGGAAAATAGATGTGGAGATGAGTGATATTGAAACAGAGGAACACCTGACCACAAAAAAAAATTGTCCTACTTATATTCCAACGGCGAGCCTGGACATTCAGGCTTCCAGGCTCGCCGATCACAATGAAAATCCTTTCGTGGAACTGTCGTGGGCTTGGGAACCCACGGGCAGTGAGAGCTTTAAAAAAGCTTGCTAAATCTAAGTCCCCCAATGTGGTTTTCCTCATGGAAACCAGAAAGAAAGATCATAAGATGATGAAGCTGAGGAACTCTTGTGGTTTTTCTAATGTTTTTTCTATCAGTTGTCATTGTGATAGACAATCTCGTAGTGGTGGTGTAGCTTTAGTGTGGAATTCACAGATTTTGATAGAAATTACATCAGCTTCTTTGCAACATATTTATTTCAAAATATCCTAAGATGATGAGGAAACTTGGTGGAGAGGCACATGCATGTATGGCTATCCTGAAACTATCAATAAACACAAAACCTGTGAGCTAATCAAAGCCCTGTCACTTGTTGTCTCAAATCCCAGATGGTTACTTTTTGGAGACTTCAATATAATTATGGACAAAAAAGAAAAATCTGGAGGGAATCCTCCTCCAAATCATATTGAGAACCTGTTTCGTAGCACAATCCATGACTGTGAGATGCTTGATCTTGGTTATGAGGGTCACATCTTTACTTGGAGTAATGGCCATTCAGGTTCGGGATTGATTCAAGCTTGCCTTGATAGGATGTTTGCTACTCAGGAATGGAAAGATTCCTTCCCAACATCTCGTGTTTTCCACCTCACAAGGTACCATTCTAACCACAATCCTTTGTTACTTGAATTAATTCCATCTATGTCTTATAGGAGAAAAAAAAGAGAGAATAATTCGATTTGAAGAGGTTTGGATCAAAGAAGCTGAATTATCAGCTCGCATTGAAGAAGCATGGTGCTTTCCTGCTGGGGACATTTCAACCAGAATTCAGAATTGCTTGGAGTCTCTAGATAGATGGGGAGACAAGATTTATGGAGACATCCCTAGGAAGATAAAGGCTCTTCTGGAGAAGTTAAAAAATCTCTACCTTAAAGCTGACAGAGAAATTATTATGGAGGAAATCAGAACTGAGGAGTAGAAACTGGATCATTTATTAGCCTCTGAAGAAGTTTTCTGGCAACAAAGAAGCAGGGTGGCTTGGCTTAGTCATGAAGATCGCAATTCAAAATTCTTTCACCATAAGACATCTCAAAGAAGGGACAGGAATTGGATTGAATCCATCCGAGATGACGAGGGTCATACTTTTGAAGAAGAATCTGATATAGGCAGGGTGATGACTCAGTTTTTCAAGAACCTATTTACTACTGGACACACAACCCTCATTAATGAAGCAGTGTCAGTTGTTCAAGACCGAATTTCCACCACAATGGCCCAAAGGTTAGAAGCCCCATTCAGTGAAGAAGAAATTCTCAGGTCCCTTTCTCAAATGAAACCATGGGTTGGTCCAAGCCGTATAGAGGTGGCACTTGATGTTCTGAATAAGGAGGCTGACCCAAAGTTCCTAAATAAGACTTACATATGCCTAATTCCAAAAGTGAAGAAACCAAAGCATACAAAAGAGTTTAGACCGATAGCCTTGTGCAATGTAATCTATAAGCTGATCTCCAAGACCATTGCAAACAGGAACAAGACTATTCTCCCAGAAGTTATTAGTATCCACCAAAGCGCCTTTGTGCCTGGGTGTTTAATTACAGACATGCCTTGCTTGCCTTTGACACTTTCCACTACATGAGGAAAAAGAAGAATGGGAGGAAAGGTTACATAGGTCTAAAGCTTGACATTGCAAAAGCTTATGACCGGATAGAATGGAACTTTTTGGAAGCAACGCTGATTTCTATGGGTTTCCGAGGTAACTTGGTCTCCTTAATCATGATATGTGGTTGTTCTGTTTCCTTTGTTGTGCTACTAAATGGATATCCATGTGATTTTTTTTCTCCCCAGAGGGGTCTCAGATAGGGAGACCCTCTATCCCTATACCTATTCATTATCTGTGCTGAGGTTTTTCTGGCCTAGTTTTAAAAGCACAAGTTGATGCTTCTCTACATGGGATTAGAATAGCAAGAAGAGCACCTGAAATTACTCATCTCTTCTTTGCAGATGACAGCATCCTATTCTTCCGAAGCACTGATCAATATATCCAGTTTATTCTTCAGATTTTAGAAGTTTATAAAAAATCTTCAGGTCAGTTGATCAATTTTGACGAATCGGAATTATCTTTCAGCCGAAATGTCCCCTCTGATAGACAGATTTTGATCCAAAGCTGGATAAATGTTAAGGTCGTTGATAATCACTCAAAGTATTTAGGGCTCCCCACTTTTGTTGGAGATCTAAAACTCAAATTTTTGATTTTGTCAAAGATAGAGTTTGGAAGAAATTGAAAGGATGGAAGGAGAAATTTTTATCCATGGCAGGCAGGGAAGTCCTAATTAAATCAGTGGTCCAGTCCATCCCCTGTTACATTATGGGTTGTTTTCTTTTACCTCAATCCCTTTGTGATTCTATTGAGGTTATGATTAATCAAGAATCCTTCATGACTCAATGCCTGAAAGCTAGATACTTTCCTAGATCATCCTATATGTATGCAGCTCTAGGTCACAATCCAAGCTTCACATGGAAAAGTATCCATGCTGCGCAATGGATTCTGCAAATGGGGGCCTTTTGGACGGTTGGAGATGGGAAATTGATAAACATTTGGCTTGATGGATGGTTGCCTCAACAACCGGGGCACCATGTTTGGTCCCCTGCCAACCCAGAATTAGAGTTTGTTGAGGATCTCATTGACTTACACTCCCACCATTGGAAAACAAGTCTCATTCGAGGAAGTTTTTCAAGCTTTGAAGCATATCAGATTCTTGCTATCCCTCTACCTCACAGACCCAGAACAAATTTGTTGTGTTGGGAAGGAACGAAACATGGTGAGTATTCAGTCAAGTCAGCTTATCATTTCATCAACCATAATATAGGCATTGACAACTCAGTTTCAAATCCAATTTCTGATAATGATAAACGTCTATAGAAAGCACTATGGAAAATTCAATCTATCCCAAGACATAGACATTTATTGTGGAGGATGAAAAAAGACTATTTACCTATGCGAGTAGCTCTTTTGAAAAGAGGAATGCAGCTTGACCTTGTGTGTCTGAGATGCTTGGCGGAGGATGAATCCATTGAGCATGCCTTTTTCACCTGTGTTTGGGCTCAAGAGTTCTGGATGGCATCTCCAATTGGCAAATACCTTGCTCCTCCTAATACTCCTTCCTCAGAAGATTGGATCTCCAAGGTTCTGTCCTTGCTCAACCCCATGGATGCTGGTCGCTTCACTTCCCTATGCTACAACTGGTGGTGCAGTCGCAATATGCTTATTTTTTAGATCAAATCAGTCCCAATCTAGAAAAGTATTCAATCAGCCTTGCTGCAATGTGATGAATTTTTTCAGGCAACGAGCAGGTCCATTGATACCTCTCCACATAGGCAACAACACCCAGAAAAATGGAGGCCCCCTCCTGTGGGTAAATACAAATTGAATTCTGATGTGGCTTTCCTAGATGGGCAAACTTGGGGAGTTGGGGCAGTGGTGAGAGACCATGAAGGCGTGATCCTAGGTGCAGGGGCTTGGAAAAGTCAATGTGGTCCTCAAGTTAGGGTGGCTGAAGCCTTGGGATTGTGCTATGGTCTACAGTTTGCACTTGATATGGGTTTCAGAGAAATTATAGCTGAATCGGATTGTCTACTGTTGATAAATGCCATTTCTTCCCCATCTATGGGATCATCAGCTTTTGTTTTCTTAGTTACTGATTGTATTGCTTTTAAACAAGAATTCCACTTCCTTACTTTCAACCATGTAATAAGAGCTAACAACTTTGCGGCTCATAACTTAGCTCAGTTTGCTCTTCATAACCCAGAAACTTTGTGGGTGGAAGAGACCCCAGATTGTATTGCTTTGCAAGTAGATTGTGACTATTGTCAGTCTACTCCCTCTTAATGGAATTCTTGATTTTGACATAAAAAAAGAGTACATAGCATATAACGGAAGTTTACAAACAACATGGCATCACTTCTCTTGCACGATTCATTAGAATTTAGAAAGTAAAGTTGTACAAAATGGTGGTCGTAAATGAGTGAAATTGAGTTTGTAACAGTTAGCCTTTATGGTTTGGGTTAGGGAAGAAAACCATAAATTGTAATATTTAAAATTAATAATATATAGCAATATTAATATATTAATTAATAATATATATATATATTAATTATGTATATTATATAGTGCGAGTATTGGGGGATCAGGTATTATTATAATACCCGTACCAATACCCTAAACCCTAAATCCTATACCCTGCACCCTAAATCCATACAAAATCATGGGTGATTTACCTTAAATTTGAATCCATACCCATTTATCGGATAATTACTCTATTTATTATAGGTAATTTTTACGGATTCTCATTGGATCTAGTCCAATTGTCATTCCTAATAATAAATCATTGGTATTGGTGGATACCCAAATTTGTTTTGGTAATTTTTCTAACTAAATATCATTACTTTTTTAATTTATTATTTATGGAAGAAGTGCAGAAGAAATTTTCAATTAAATTTAAACATAAATAAAATGAAATTGATTTTAAATAATAAAATAAAAGGCAATATACATGCATAATTAAGTTTGGTTAAATAAGTGCTAAATTGTTTTGTATTATTAAATAAATAATTTTATTAAAGATAACAAAAATATGCAATCAATAGAAACATTGCAGAAGAATCTGAAATAAATTATAATTAAGTTTTTTTTTGGTGAAATCAAGTATAATTAAGTAACAACAATCACTACAACAATGCGTTGATTTAGACGCGGGAACGTAGCGACGACTAGGCCGTCGCTACATAGCGACGATAGCGACGAATGGGTCGTCGCTACACTTAAAAATTAATTATTTTTTTCTGAATATATTAAAATTAAGCGTAGCGACGACCAGAGCGACGACATGATCGTCGCTATGTTTTAATTAAAATTTAAATTTTAGCGTGTTTAACGTAGCAACAGTCTGGTTGTCGCTACGTTAAAATCTGCAACGCGCTAAAACCTTCCCCCTCCCCTCTTCTTCCTTCTTCCTCCACATTCATCCTCCTCCTCCTCCCTCTCCTTTCCTTCTCTCCGTTTAAGCCCTGTTTTTCTCCCCCTCTCTCTTTCATTTTCAAAATCTCTCCGATTAAGCACTCCCCCTCCTTCATAGGTTCATTTTGAATCGATCAGAATCTGAATCGGTTGCCCGTAGGTCCCTTTGCACCCCCTTCCCTCTTTCTTCTTTGGCATCGTAACCAGTAAGTTTTACAGTTTTAATTAATTTATTAGTAATAAATAGTTTATTAGTTTTATTAGTTTATTAATGTGATATAGGTATTAGTTTATTAGTTTTAAACATTGCTTAGTAGGTATGTTGTTTAATTTATTTAATGTGATATATTTATAAGTATGTTGTTTTATTATTTAATTTATATAATTTATGTAGATTAGAATTATTTAATTTATATAATTAGTAATTAGTAATTATAATTTATATAATTATTTAATTTATATATTGTATATAGTTATTTAATATAATTTATATGATTTATATCTGCTACAACTGTCCCGTCGCCATTCAAAGGAATGAGGTTCATGCCAACACCGGGATATCATGACAACCCTACAGTGGTGGAGGAGGAGCTTCCTCACATGCCTGTGAGCCCGAGGTGGACCTTGAGCACGCTTAGGCTGAGATGGATGAGGACGTTGACCCTGAGTTTGATGCGGAGCCAGTTCGGTTCCAGGGTGCCAGCTCCAGCTGACCTCATGAGGTAGACCCTCATGGTAGGGTTATTATCTGACCATTTGACAATGGGTGAGTTTGTTCATTTTTTTTACTTCTTTTGAATTGATAATATTGAATCTTTAATTGTTAAACTCATTTTTTTACTTCTTTTGAATTGATAATATTGAATCTTTAATTGTTTTAACAGTTAATATTGAATTTGTTTATTTTGCAATTGGGTGCCTAACAACCCACCCATTGCAGCCATTGGTCATGCGTTTCGTTTGCAATTTCGGGGTCTTCACTGCCTGTGGGAGGTCACCCTGCAGGATGTACGAGACAAGTGGTGGGCCGAGTTTACGGTAAATAAAAACCCCAAACACTATAGTTTACGGTAAATAACTTACCCTTTTTTTTCTAGAGCAAAGTTACTTGGGACCCTTCTGATGAGGCCCAAATCAAGAAGGTGTACGAGCAGAGGATTGTTCGTCGCCTTCGAGATATGATGAACAAGGCCCGAGCGGCTGGGAGAAGGCTCACTTGGTGTGGTGAGGAGGCCTGAGAGGTTCTTTTGACCTACTGGGCCTCTGATGAATTCAAGGGGAAGTCCACTCGTAACTAGAGTAATTTGGCTTCTCAACGCGGGGGAGCAGTCCACACCACGTGCCACAGGGCCCACCATGAGGTGGCGTTAGATATGGTATGTATAAACAAGCACTCTTCTGTATTATTTTTGTATTTGTTATCAAAATAATTAATTTGTGTTCTTATTCTGTGTAGGCTCAACAGCTTGGGCGGGAGGTAGAACCCGATGAGTTTTTTGTGGCCACCCACATAAAAAAGGGTGGTGGCTGGGTAGATGACCGAGCGCGCTTCACCTATGTAAGTCCAAGTTTGTGCTTATCAGTGTTTTTTTTATATAATTTCAAAATATTTGCAATTGAATATATATAACTAACTAATTATACGTTTACCTATACTCGACAGACAAATTACCAGGACCGCTTGAGGGAGGTGGAGTCACAGATGGGGGACAACTCCAACTTTGATGGCTCCACCAAGCTACAGATCTGGAAGGATGTTACGGGTGGCAAGACCCGAGGCCGCTGTTATGGCACCGGGGACTTGTCAACCAACCTTCGTCCAGGTGTGACCAGCCTCACTCAGGAGTCTCGGGCTCATACCAGCGGGAGTGACGTGTCCGGGTCACAACATTCGGCTGAGGAAGCGTTGTGCCAGGAAGTCAATGAAGCAAGGGAGTAGGCTAGCCGGGCTGAAGCGAAGGCTGCAAAGTTGGAGGAGGACTTCGCACGACTCCGACAACAGATGCACCAGTTGCTAGAGGCTCAGGCTCAGCCGCACCCCCACTACAATGACGCCCTGGATGAGCAGTCGTTGGATGAGGATGAGAATCGTCCCCCGACACAACACCAGCATCGTCGCCGCCACCATTGATTTTTTTTTATTATGTTTTTTTTTATATTTTTATTGTATTATGTTTGAACAATCTTTGTATATATATATTTTAAATATATATTTTTTCCTCTATCGGTGTGTTTATATAGTATTTTGTATTTTTCTTTATAATTTTAAAATTAACAAATATTAAAATAAAAAAAAAATAATAAATTTAAATTAAAAAAATTTATCTTTAGCGACGGCCATGGCCATCACTAGATAAAAAATTTAGAAAAAAATAACAATAATACGTAGCGACGGCCATATAGCCTTAGCGACGGCCTGACCGTCTCTACGTAGCGACGACTTATTTTGCTCGTCGCTACTGCATTAACGACGAGTCTTTTAGTGACGTCCGTCTAGCCGTCGTTAAGTCGTCGCTACATAGATTGTAACGACGGTTTTTCACTTTTAGCGATGGCAAAAAACCGTCGCTAAAAGTCAAATTTCTTGTCCTGAATTAAAACAAGAAAGAATGAAATATGTCAGTTTTGTGATAAAATAAATGCTTATATTTTTAATATTATATTTAATAATTGAAAATGCTCATTAATTATTAAATAAATGAGAATCAATAAAATGGAAAATAATATAAAAACATGACCTATGGATTAACCGTCACTAGTTAAAAACAGATAATATTTAACTACGTTTGTAGTGCATCAAGAGTGAAAGTCAGATGTTGAGTTGAAAATTAATAAGAGTATTTGTTGTTTTTTGGAGAGCGGTGATAGATCATAATATTTTATCCTCACATATTCATGTTACATACCTATGTACACATATAGCCGGTAAAATGGGTTTAACTCGAGCAAGTTGAGTTGCAAAATTCCTCGAATCTTTATTTTAAAAACTCGAACAACTACCAAACATTTTACCTAGACAAATCCAATAAAATCCTTTACTCACAAAACTCGCAAAAATGACCCGAAACCTAGCAAAACCCATAAAAAAGACCAGTCTACCCGCAAAAATATAGAGCTTATACTTTTATTTTTAAAATTTGAATAGCTGCTGAAATTTTTAAAGTACTGCTCACGCACATGCACCATTACAATCATCCAACAACCTTTCCTGTCAAAGCATAACTATAAATATCGATGATTACATCTTATTTAAAGTACTGCTCATTCCTAAACCAAATCCTCTAGCTTCTCAAACACGCGTACTAATTTTAATTAACATCTGAGTGTTAGTTGCAGGTACCTCTCACTCCATAACTTTTCTACGTTCATCATCATAACTTCAATTCTTCATTGCCTGAACGTGTGAGGATACTATCCAGTCTCTTCATCCTTTCCAGCAAATTTAACTACGAAATAGCTAGGATTAGCTACAGATTTTAGTTTTCCTAGTGATTCTACAACTATTTTGTAGCTAAAATTTACTGGAGAAAATAAAGAGGCTGGGGAGTAGGACTATAAATGAGCTGAGCACCTGAAGCTCATGCTTGTGAAAAAATAGGTGGCTCAAGCTTGGCTTAATTATTTAAACGAATCAAACTTAAAGTTTAAGATTAGCTTGTTTAGCTCATTCATAACTTCATTTTTTTTTTGCTTTTATAAAAATTTTCTTTAAATCATTTTTAAAGTTTATGAATTTAGTATTTAATAAATATTTTAATATTAAATGATAATATAAAAATCAAAATATATTCTTAATATATGGTATATGTAGTTAAAAAATCATAAATATTATATTTTTCGAAATTCAATGCATAACTGATTGACTAATATAAGAAATATTTCAATACTTATTTTCATATATATATATATATAGTGATTATTTTACTTTGTTATTTATTATTATTTTCAAAATAAACTTATAACATTATGTTTTCTTTTTTCTATTTTTTTTACTAATCTTACTTTATTTTAATTATTATATATAATAAGCGAGCTATTCACGAGCCCTTAATGTCAAGCTTATAAAGCTTGAGCTTGGCTCATTTAAATAATCGAGTCCAACTTTAAGTTTGGGTTTGTTTGTTTAATTAAACAAACGAACTTGATCGAGTATTTAACAAGTCGAACTCAAATAGTTCACGAATAGCTTAACTCATTTAGAGCCCTGCTGGAGAGGATCCAAACCCTACCCAAACAAATATTAATTTTAATTATAACTTTCCTTCACATAAAAAGTGTGTCATCATTTTTTTTGTTCTAATCATAAAATTTTCTTCATGTGTTGATGCACTAACATGTACTTTATATTGTATTATATTCTAATAATTTTTTTTATCTTCAATAAATATTTTTGAAATTTTTTTTGCCTTCTTCATATAAAAAATAATATTACAGTCATTTTTAATTGTATTATGTATGTCTCGTTTATTTTTCATCAAGACTCTCAAAGAATGAGTGATGTTATGAGCCTAAGTCATGAAGTTTATATCATATATTATTGTGCAACTATATGTTTGTAAGGTCCAAGACCCTTTTGAGCAAAAGTTTTAATGACAACAAACTTTCACAACAATATTCTAAGTGTTCTGAATAATTTGGTACTAATGTTTGCACATGAGAATGCTTGAAAGAATACAGAAAAAGTTACAGAAGGAAGGTGGAAATATAAAAAATAACATTTAACATCAGAACATGTGTCCAGAAGCATGTTACATAGAGTTTCATGTCAAAAGTGATGAAACAAGTTCAAGAAGCAGCTTCTTAGCTTCAAGAAGGTCAAAATAGTTCATCTAAAATCCCATGAATATTAAACTAAGTTGTATCAAGCTTTAGAAGCAAAGTTGAAGCTTAAGAAGGATCGTTCAAGACCACTAGAAGCATGAGCAGGAGCTTTTCATGAAACCTAACACCTTCCGAGTGTGAAAGATCACTTAAACAATTCAAGCATATTCATTCCAAGTGTTGCTAATGCAAAAAAAGAAATTGGAGAAGGTCAATATCATTAGAAACACAATTTTGTCTTTAGAAGAAAAACCAACATAAAGTTATCACTCTCCAGAAGAATCATATATGAATTTCAAGTTGTAAACATATTCAAAGTATTTTTAGAAGTATTGAACAAGTTCTCACACTCCTCAAGCTATTATCCTTGAGTATTTCAAGTTGAAAAACACTTAAGAAGCATAAAACAAAATTTATGCACACTTCCAGAAGAATTAGTTTTCTCCAGAAGCAGAAAACAGAATTTCTGCAAGCTTCCAGAAGAACCAGTCTTCTCCAGAAGCAGAAAATAGAATTTCTGCCCACTTCCAGAAGAATCAAATTTCTGTAGAAGCATAAAACAAAATTTCTACTCACTTCCAGATAAATCAGTTTTCTCTTGAAGCATTAGATAAAATTTTTGCATGCTTCCAAAAGGATCAGTTTTCTTCAGATGCAAGAAAAACATCACATATTTTTTCCAGGAGCTTATTATTGTTATTTATCAAGTTGTTGGATGGTTTTTACTTGTCCAGAAGAAATAATTCATGAAAGAATAGAAGAGCACATCCAGAAGCTTTGACTGGTCAAAGAATGAGAGAAAAAAAAAGTTGTCCTATACAATGACTGCTCCTACAACGCCAGTAAAGACCTTGACCAGACTTTGAACAACTCCAACGACTAGTTTGACCCCCATAATTCTATCAATACGGCCCCATTCAGCTAGGAAGCATTAAGGAGAGCAAAGGGAAGAAATCCAAAGAGCCATAATGTAGAAAATTATCTTTCTAGAGTGAGGTTCTCCTTCTGCCACTCCAAAATGCAGAGTCGTTGTTCTTAATTCTTAGAAAGTGTGTTTAGCCTCAGTTTTATAAAGATAAATTCCCTCCATGAGTGTTTTGTTGAGCCATTTGTAAAGAACTCATCTCTTGTTGAAGAGTGTTTGTGATCTTCCAAGCTAACTAGAGAGAGTTAGTGTTAGATTGAAAGAGTGTGTAGAGCCTGTAGAGGTTGAGCAAAGAATACTGGTGTTAGAGCTTGAAGAGACTGCAGAATAATACTTGTACGGAGCCTAAAGGGGCTGTAGAATAATACTTGTAAGGAGCCTGAAGAGGCTGCAGAAGAATACTTGGCAAAAAGCCTAAAGAGGCTGCAGAAGAATAATTTACAAGGAGTCTGATGAGGCTGCAGAATAATGCTTGTAAGGAGCCTGAAGAGGCTGCAGAATAATACTTGGTAAAGAGCCTGAGGAGGCCGTGATAGAAAAGAATACCTTGTAATCATAATTGATTAGTGGAAAATCCTACTGAGGTAGGTACAGGATATAGTCCAAGGATTGTGAGGGTGAAGCAGTATAAAAATCATTTGTGCAATGTCTCTTACCCTTACTCTCTATCTTTCTGCACTTACATTTATTGATTTGCTAGTTATTGTTCATACTTTGAATATTTAGCAAGATGTAAACCAGATTTTGATAAACCTATTTTTGAACTGATATTTTCACATAAATCACATCCATATCAGTTCAAATACTGATCTGGAAAGTTTCATTAAATTATGAAACTGTTTGGTGCTTCAGAAGCACATTTCTTGAAATCTGTTCATTGTTCAACATTGAAACTTGGGATTCAAATTAGCAGAATTTTACAAACTCGATTTTAATTATATTTAACTTTATATTCTGATTGTTTACTATTTAAATATCTTATCTGGAAAGTTTCATCAAGTTTCAAGTCTATTTGATACTTCAAAAGAAACATTTATCATATTTCATTGTGTAACTTGATTTAAAATATCACATTGATATAAACCTTCTTCTAAACAGATTTTCTTATATAATCTTATTAGTTGTTGGTTAAATAACTATTCTAGAAAGTTTTATTACAATATAAAATCATTTGACCTTTCAGAAGGATGGTTTAAAGTGACAGATTCATTGTTTTGCTTCTGCATAACTGCAAAAACATTATATTATTCTTCTGATCCTTATTTGAGTTGTATCTACATTATAATACACTATATGGAGAATAAAGTTTGATGATATTAATCCCTATGATATTGCTTGCCTTTAGGAAGATAGTTTCAATCAACTTAGTTGACATTATACATTGACCACTATCTTCTAGAAGTAACTTCTGATAGCCAAGGTATTCCTTGAGCAAAGATCAGTAAATTTTTTCAAAGTACTTGTAGGTTGGACCAAAAGTTTTCAAGGTAACAATTCAACCCTCTTCTTGTGACTCTCTGAACTACTTCAATATTAACCTTTTATTTATTTGTAAATGTTTTGGAAATGTTTTTTAAAAGAATTTTTAAAAAATACTTTATTTTTTATGGTTATCAAAACCTGGACCGGACCGGCCGGTTCGCTCAGTCGGACCAGATATCGGTCATAGGAGTGGTTCTGCACAACTTGAAAACCGGATGGGAGAAGAACTGATCATGAACCAATAAAACCGACCGAGAACTGATGAACGGGTCAAGAATCGGTGATTCAATGGTTTGGAGCAGTTTAGAATATATTTTATGAAAATCAGCTCTTAGCTCACTCAGCCTTTCACACTCGAATTAAGATTCCCATTGTTCTCTCTCACGACCTACATTAGAAAGGAAAGCCTTCTCTCTCTCTCTCTCTCTCTCGGCTTCTCTTCTGCTCCGAGTCTTTTTTTTTCTGCCGCTCCTCGGTGAAAACCATTGTCCACTTGCGTCGTCACGCCCTGCAGCAACTAGCGCTAGCTCTGTCGTTCCTGCTCCGTTAAGGTCCGTCCCGCATAATGCCTAACATCATCATGCCCAACAGTACGACATCTTCTACTCCCCTACTCTGGTGCCCCTGTTCTGGATTGATCCTTTGTTGCTTCTACAGTCTACACAGAATCCGCTCTTCACTCCTCCAAATGGCCATTATAACTGATGCCCAATCTATATAAATTTTTCACAGAACTTATCAATTGGTTGTTTCAGACTTTCAGTGCAATTATTTATCATTTGTTTGAAAGGAATAAAAATAAAAAAGTGATAGAATCATATAATGTAGAAGTTTCCCTTTTCAACTTTAAATAGATCTTCAACGAAACTAGTATAAACTGTATTGTAAATTTATATTTTTTTTCTTAAATTAAACTCAAATAATCATATATATATATATATATATATATAAGAACCATTTAATAAAAAATAAAATTATTTATTTACTTTTAGTAGTCAATAATATGTAAGATGGACTAGGTTGACCAAATTTTGTTTGGTCCATCCTAGAATCGTTCTCAAACAATATTTGAGAATTTTCTATGGTTCTATTTATAAGACGAAACTCATATATAAACTTAGAAAAGCTTTAATATTTTTTCTCATATTTGCCCTCCTTAATATTAAATGTTTTAAATTGACATAACTACCATGATAGTGGAGTTTAATTTTAAATATGGTTAAACTTGTAATGTTGTAAAGCAATTTTATAAAAATCAATGCATTAATTACTTTTTTAATTAATATATGTGATTTCATCTAAATTATCTTATAAATATAAATGGAGGAAGTATATAATTTTATATGACTATTTTTTCGAATAAAATTTAAAACTCTTTATATTTTGATTGTTCGCAACAAGTACCACAAATAGCACACATGATAAGTATTAGGAGCATATATCCACACTTAAAATTAAGATTATATATATCAGTCTCATATATATGATAAAATGAACAACATAATCAATGAGTCCACTTAATTATGACATGTGTACCACTTCTGATAAAAAAATAATATTCCAAAAGAAAAAAAAAAAGTTAGAGGACCAACACACTATTTTCGTTGCTTAAAAAGCAAAAGACAACAAAGATAATAACAATCGCAATATGAGATTTGCAAGGTATAACTTTAGTTAGCTGAGCTCTTTTAATTACTTTTGGGTGGGCAGTAGTACCCCTCCCTCCTTATGCGTTGGAGGAAAGATATTGGGGTGCCAATGCGAGAGATATGATCTTGATATTCACAATATCATACGGAAAAGAAAACTGACAAATGTCACTAAAAGCATTGCACTTTCATGTAAGAGAAGGCATGAAGTGTCTACGTTAGAGAAACAAATAAAATGGAATGCACTATTGCTCGTGACTGCTTTTTTATCACTTGGCTGGCACACTTGTATGGGTCTGTTGGATTTTTTTATCACGTGGGCACCTTAATTGTATTGTTGCTTTCAATCATTGACAACGGAAATTTCTCGCTCGGATCTGTGATCTCGCTAGCTTGATATCTTCTTTATCGCTTTATTATTGTCCCAGTGAGTTAGATATCTTTCCTCCGAGCACTCTTTTCTACTAATTTTTCTTGCTTCGACTTAATTTGGGAGTAAAAAATTTGTGCTTGTTTCAAGATTCAGTTAACTTTTTTCCTGACTTGAGTTTGTCTGTCCCTTCAGCCACGTATAGCCACCGGAATTCAAAGTTCATTCTATTTCCTAGCTAGTTGCCGCAGCTTTAAGCATAGAAACAACTAAAGAGACACAGAAAAAAGGAAACATTCTCATTCAAAGGAAGGCAGTTAAAGAAGCCCTCCCCATAGGGCTGTCTGCTATATATTAGCCCAATTTATAATTTCTTGGGTCGATTTAATTGCTACAACTTTACTTTTATTATATACTTTCTTCAGAAAAAAAAAAAAACCTTCACAAACCCCAAACTAAAATTCATCTGAAGAATTTAAAGAGAATGTTTAATTATAGTGACTACTATGCTAAAATAACTTTATTTTTTTTTATCAAAATACCCTAATTAAAATAGTGAGATAAGGATTGATTATAATATATTGTATAATATAAATAAGTAAATTAATTGAGGTGTCAATAAAGAAAGGTATTGCTAAAAAAGTAATTAATATATACTTTTTTATGTTTTAAAATAACAAATAATTTGAAACAAATCAAAAGCTTCAAATTAGTGATAAATATTATGAGACTAAAGTACTATAAAATTAAGAAACCGTTAACAAGTGTCTTAGGAATATTTATTTAGAGATCAAATTATGAAATATATTTAATAAATATTTATTTGCAAATAAGAAATTTTTATTTAATATTTTTTAATTCTTAACAAATGTCCTGGAAACATTTATTATCTACCTAGAATATGCAACCCCTTTAAACTTTCGACTTTTTGTAAATTTTCCCCATAAACTTCAAATTCCTAATTAATCCCTAATGTACTATTTTTTATGCCAATAAATCCTTCCATCCACATATTGTAACGTTGTATGTTATTTTATCCTATTTTTATACTTAATATTTTAATACAATTTTTTAATCCTTTGTTAATTAATTTTAAATTATTATGAAGTTTTTAAAAATAAAATATTTTTTAAAAATTAAAATAAATAGAATAAAAATTGAAATATGTCGTATAATATAAAAAATAATCAAAAAATAATAAAAAAGTTATTTTCTATAGTATGTTATTTATTTTAATTTTTAATAAAATATTTTATCTTTAAAAATTAATAACAATTTAAACTTAATAGAAAATCCAAAATTATAATTAACTAAAAAGTATTTTTTATCTACAAAATAAAAAATATAATTTATATAAATATGTCCTTATGTCATTTAACATTTATAATTATATAAATAATTAATTTTATCAAAAAAAAATTAATACTTATAAACTAAGCTTTTATTAATTCATCTAATAACTTGTTAGCTATCACTTGTTAGTTAATTTCGTCAAACACAAATTTAATCACAACCATTCATTACTTCAAAAATAGAATATAATCTTATCGAATGATTATTATTCTCTGAAATAATAAATGATATAAATATAAAAAAAAAACTCAAAAATGAAACGCATCTTATAATTTTCTTCCCCAAATTAAGTTCTTCCTTCAATTATAGAAAAACTTTCTCAACTTGTTTATAATTTATTTTAATAATTTTTATGTGGAACGTATACATATACCATCACCTCTTTTTATTTTTAAGCAATTATCACAATTTAAAAAACTCTACAAAAAACCCTGTACACATTGGATGCTAGTGGAAGCATCAGGTTTTTAAAAATAAGACTCAAGCATTTCATGTCAGCATCCTCAAACCATGAAAAAATTGTTTCCAAGATTATTAATTTATTTATAATTAAGACCTCATTAACCACCCTGCATAATCTGATTGTAATATCAAACTTGTCAAGCTCTCTTGCTAGCTAAAGTAGGGGACTAACAAGTATGAACTATACATGACTTTTTTTTTTCATAATTATTAATATCACTTGAAATATTTCTTTCATTGAAGTTGGTCGTGTACTGAAAAAATAAGTTAGTTGATCTTAAAAATAGGCGTCAATTATTTGAGAAAATATTTTTTATTTTCATTTCATGTATTTTAGATTGGCTTCTTAATTAACGGGTTCCTCTTTTCCTTCCCCATTACTGGAAATTATGTGTTAGATATATTAAATTAAGCCAAGGCATGCAATGTGAATAAATCAAGCCACCATGCCAAAAGATTTGTTGTAAATCTTGAATTGATTTAGTAGTTGAAAGCATGTTAATGAATAGTATAGCTTGCATGTTATATGAATAGTTAGCTTTGTTAAGAACATGCTTTGTTAGTTTTGTTTTGTTAGGCATCTAATATTTCTACTTTGGTTTGTTAGGCATCAAATATTGCTACTTTGTTTTGTTAGGCATCTAATGTTTTTATTGTATTTCGTTTGCCTATAAAAGGCCTTGTTACATGTATCATAAAATGTATTAAGTTTTAGATTGAAATATTGAAGTGATTATTTGCTCTCTTCCATTTTTTCTTGAGTGCTTCCGTTGTGTGTGAGTTTTAGAGAAAATAATGTCCCACTGATATCAAATTGGTATCAAAGCTTGAGGGCCTGGTGGTGTGAGTGTTAAAAAAAATCAAGAGTGTGTGAGGAACAAGAGTGTTCTCACTTTCATTTTTTTTTTTGAGTCAGTGTGTGAGAGAGATATGACAAACTACAATATTGTCTGGTCCGGTCCCAAATTAGATGGGAAACTGGATTATAATTATTGGGCACTATTAATGGCTACCCATTTGAAAGCTCATAATATTTGGAGCTATGTTGAACCGGGTAAGCAAGAAGGAGCCAACGATGTTGCTCGACGGCATGATCAGCTGACTCTGACACAAATCCATCAAGGCGTAGATTACTCAGTTTTTGGTAAAATAGCAAATGCCAAAACTGCTAAAGAAGCGTGGGACATCTTGAAGCTGTCATATAAAGGAGTGGAGAAAGCCCAGAAATCCAAGTTACAATCCATGCGTAGAGAATATGAAAGGTATGAAATGTCCAGTTCAGAAACAATTGAACAATTTTTTCACCTGTTACTGATCTTGTGAATAAGATGAGGGTGTATGGAGAAGATATTCCTGACAGTAAAGTGGTGGAGAAAATATTGCGGACCATGCCAATGAAGTTCGATCATGTGGTGACTACAATAATTGAGTCCCACGACACAGATAGCATGACGGTAGCAGAGTTGCAAGGAAGCATTGAAAGCCATGTGAGCAGAATCCTGGAGAAGACGGAAAAAGTACATGAAGAAGCCTTAAAAAGTCAGGTGAATCTCAACAACATTGTTAAATCCAGTCAAAACAAAGAAGGTAGAAGCCGTGACAATTTCAATAATGGAGGAAGAGGACATTATAGAGGCGAGGTCGTGGAAATTTCACAGGAAGAGGACGTGGCAATTTCAACCAAGGAAGAGTAGGAAACAACTATGGATACTCCAACTGTGGAAGAGGAAGAGGTAACAATTACCAAGAAAGAGCAAATTATAATTGTTATCATTGTGGGAAGTTCGGACACAAAGTTGCAGATTGCAGATACAAACAACAAGCAAACATAGCAGAAAACCAGTATCAGGATGTTGGTGAGAATTCTAATCCACAAAGTTTATTTTTGGCAAGCGGTAATTTTTCTGAAGGTGAAAACATCTGGTATTTAGATACTGGGTGTAGTAACCATATGTGTGGAAAAAAGGAGATATTTTCTTCTTTAGATGAAACAGTGACTTCTACTGTAAAATTTGACAACAACACCAATATTCCAATTCTGGGAAAAGGTCAAGTTGGTCTTAGATTGAAAGATGGATCCCAAAACTTCATCTCTGATGTTTTCTATCCTCCTGGACTTCATCATAATCTATTAAGTATGGGACAACTATCAGAGAAAGGTTACAACATGCAGATACAACATGGGTACTGCACGTTGATTGACAAGAACGGGAGATTTATTGCCAAGGTAAAAATGACTCCTAACCGCCTATTCCCTTTGAAGTTTCAACATGAAAGATTCCCTTGTTTGGTTTCTATAATACTAAATGATGATTGGTTGTGGCATATGCGCTTTGGTCATTTTCATTTCTCTGGATTAAATTATCTGTCAAAGAAAGAATATGTGTCTGGTTTGCCTATTGTAAATATCCCCAATAGTGTATGTGAGACTTGCCAATTGGGAAAGAAGCACAAAGAATCATTTCCTACAGGAAAGTCATAGAGAGCAAGGAAGCCACTGGAGATTGTTCACTCAGACTTGTGCACAGTTGAAATCCCATCACATGGTGGTAGTAAGTATTTTATTACCTTTATTGATGATTTCAGCAGAAAGACTTGGGTGTATTTTTTTAAGCAGAAATCAGAAGCTTGTGATGCCTTTAAGTCATTTAAGGCATTTGTGGAGAAACAAAGTGGCTGCAAGATCAAAGCGTTGAGAACAGATAGAGGCCAAGAATACCTCGTTTGTGCAGATTTCTTTGAGCAACATGGAATTCATCATCAACTGACAACCAGATACACTCCCCAACAGAATGGAGTTGCTGAAAGGAAGAACAGGACAATCATGGACATGGTAAGGTGCATGCTGAAAGCAAAACAAATGCCTAGAGAATTTTGGGCAGAAGCTGTTGCTACTGCTGTTTATATCTTGAACAGGTGTGCAACAAAGAGTGTTCGTGACAAAACACCAGAAGAAGCCTGGAGCGGAAGGAAACCCTCTATTCGGCATCTCAGAGTTTTTGGGTGTATAGCATATGCCCATGTACCAGATCAATTAAGGAAGAAACTTGATGATAAAGGAGAAAAATGTGTGTTTACTGGCTACTGCACAAATTCAAAGGCATACAGACTTTACAATCCAGAGACAAAGAAGGTGATAATCAGTCGAGATGTGACATTTGATGAAGAAGGAATGTGGGACTGGTCTCCAAAAGTCCAAAAGCAGCCGGTGGTAATTCCAGATGGTTGTGAAGAAGAGAATGGACATCAAGATTCAGCAACTGATGAGCCAGAAACATCAAGCAGGCCACAAAGGCAACGAAGACTACCAGCCACATTGGAGGATTATATTGTGGGTAATAATAATGACCCATCTGATGAAGAAATTATCAACTTTGCTTTATTTGCAGATTGTGAGCCAGTGACTTTCGAAGAAGCTGCAAATGATCAGAATTAGAGAAAAGCCATGGATGCTGAGATCCATGCAATTGAGAAGAATGAAACATGGGAGCTGACAGACTTGCCAGTAGAGAAGAAGCCAATTGGTGTGAAATGGGTGTACAAAACAAAGTACAAACCCAATGGAGAAATTGATCGTTTTAAAGCAAGGTTGGTGGCAAAAGGATACAAGCAGAAGCCAAGTATTGATTATTTTGAGGTATTTGCTCCTGTTGCGAGATTAGATACAATTCGTATGATTATATCTATCTCAGCTCAAAATAATTGGAAAATACATCAAATGGATGTTAAATCCGCCTTTCTAAATGGAACCTTGGAAGAAGAGGTGTATGTTGAACAACCTGCAGGATATGTGATTGAAGGAAAAGAAGATAAGGTCTACAGATTGAAGAAAGCATTGTATGGCTTGAAGCAGGCACCCAGAGCGTGGTACAAAAAGATTGATTCCTATTTTGTACAACATGGATTTCAGAGATGCCCATTTGAGCACACTTTAAATATTAAAGTTGTTGATCCAGATGATATTCTTATTGTGTGCCTTTATGTTGATGATCTAATCTTTACTGGAAATAATCCAAAGATGATTGCAGAATTCAGGGAGGCTATGATTAAATGCTTTGAAATGACAGATTTAGGCTTAATGTCATATTTTCTTGGCATTGAGGTCGATCAACAAGATGATGGAATTTTCATATCTCAGAAGAAATATGCTGGTGATATTTTGAAGAAATTCAAGATGGAGAATTCAAAGCCGATTTCCACTCCTGTTGAAGATAAGTTGAAGTTAACAAGAGAAACCGATGGCAAGAAGATAGGTTCAACCTATTACAAAAGCTTGATAGGAAGTTTGAGATATTTGACTGCAACTAGGCCAGACATTGTTTTTGGAGTTGGATTGCTCAGCCGATTTATGGAAAAGCCACGCATTTGTCATTTGCAAGGAGCCAAAAGAATTCTGAGATATATCAAAGGTACTCTGACTGATGGAATTTTTTATGCCAATAATACTACTGTGAATCTTGTTGGATATACAGATAGTGATTGGGCAGGAGATATAGAAACAAGAAAAAGCACGTCAGGGTATGCATTTCATCTGGGTACTGGCACAGTATCGTGGTCCTCAAAGAAACAACCAGTTGTTTCACTCTCAATAGCCGAGGCAGAGTATATAGCTGCAGCCAGTTGTGCTACACAGGCAGTATGGCTAAGAAGACTTCTAGAAGTGATGCATCAGAAGCAGGATACTCCCACAGGGATATTTTGTGATAACAAGTCTGCCATTGCACTATGCAAAAATCCAGTTTTTCATGGTCGGTCCAAGCATATAGATATTCGGTTTCACAAGATCCAAGAGTTGGTTGCTGAGAAAGAAGTGGTGATCGAGTATTGTCCAACTGAACAACAAATTGCAGATATTTTTACAAAGCCGCTGAAAGTTGAGTTATTTTACAAGTTGAAGAAAATGCATGGATTGATGCAAGCTTGATTTAAGGGAGGCAATGTTAGATATATTAAATCAAGCCAAGGCATGCAATGTGAACAAATCAAGCCACCATGCCAAAAGATTTGTTGCAAATCTTGAATTGATTTAGTAGTTGAAAGCATGTTAATGAATAGTGTAGCTTGCATGTTATATGAATAGTTAGCTTTGTTAAGAACATGCTTTGTTAGTTTTGTTTTGTTAGGCATCTAATATTTCTACTTTGGTTTGTTAGGCATCAAATATTGCTACTCTGTTTTGTTAGGCATCTAATATTTTTATTGTATTTCATTTGCCTATAAAAGGCCTTGTTACATGTATCATAAAATGTATTAAGTTTTAGATTGAAATATTGAAGTGATTATTTGCTCTCTTCCATTTTTTCTTAAGGGGAGATTTATTTTTGACAGCATTGTGGTGGTTAGTGAAGTTCTTGAAGAAATGAAGAGGGAAAAAGGAAGAGTCTACTATTTAAGGTTGATTTTGAAAAGGCCTACAACTCTGTCAGCTGGGATTTCCTTCAATATGTTATGGATAGGACGGGGTTTCCGGCAACTTGGAGATGCTGGATTTCTGAATGTTTGAGATCATCCCGAATCTCGGATTAATTAATGGTCGCCCTTCAGGGGAGTTTAGCATCAGTCGAGGGGTTCGTCAAGGAGACCCCTTAGCACCTTTTCTGTTTCTTATTGTTGCCGAGGGCCTTAATTCTCTAATGTGTAAAGTTGTTGACTCTCAAATCTTTTCGGGGTATAAGGTGGGTCATGGCCAAGTACTGCTTTCTCATTTACAGTATGCGGATGACACAATCTTTGTGATCCAATCTTTGGGCATTTAAGGCAACGCTTCAGATATTTGAACTTGTTGTGGGTCTCAAAGTTAATTTTCACAAAAGCAAGCTTATTGGGGTCAATGTTCCTGATGAGCGGTTGTTGCTGTATTCTAAGTTTCTTAATTGCAAGCTAGATTCCTGACCTTTTTCTTATCTGGGTTTGCCAATTGGGGCTAACCCTAGGAGGAAGAAAACTTGGTTACCAGTTATACAAAAGGTGAAGAAACGGTTGTCACAGCGAAAATGCAAATCTCTGTCTTTCGGTGGTTGTATTGTCCTTTTGGGTTTGGTGCTTCAGTCCATTCTGATCTTCTTCCTTTCCTTCTTCAAGGCTCCCAAAGGTATCATTTCTTATCTCAATTCCCTTTTTAAATCTTTTCTTTGGGGTGGGTTTGGCGAGGATAGGAAAATCTCTTGGGTGGCATGGGAGGATGTGTGTAGAGCGAAATGTCATTGGGGTTTGGGTATACGGGATTTGAGAGCATTTAATTTAGCCCTATTAGGTAAATGGAGATGAAGGTTGTTAGTGGAAAAAGGAAGGTTGTGGCATAGGGTCTTGTCTTCAATTTACGGGGAGAGGTGTATGTCTGTGGCAGGAGCGCGAGTTCGAGGGTCTAATTGGTGGTCTAAATTATGGTCACTCGAGTCAAACCATAATATGCAGGTAGACTGGTTTTTGTCTTGTTGTGTCAAGGTGGTGGGGAATAGGATTGATACCCTTTTTTTGGAAAGATAGTTGGTGTGGGGAAGTACCTTTTTGTGTTTGTTATCCTAGGCTCTTTCTCCTTGCGCGTGATAAAGATGTGACAATTGATAATATGTTTGCTCATTCCGAGAGGGGATGGGAATGGCATTGGTATTGGTGTAGGCCTATTTTCCTGTGGGAGAGGTGAGTTGTTAGTGCAACTATCACTTGAGTTACAACCGCTCAATTTGCGGGAGGACCAACTACACCGGTGGCGGTGGAGGGTGGATCCTGAAGGTAATTATTTGGTTAGATCGGCATATAGAATACTTGTTAATAAGAAAATTTGTATCGATTTCCCAATGCACAGGTACCTTTGGTCTAAACTAGTTTCGTCTAAGATTTCTGCCTTTGTATGGAAAGCATTATTGAATCGAATACCTACCAAGCAGAATCTAATAAAAAGAAATGTTATTCATGCTACATCTAGTTGTTGTGGCTGGTGTGGTCAGGTAGTTGAAACCACTTCTCATTTGTTTTTTGAATGTGTTTTCTCCTACACTGTTTGGATGAAATGCTTGGGATGGTGTGGATTTTCTTTTGTTTTGTCCAATTGCTGTCTGCAGAATTTTATTCATTTTGTTGGGCGCCTGCAATGTAACACCCAGGGTAGGTTACGATGGTCTGTGATTTGGTTGATAGCGTTGTGGTCTTTATGGTTATCTCGGAATGAACTCATTTTTTCAAATAAAGCCTTGGACCCTGGTGATGTATTGGATTTAATTAAAATTAGGTCCTGGAGGTGGCTCAAAGCCAAAGATCGGTCTTTCATGTTCCCTTATGTGTTATGGTCATTAGATCCAAGCGCTTATCTGAATTTTCATAATTCAGGGTGAATTTATATTGGGGGTGTTGGAGGAGCAG